>UESW01003912.1:1011337-1391153 GCA_900491605.1 Calamus simplicifolius | reverse complement strand
AAGGAAGAAGTTTAGTTCTCCCATCATGCTCATCTCGAATTCTCCCTGCATTAGCTTAGCAAATTCTTGACAAAGGAGATTGTTAGTAGCACCAAATATAATGTCATCAACATAAATTTGAACGATTAATAAATCCTTTTCTTTTCTTTCAAAAACAAGGTTTTATTAACATTTCCTCTAAAAAGTCATTTTCAATTAAAAATTTACTTAATCTATCATACCAAGCTCTAGGTGCTTGCTTTAAACCATAAAGTGCTTTGTGTAGTTTGAAGACGTGGTTTGGAAATTCATGATCTTCAAAACCAGGAGGTTGTTCAACATAAACTTTCTCATTTATAAAACCATTTAGAACGCACTTTTAACATCCATTTGAAATAAGTTGAAATTCATATGACATGCAAATGCAAGTAGTAGCCTAATGGCTTCTAATCTAGCAACAGGTGCAAAAAGTTCATCAAAATCTATACATTCTTCTTGATTATATCCTTTTGCAACTAATCTAGCCTTATTTCTAATTACCATCCATTTTTCATCCAATTTATTTCTAAAAACCCATTTAGATCCTATTATAGGGTGGTTTTTAGGTCTATCTACTAGGGTCCAGACTTGGTTCCTAGTGAATTGGTTTAACTCTTCCTGCATTGCTAACATCCAATAACTATCTTTCTCAGCTTCCTCTATAGTTTAGGTTCTATATGAGATACAAATGCAAGATGATTATTGATATCTCTCATGATGATCTAGTCCTTACACCTTGAGATAGATCACCTATGATTAGGTCCTTAGAATGACCATAAGCATATCTCCAATCTCTAGGTAGATCTTTATCATTCTGAGGAATATCAAGACCATCATCCTTAGGTGAGTCATCATCCTTAACTTCAGTTTCTTGATCTGAAGATACATTTAATTTTCAATATCTCTTTCAATCAAAGATGTATCTTCCTCATCATCAATTTTATCTGAACTTGATGCTAAAGACTCATCAAACACTATATGAATGGATTTTCTACAACTAAGCTCTTCTTATTAAATACTCTATATGCTTTGCTAGATGTAGAGAATATCTTAGGAAGATACCTTCATCAGACTTTGCATCAAACTTCCCAAGATTATCCTTACCCATTGTTATGATAAAATATTTATAACCAATGCATGAAAATAACTTAAATTTGGTTTCCTATTGTGCCATAGTTCATAGGGAGTTTTCTTAAGGATAGGTCTAATCAGGGCTCTATTTAGAATGTAACATGCTGTGTTTTAGCTTCCGCCCAAAAATATTTTGGAAGTTGGCTTTCACATAGCATGGTACGGGCCATGTCTTCTAAAGTCCTATTCTTCCTTTCTACAACTCCATTTTGTTGAGGTGTTCTAGGTGCAGAAAAGTTATGATGTATGCCTTTTTCAAAACAGAATTTTTCAAATAAGTGATTTTTCAAATTCAGTTTCATGATCACTTCTAATAGACACTATGGTAGTATTTTTCTCATTAGTGACTTTCTTAACGAATTTTATGAATATTGAGAAGTCTCATCTTGTGAGCCAAAAACATTTACCCAAGTGAATCTAGAGTAATCATCTACTATCACTAGACCATATTTCTTTCCTCCTAGACTTGTGGTTCTAGTAGGTCCAAAAGGTCCATGTGCAGTAGCTCTAGTGGCCTAGTAGTTGAAACAACATTCTTAGATTTGAAAGAAGTTCTTATCTGTTTTCCAAATTGACATGCATCACATATTCGATTATTTTTAAAATTTAAGCTAGGAATACCTTTAAAACTAAATCCATTTTCAATAATTTAGAAATTAGGTGTGTGCTTGCATGACCTAATCTACGGTACCATAGCCAACCAATCTCATTCATCTTAGCATTATTAGCAACTAAGCAATGATTACTTGGAGATAAATTACTCAAATCAATTAAGTACACATTGCCATAGCGTTTACCAACAAGAATAATGCTGCTATCAATGGGATTAGTAACAGTGCAAACAGAAGCTTCAAAGGAAACCTTGAAACCTTTGTCACACAGTTGGCTAATACTTATCAGATTATGTTTAAGTCCATCGACATATAAAACATTATCAATATGAGTAGATGGAGTAATTTGAATCTTACCAATACCCATGATATGGCCTTGACCATTATTACCAAAAGTAACTACTCCACCTCTTTTTGATTCAAGGGTGATGAATTAATCTTTGTCACCCATCATGTGTCTTGAGCAACCACTATCCAGGTACCATTTTCTTTTCAGTCTGATGGCTGCAAGACACTCCTGCAAAATATTCATGTCTTAATTTTAGGTACCCAAGCCTTCTTGGGTCCTTCATGGTTAGATACATTAAATATTGTTCATTTGGGAACCCAAATCATCTTTCTTTTATTATGTGGAGATTTACACATATAAGATTTATGTCCTTTGTTTCCACATTTAAAATAAGTAATAATTGATGATTTTTTCAGCATGTATAAAAATATTCTTCAAGGATTTTACTTTTTAAGCGGATTATATCCTAATCCAGCTTTATCAAAAATAGCTTTTTGATTATCCAGAATCATATTAAGTTTGATAGAGCTTAGAGTGAATTTATCAACTATAGGCTTAAGTCTATCAACTTCATTTTCAAACTTTCTTTTTCTTTTATCAAAAGTTCTTTATCTACAACATGCTTTTCATTTTCTAAGGATAATTTTTGCATTTGAGTTTTCAATCTTTGTTCTTTGAACTTAGGTTCGCAAAATCATCCATTAATTCATAAAAAGCACTATGCAATTCATCAAAAGTGAAGTAATCAAGAAAACTCGGACTTACCTTATCATTGTCCGCCATGAAGCATAGATTGGCCATTTCACTCTTCTCTTCCTCTTCAGAACTTGAGCTTTCCGAATCGCTCCATGTGGCCATCATTGCCTTTTTTTTGAACTTCCGGGTGCCTTTCTTTAGTTGAGGGATTCAGATTTAAAGTGACCTGGCTTTTTACATTCAAAGCAAATAACTTCTTTTTCTTTGCCCTTATCCTCATCTTTTCTTGCAAAGGGCTTTTTTTTTTCAAACTTCTTCTTCTTCATGAATCTTTTAATTTCCTTGTGATGAGTGCCATGTTCTCATCATCACTTTCATCTTCAGATTCATGAGGCTCTTCCATATATCAGAAATCTTAAGAGCCATAGTTCTCTTCTTCTTTGACTCATCATCATCAACATGTTGCTTAATTTGAAGCTCATGAATCATCAAGGATCCCAATAGTTTTTCTAGGGGTAGGGGGTACTTAGATCCTTTGCCTCTTGTATTGCAGTCACTTTAGCTTCCCAAGTCCTAGGCAAGGAACGCAAAAACTTTCTCACAAGATCAGAATTATCATAAGATTACAAGACTTTTTAAACCATTAACTATATCAGTAAATCTTGTAAATATATCAGCAATAGATTCACATGCATCCATTTTAAACAATTCATATTTATGAACTAGCATGTTAATCTTGGATTCCTTGACTTGATTTGTTCCCTCATGGGTAACCTCAAGTCTCTCCCAGATTTCCTTAGCAGAAATGCAAATGATATGCGATTGAATCATTTGCATCTAATGAGCAGTATAAAACATTCATTGCTTTGGCATTGAGTTGTGCCAATTTTTTATCATGTTCATCCCATTCCGTTTCCGGTTTAGGAATCTCTATGCCATTAACTCTAGCAGTGGGTGTGTGTGGTCCATTGACTATAATACTCCATAGATCATAGTCAAGTGCTTGAATGATATTTTCATTCTAGCCTTCCAATAACCATAGTTTGAACCATTAAATAGGGGTGGTCTATTAGTAGATTGCCTTCGGAAAAAGATGAACCAGCTTGAGTTGCCATGTGGATCTTGACTCTTAATCGTTAGATCAAATCAAATGAGCACTAGCTCTGATACCATTGTTGGTCCAGATAGCAACCCAAGAGGGGGTGAAATGGGTTTTTCAAAAATTTAAACTCTTTTAAAAGATAACCCCCAGCAGAAATAAAAACTTAGATTCACAAATTAAAACTGAACAACCACAATAGAGAGTTGAAGATAAAGAAACAATCACGGCAAACACAGGAGATTTTATAGTGGTTCGGTGTACCTACACCTACGTCCCTCCCAAGTACCTCTTGGGTCCACACTATAATCAAACTGATTACAGCAGAGTTATTTTGCAAGCTCACAACTCGAACTTGTTATTTTTTCGGATGCACAATGAATCCAGCTAGTTTTCAAGGCTCACCAGCACAAAACCTATTACCACAAGCTAATGCTTGCACAAGGCTAACAGCCTCAACTGAATCAATCACCGATTGACCCAGCAATAATATTTGTTTTTACAAGATAAACAGCTCCTTCAATGAGCAAATATACAATAATAAAACAATAATAAGAGGGTAGGAATCAAAGCCTGATTCGCAGATCTTGGTGGCTTCTTCCTTCTCTTCCTTTTGAATGGATCTTCCTTCAAGATGCTCTTGAGACTCAGAAGATCAGAAAGCTAGGGCTTCTTCCTTTTCTTGAGATTTCTTCGAAATAGAACAGCAAAAGCTTGGAATCTCTCTCTCTTCTTTTGGGGAATTAGTATGATCTTTCCTTACAAGTTTTCCCTCTTTTCTTTTCTAATAGATCTCAAAGATTTGTCTCTATTCTTTCTTTTTGCCTCTCTTTTTTCTTTTTTTGGGATGCAACAAACCCTCTTCTTATAGATCCCGATTATCCATAAATAGTTTGAAACTATCCGTTAGAAATAAGTGTAAGAAGGATTAGATCCATAAATAATAATAGCCATTGGGATTAAAATAGATAAATATAAAGTTTAGAGTCGTTCTGACAGTTCTGGAGCCGTGTCTGACATTCTGGAGTCGGCTCTAACTTTTCTGGAGTCGGCTCTAACTCGAGATTCTTTAATCCGCTCAATCTGGAGTCGTCTCTGACTTTTCTGGGTCGACACAAAATTCTTCTGGAGTCGACTCTAACAGTCTGGGAGTCGACTCTAAGTCATGGCCTGAAAAATCATCGTTCTGTCTTTTCTGTTGGAGTCGGCTCTAATAGTCCCGGAGTCGACTCTAAGTCTGTGCCATTTTTCGAAGTCGACTCTGCGATTCCATGTGTCGACTCTAATGTATACAATCTTACCTTGACATTAGATTCGAACTAGAACTTGATTTGACTTTTGATTTTGATTATCAAGTTGACTTATAATCTAAAAAACTTAATCAAAATCATTAGTAACTTCAAATGTTATACTCAAATAGTTTTGTTAATCATCAAAATCCTCAATTGGGTCAACACATAGATGAACCAGTCCTGTTATACAGTGACAGCACTGGTGCCATAGCTCAAGCAAAGGAACCATGAGCACATCAGCGCACTAAGCACAACTGCGCCGGTTTCATCTTATTCGAGAGATAGTAGACCGAGGTGACATAAATCTTCAGAAGATTGACGGAAAGGAAAACCTAGGTGACCCATTTACTAAAGCACTCAGCATCAAGGAGTTTGACAACTATAAGTTGAAGATGGGTATTAGATACTGTAATGAGTGGCTTTAGGCTAAGTGGGAGTTTGTTGGGAATTGTATCCTAAAGCCAATCATTTGATGATTGTGCTGATGTAAATTATATAAATTGATATATTAATAAAAGTTATTTGGCAGTTTATTCATTACAAGAACATCTTCTTAATACTCCTGAAAGTAATGAAGCCCTTAGGATCTTCCTCACGATAAAGGAGGATTTATCTTAGAAGGTCCTTAAAAGAGTTTGCGACCAAATGATATACTATGACAGGGCCATAGTACTATCAATTATAGGACGTTGTATATCATATTTGTTGGTTATCCTCTTAACCAAGGAGTGTAGAGACACTGGTATGACATACAGGTGAAAGTGTAGGAGTACATTTCACCGAACGTGACTCATTTCCGGATACTCTGCTGTTAAGAGTTAATCCGAGAAGATATAGGTATAAGTATCCTTCAGACCTGAAGATCACAACCAGTGGCTTACAAGCAACTCATTGTACTTAGGTGCCGGACCACCTGGATTTCTAATCCAGCTATAAAGGTTACTGGGTGCAGTCAAGTACTTGTGGTAGTCAGTTGTGGATCAAGATGGAATTTGACCTATCCCATTAAAAGGAGAAATGCTTGTGTTTCAATTTAGCAAGACCTTGGCCAAGGCACTTCATGTGAAAGTCACATGATCACTAAAGTTGAAATCACTTTATGGATTTGCTATTTAGAGTTGACAGGCTCTTAAGCCATCCTTAGCATTTATGGTCAAGAGGATGAATTATACGGTAACTATTTCTTAGGGTTCTTGGAGTTTGCTCGGCAACTCTTCGACCTATCCGGACGTCGGGTTCCATTGCTAGATGGGCACATCGATTAGTATAGAAAGTTGTTTCTATGCTACCGGCTTAGGTTCGAACCTAGAGAGTCACACGCATAGAAGTTTCCTAGGATGATCTATTTGCTGATCAACGATTGAGAATCGTATATGATTTAATTAATCAATTTGATTGATTGAATTATCTCAATTGGGTTAAGTACAATTGAATAAGATTCAATTTGGTTTAAGTCTATTAGAAGGACAAGTCAATTTCAAATATTGATTTGAAATTAGACTTGATTTGAATTTAAATAGATTCAGGACTAGCCAAATTTGATTTGGGCTTGGACCATGATCTATGTGGTTAAGTCAAATAAATTCAGATCAGAACCCAAACCTCTCGAATATGGATCTCATATGATGAGATGGCTAAAATCTCATCTCATGAGATAGAATTTAATGCATGACATTTATTTACCGAACGTCGGATTTATCCCTCGTCTCTTTGGTTTTCTCAAACGACGGAACTAAACCAAACGCCGCGACTCCTTGGTTTTCTCCGAACGTCGGAATTAAACCAAGTGCCGCACCTTCGGCGTCTCTTCGCTTTTGCCAAACGATGGATTCTTAAATGTCAGAATTAAATGTCAAGGCTAAATCGAGACTATAAATAGAGGGCATTCCCTCACCAAAGAACACAGAACAAAAATAGAACAACAATACATGATTTGTCATGGATTGTAATTCTAAATTGTCGTGGATTGTAATTCTAAAATGTTAGAATAGAAAATCCTGGTGATTCTGGTGTTAGCGGAAGCCTGGTGGATCTTGGAGGAAGATTCAAGTGAGGGGATTCAAGATCAGCAAAGCTATTTTTCAGCGAGCTAGCACTCCCAGAAATCTGATCATTCGGGGCTTCGCATGGACGATACTAGAGGCCGAACGATTGAACGGCTGCAGAGCAATAAGGATTTACCTACTGTTCTTAAGGTAAGTGATTTGATCCCTAGATCTTAAGGCAGGCTTCAAGATAATAGTGTGACTAGTCATCTTGAAGATCAAGATATGATCTTGATGTTTTTATATGCATATTTTAGATCAAACGACCCTGAATATATAGGCAAAGATATGATCTTGATGCATATTAGATAGATTAATATGTAATTTTTTAATTTCCGCAATGATAATAGTTATCAATTTTTAAAAATATACATGCCTCGGAGACTATTTCTCCCTACAAGTTCAAGACCCATGACACCCCCAGTTCAAGACCATGACACCCTAGTTCAAGACCCACGACACCCCAATTCAAGACCCATGACACCCCAGTTCAAAACCCAGAACACCCTAGTTCAAAACCCTGCTCAAAAACCCCACGACACCCTATTTTGGTTTCCCCATTTTCTTACTCTGTTCCATTGTCTTCTTTCATATCGAAGCTCGGGAAATTCCTCTTGGTTCTAAGCTTTCGATTGCAAAGCGTGATTCCTGGATCTCTCCCGATGGGAACTTTGCATTGGAGTTCTTTAGCCGCCCTGACGAACCTAACCAGTATGAAGTCGGCATTCGCTTCAACTCGAGATCGATTCCGTCCTCCGAGCAGGCGCCTGTATGGGTTGCCGGCGCTCATGTTTCTGTCGGATATAATTTGTTTCTTCAACTCAATGATGCCGGAGGTCTCATTCTCTTCGACTCTTCAAAGGGAGCTGAGGTCTGGAGCAGCAATACTCACAACTCCTCCGTCACTTCAGCCAGTCTCCGCGACGATGGAAATCTTGTTCTCTTGAATGCGTGCAAGGATGTCGTCTGGCAGAGCTTTGCTACTCCTTTGGATACTCTTCTTCCAGGCTAGAACCTTACGATTTTTTATCAACAAAATCCAAATAAGATGGCGGGTTGAAGTAGGCTGGAGGGAAAGGGCATTTTCATCTTCACACCAATGGTGAAAGGCTGAACGACTTTTAATGGATGTACGATTAAAAAGTAACATTATTCCCTTGCTATTCTGTCCCATCATGTCAGTCCATATGGGATCCATGTGGACTAATAGAAAAGAGTGGTGCTGCCCACGTAGGACTTACTGCATCGGGGGTCGTGTACAAAGTCTTTCCAAGTTATAATGATCTCAACGCAAAGCCAGGCCGGGCTCACAGTTTGGGAGGATCCATATTAAGGCCCGTTTTTGGTGGAACGAAAAAAAAAAAAAAAAAACTTCTTCCCCAACCCAAAGGCATTATTGATGACAATAAGGAAATATTTTAGGTTAGATATATCATTTAAAATCACTAACGATTTGGTAGAGATGATTAAATCACTATATATACTCACACATCAGTGATCCTACATATAAGGACCAAAATATCTCATTCATACATAAAATATTTGATTTTATTTTATATTAATATAATATAATTTAATATCATAAGATTTATTATAATTCTATAATATAATAATATAAAATAACATATTTATAATTATTATATTATAAAAGACTTAGATGAGTTGAGTTGAGTTGAGTATATTATAATATAATATCATAAGTTTATATCATAATATATTTTTTTTATTTAAATCATACATTATAATGATAAATAACATTAAATAATGATAAATTATTATACTATTTGAAAAAAAAATATTAAATGCTCATTTGGCATTTTTCTTGGAACAAATAGTATCTCTCTTCTAGTATATACTTTTCTTGATGGAATGTGGGAAAATGTACGTAGGCTCTATGAAAAATTTTCTCTCAACTCTAACTAAATACAAAAAATGATTTTCTCCCAACAATTGACTCCTAAGATAGTTATTTTTTTAAGGTAAATTAGAAGTAATTTTGGTATTTCATTATTAATGATCTAAGATTCTCATGGTATAGCAAACATGGATGATCTTAAATCATCATGGTTTTAAACCATTAGCATATATTATACCAAACATAATAATCTTAGTTCACCATGAATCAAATCATATCGATATAAGATTATTAATGATCTAAATTAAGATGATCCGATTTGGGTTATGAAATGCCTTCTAACAGAGCTTTAGTAAAAAAATTTAATTAGCTTTCTACCATAAATATTGTTATCCATAAGTTTTTAAAAAAATCACATATCTTGATTGATTTGTATTATAGGGTCTTTCTTATGTCATTATTATACTTAGGGTCATAAAATGTGCCCATCATATTGCGCATTATATGTTCGAGAGAAAAATTATAAATATAAATTTTAAACTATATTAGCTATAGATATAAAATGATACTATTTGACTATAAAATGATATTATATTAAACGCAATTTTATAAGAGAGAATAAAAGGAAAATATTAGTATACATAAATCATAACTTTTAAATTAATTTTTCTTAGATGGTTTACTCTAATATAATATAGCAAAGCTGAAAGATTTTTTTTTTTGTCTATGCCATGTATATGTTAAAATGTTCCTTTTTCTAAAATTTTGAATTTAAATTGATCGGACTACTCATTTTCCTTTCAGGATTATATGCTTTCATGAAGAAGCTTCTTATTAAGAAAAACACACTCACACTCTCATTTTCATGATATTAGTCATTCCCATGCTCATTGTAAACCATGAAATATAGCTCACCTTATAGTTATAAGGATCATACATCGATCCGGCGGCCATAGTTTAACTGGCCTCCAGATGGTCATCTCAATCCAACGGCCGACGCTCAGGCACACCCAGGCACGCCCAAGCGCGCGCCCAACACCCAAGCGCGCCCATAACTGCCCAGATTCGGCCTGCAACCGCCCAGATCGTCTAGCCAACGATTTTTGGGTGATAAATCTGTCATTATCAGAAAAATCTTATCCAAATCTTAAGTTTGTTACTTATGGATAATGGCTGATTTTCCTCTCTAAAATCTGCTGGCTGGATTCCCAAATCTTACCCATAAGATAAGGTTTAGATTTTTCTGATAATAACGGATTTATCCCCCAAAAATTGCTGGCTGAACGATCTGGGTGGTTGCAGGCCGAATCTGGGCAGTTATGGGTGCGCCTGGGCGCTGGGCACGCGCTTGGGTAAGAGTCCTAGAGCTGAATGAGTTGATAGCTCATTTCTGGCATCGGTACCCTCGCTTCGGCCCCTGACTTCGGCCTCATCTTGGCTTTGGCCCCTGGCTTCGGCCTCGGCCTCTAGCTTCGGCCTCACCCTCGCTTCGGCCCCTAGCTTCGGCCTCGGCCTCTAGCTTCGGCCTCTAGCTTCGGCCCTTGGCTTCGGTCCCGACCTTTAGCTTCGGTCCTGACCTTTAGCTTCGGCCTCGGCCTCAATATTGCACATTTTCCTAGTATAACTGAACTGGTCTTGAATACCGGACCCAGGGATCTGAGGCACTAACCGCCGCATATCTTGCTCATCTGTTTTACCGAGATCATGGGCAACTACCAACACACCCTGCAGTTGCCGATATACGTGGCACTCATTCGGCAACGACTCACCTGCTCGCTGTTCACGAAGCTCATCCTAACAAAACAGATTCCACGGTTACAACGGAACGAGGTAAATTTGACCCCCCGAACAGGTACATAAGAACTCCTAACTCGCAAGAGGAGGAGGATCTCTACTCTCTGACTGTAAAAAAAAAACTCATGTTCCACAACCACTAGCTTGAGCGTCGAAGGGTCCCCGCCGGAACCACCGGCCCGGGACTTCTTGCAGGTTCCTGGAGGAAGAAGGCGACCTTTTCACCTCCTCGGAAGCCCCCGAAGATCTCAGCACACCTGGCGCTCATCAAAAGTAGTTTGGCAGCAACAGATTGGCACGCCAGGTAGGGGGGCGGCAGACAGACGTTTACCTTCATGCATCTGCAACCCCTTGACTTCTGCGAGGAAGAGGATGGTGACAACGCGAGCTCAGGAAGCTTCCACCAGCTATGCCGTGGAATGCCTCCTGCGGGCTGAGCAATCAGAGGCCAACACCCATGTTCCGCCTCTTGCACCACCACAGGCTGGCCAATCCGATCGGCTTGACGTCCTGACTAGTTAGGTACAAGATCTGATGATGGTGGTGTGAGGACTACAGGAACACTGCTTCACCACCATGCCTTTGCCACCTCAACCCCCTCCGCCTCATAAGGAGGGTCATGGAGCCAGTCAGCCTCATCAGGGCAGGACTCCTCCTGAGGCCTCCATCACTCGTTCCCTGAACCTCCTCATCGGGAAGCCTCAAAGCGGCGGCGATCTCTCTCCTGCCATTCTGATCGCTCCCACCAGCGGCATGGTGAGAAGGAACCAAGACATGCGCACTCCCTGCACCGGCAGTCTTCCCCTTCCTCATCTTCGGACTCCTCTAAGGAGGACACCGGCAGGAAGGCCGCCCGTTGGGCCGAACGGCGACTTGATGAATATCACCAGCGATTGGAGGAGCTTAGTCATCGGATCGTTAGCCCTCACGGGATTAACTACGACCACCGTCCTTCGCTTTCTCGTTGCATCATGGAGGAGCCGGTCCCACCTCGGTTCTATCTTCCCCAGTTGGACCCGTACGACGGCACGACGGATCCACTGGACCGCTTGGAGAGCTACAAGATTCATATGCAAATCCAAGGAGCGACGGACTCTCTCCTGTGTGTGGCCTTTCCGGCCACACTGCGGAAGGCGCCGCGTGCATGATACTCATGTTTACCACCGCGCAGCATCAATTCCTTCAGACAGCTCGAGCGATCTTTCCTGGCCCACTTTGATGCATGCCGAAAGATTCCTCGAGTGGCTGATAGCTTGTTTGCTGTCCAACAAAGGAGTGGTGAAACCCTGAAAGACTTCATCACTCGGTTCAAGGAGGCCGTGCTCGAAGTTTATAACTTGGAGGATTTTGTAGCCACCCTAGCCCTGAAGCGAAGGCTTCGTCCTTCTAGATTTGCATATTCCCTAGATAAGAAACCTCCCGGCTCCTATGCCGAGCTACTAAGTCGGCACAGAAGTACATTTGCACCGACGAAGCGGACTCTTCCAGAAGGGAGGCCGACAAAGGTTCTAGCAAGAAACCGACGCCCACGGAGCCTGCTGGAGGATGACCCAAGAAGTCTGAGCCTCCTCGTCGCTCAGACAACCGGCCTCAGACGCTTGTTCCCAAGGAGCAGTTCACTCATCTCCTTGCTCCAATATCTCATATCCTGTTGGAAATTGAGGAGGAGCCCTACTTCCGACGTCCGCCCCCCATGAAGTCTGGGATTCCCCGTAGCAAGGAGCTCTATTGCCGATATCACAGAGACTATGGCCACGACACTAAGACTGTCGCCTCTTAAAAATGCTATCGAGGAACGTATTCAGCAAGGTCATCTAAGCAAGTTCGTCCAGAGGAAGAACCATACTGACGCGGGTCCATCGGTACTTCTCGCGCCATAGATTAGCATAGAAAACACCCCGACGAAAAACACTATGGCCATGATCTCCTGGGGGGCAGGCAGCAGTGCAAAAAGACAACGAGAGGAGGAAGAAGACTCTGTAATCCCTTTTTTCAAAAGGAATCTAGAAGGAGTAGTGAATAAGAATGATGATAGCGTCATCGTCTCCATGATGATCGCTAAACACCCTGTAAAGTGGATTCTGGTTGATAGTGGAAGTTCAATGAATGTCTTGAGTTATGATGCTTTTGTTAGAATGAATTTGCATACAAGTTCTCTTCTACCTGTCACCACTCCCTTGATGGGTTTCACTGGAGACTCCGTCAGGGTGGAGGGTGAGGTCACCTTCCCCGTTACCGCCGGGACCTCACCGCATCAGAGCACAGTTCTCATGAACTTCCTGGTGGTCCGGTCCCACTGGCTTACAATGCAATTTTGGGAAGACCCGGCTTGAATCTGCTGGATGCTGTTATCTCCACCAAAAGATTGCTGGTGAGATTCCCCACCGACGAAGGGGTCGGAGAAATGAAGGGAGAACAGAGCCCACCACGCTCTGCTGCCACTTAGCCCCCAGCCCACAGGAGACGGTGTCGGCGCAAGCCTGAACCACTCGACCCCTGAGACTTGGAGAGGAGGGGGGAGCTAGCCGAGCACCTTCTAGCCTTCCCCTTAGGGGAGGACCCAACGAGGACCATCTAGATCGGAGCACTACTTCCGGAAGAGGCGCGCGATCGGCTTCTTGCTTTCCTACGTGCCAACTCCAACATCTTCGCATGGTCGTTATCAGATATGCCAGGCATCCCTGAGGAGATAATCACTCATCAACTCAACCTCAAGTCAGAATACCAGCCTATCCGATAAAAGAAGAGGAGCTTCGCTCCTGATAGGCAGAAAGCCATCATGAGGAGATCCGCAAGCTGAGAGCTGCGGGCCATATCGGGAAGTTCGCTACCCCGAATGGTTGGCTAACGTTGTGATGGTCCGCAAGGCCAACGGGAGCTGAAGGATGTGCATAGACTTCACGACCTCAACAAAGCATGCCCCAAGGATAGCTTTCCGTTGCCTCGGATCGACCAACTGGTGGACGCTATGTCCGGCCATGAACCCTTAGCTTCATGGGCGCTTTCTTTGGGTACAACCAAATCAGGATGAACCCGGCAGACGAGGAAGCTACCTCTTTTATAACCGAGAAGGGGCTATACTGCTACAAGGTGATGCCATTCGGACTGAAGAATGCAGGGGCCACTTACCAAAGGCTAATGAACAAAGTCTTTGAGGATCAGATCGGGCGCAACATGGAGGTATACGTGGACGACATGTTGACAAAAAGTGTCTGCGCCACCAGCCATATCGCCGACCTAACGGAGACCTTCGGTAACCTCCGCCGATACCAAATGAGCTGAACCCATGCAAGTGTGCCTTTGGGGTGACGGCTAGCAAATTCTTGGGTTTCATGGTGACCCAACGAGGAATCGAGGCGAACCCTGATAAAGTCCGAGCCATCCTGGACATGAGACCTCCCACCAACAAGAAGGAAGTGCAATGCCTGACGGGAAGAGTGGCAGCCTTGAGCCGCTTTTGTCCAGGTCCGCTGAGAGGTGCTTGCCTTTCTTCAAGGCACTCCATAGAGTCAATGAATTTGAATGGACGAGGGAATGCCAGAAGGCCTTCGAGGCACTGAAAGAATTTTTATCCACCCGCCGCTGCTGTCCAAGCCAAAGGGTGGAGAAGAACTTCTTCTGTACCTCGTGGCTTCTCCCGAAGCTATCAGTTCCGTGCTGGTTTGCATGGACACCAGCGGAACACAAAAGCCGATGTATTACACCAGTAAGGTGCTTCATGACGCAAAGACCAGGCATTCGAGAATTGAGAAGATTATCTTCGCATTGATCGTATCTGCCCAACGCCTCCAGTCCTATTTTCAAGCTCATCCGATCGTGGTAGTTACGAACCAACCACTCAAGGCGATTCTCACTCGTCCAAACACTTCAGGCCGACTGGCAAAGTGGGCTTAAGCTGGGAGAATTCAACCTATCTTTCCGTCCCCGATTGGCTATGAAATCTCAGGTCCTGCAGATTTCTTGGTCGAATGCACCTGGACGAGGAGCAACCAGAAGACTCCCATGCAAACCCCTCAACTCCTGGACTAGAGAGGATGAGTGGATCCTTCATGTGGACGAGCATCAAATTCCAAGGGAGTAGCGCGGGCCTCATCCTGGCCAACTGGACGGAGTTGTAACCAAGTGCGCTCTCCACTTTCTCTTTTCAGCCACCAATAACCAGGCGGAGTATGAGGCCCTACTGTCGGAAATAAGATTGGCCCGGAAGCTCGGGGTGAAGCATCTTAGAGCATTCACTGACTCCCAGCTAGTCACTGGCCAAATCACTGGAGAATACAAGGCGCGGGATCCTACTATATCCCGTTACTTGAGTATGGTGCAGTCAAAAGCCTCTCTCTTAGCCTACTTCAGTGTCAGTTATATTCCTCGGGGGAGAATGCCAGAGCTGACGCCCTATCCCGACTTGCTACCTCAGTCGACGGGACGTTGGGAAGAACCTATGTGGAGCATCTGGAAGTCCCAAGCATCGAAGCCACGAGGAGATCCTACCGGTCGAGCAAGAGCCTTCATGGATGGATGCTTATATCCGGTACCTAACTGATGGTGCCCTTCTCGAGGACTCGATTGAGGCTAGGCTGCTCAAGAGGCGGGCCCCAAAGTTTTTGATGATGGACGAAAAGCTCTACCGAAGATCATTCTTGTACCCGGTCCTCAAATGTGTCGGCCCCACGGAAGCAGACTACATCCTGCGGGAAATACATGAAGGTGTATGCAGAAGTCATTTGGGGGCAGAGCTCTGGCGTACAAAGCCTTGCGACAAGGATACTACTGGCTAACAATGAGGGAGGATGCGTCCAAACTCGTCAAAGGTATGACAGTTGCCAATGCCATGCCAACGTCCAACGCCAACCGACGTCTCAGCTGACCCCCCTAGTTGCACCTTGGCCCTTCGCCCAGTGGGTATGGACATCCTAGGACCATTCCTCCAGCTTTCGGTCAGCGCAAATTTCTACTAGTAGCCATCGACCATTTCACCAAGTGGATCGAGGCCGAGGCACTCGCCAAGATTACCGAGGGCAAGGTGAGATCCTTCTTTTGGAAGTCTATAATATGCCGGTTCGGGCTGCTGCATACTCTCGTCACTGACAACAGCCGGCAGTTCGACAACACGGCCTTCCGGAGTACTGCATCGGGCTAGGCATTCATCAGCGGTTCACCTCTGTGGAGCATCCCCAGACCAACGGTGCGGCCAGGTGACCAACTGCATTATCCTTCAAGGACTGAGGGCCCGGCTAGATGACTGCAAAGGACGATGGGTGGAAGAACTCCCCAGTGTGTTGTGGGCCTACCACACAATGCCACGGACCCCCACCGGAGAGACTCCTTTCAGCCTGGTCTTCGGGTAAGCTGTCATTCCTGGAGATAGGTATCCCGAGCCCCCGTACGGAGTTGTACAGTGAGGGGGACAATCCAAATCAGCTGCAGGCCAACCTCGACCTAGTAGAAGAGCTACGGGACCGAGCGCGGCTCCGGATGGCGGCCTTCCATCAGCGGGTGGCCAGATACTACAATGCCCGAGTACAACCTAAGACATTCCGTCCCGGAGACCTAGTCCTTCGACGAGCCAAATATCAAAGCCGACGGAAGGAGGCAAGCTAGCGCCAAGATGGGAAGGACCCTATCGAGTCACAGAGGTGCTTCACCACGGAGCATACAAAGTTGAGGAGCTAGACGGAAGCCTCTCCCCCGCATGTGGAACGTAGACAACCTACGATGGTATTATCAGTAGTTTGTTAATTTTCTTAGCTTAAGCTAGCCTGCCGGAGTACTATTCAAAATATCCTCAGTGACATGTTTTTGAGTGATCCTGCTTCTCCCTCGAAGCCCACCTCTGCGTCGGCACTCCAAGCCCGAGTCTCCCCTCGGCACTCTAAGCCTCCAAGCCGGCTCCGTGTCGGCACTCTAAACCCGAGTCTCCCCTCGGCACTCTAAGCTTCCAAGCCCAGCTCCGCGTCAGTACTCCAAGCCCGAGTCTCCCCTTGGCACTCTAAGCCTCCAAGCCCAGCTCCGCGTCGGCACTCCAAACCCGAGTCTCCCCTCGGCACTCCAAGCCCGAGTCTCCTCTCGGCACTCTAAGCCTCCAAGCCCGGCTCCACATCGGCACTCCAAGCCCGAGTCTCCCTCGGCACTCTAAGCCTCCAAGTCCGGCTCCGCGTCGGCATTCCAAGCCCGAGTCTCCCCTTGGCACTCTAAGCCCGAGCCTCCCGTCGGCGTACTAGCTTCACTCCGTGTCGGCACCTTAGCTCGACTCTGCATCGGCGTCTTAGCTCGACTCCGCGTCGGCACCTTAGCTCGAGTCCGCGTCAGTGTCCTAACTCAACTCCGCGTCGGCGTCTTAACTTGACTCCGCATCGGCACACGAAAACCGACTCCGCATCGGTATTGGAAGTTTAACTTTTCAAAAGGCCCAACCCCTTGTCTGTGTTGGCCTAGCCATGCCTTGGCACGACCCGACCTCTTGTCGATACCCCTTAATCGACTTCGCGTCGGTGCTACCCTCCGGTGTCGATAACCTGCGGCGCGAGGCCATTTGTCAAGACCACCAGGTCACACGAGTGCAGTTATTAGCTATGACTCTGCCTACGGCCTTGATAGCGGCCACTACGGCTTATTCATATCTAATCATTGATAATTGGTAATCATTGATAATTGGTTATGATGCAAATCAAAATGAGAATTGAGTAAGAAATTTTCATTGCTAAGGAAAGTTACAAAACTACCGATCAAATCGGACTTAATACAATATAAAGGAAACAAAAGAAACTAAGGTTGAGCCGGAGCTAGGTCGTCATCTTCGGGAACTTCGTCCGGCTCCAGCTCTTCAATTCCTTCGAGGTCATAGAGTCTGCGTTTTTTCTCCTTGCAGTCTTGGAAGCCGCCATCGTATGCAAATGCAGTTGTCTCGGCCAGCTCCCTACTAAAGGCTTTGGACTTCCTAAAATCCTCTACGGCCTCGATGACTTTCTTCTCGGCCTCAGCGGCCTTCTCCTCAGCCTTGGTGGCCTTCTTCTCGGCCTCGTCAACCTTCCTCTCGCCTCGGTCACCGCCGCCTTCAGATGTGCTATCTCGACGTCTCGTTGGTGAGAAATTTCCTCAGCATTCTTGGCCCTCTTCTCGGCCACTTTGATCTCAATGGTGGCAGAGTGCAGCCGGTGCTGTAGCAAGTAAATTTCCGCTTCAGCGGCTTTCTGACTCTCTTCGGCCACCCTTTGCTTTTCCTCTGCCACCTGAGCATTGTCAAGCTCATTGGTTGCCTGGTGCTGAGCCACTTCGAGCACCTCCTCCGCCTTCTCAACCCGGGCCAGGATACAAAGTCGGGCAGCCTCGGCTCCGGCTTTAGCTTTTCGCCCGAGCCGTCTCCCCCGGGCCTCCTCTAGGACCACCTCGGCCCTCTCCGCTCTAGTCCAAATCTCTCGAATTTCCTCCATGGATTGATCGAGAGTGGCCTCGTTCTGGGACCAAAGGCCCCTCATGGCGGTCATAGAATTCAATGCCTGGTTGGATTGCTTAAGTTAGATAAAGAAACAGTCACAAAAGTTTTGACAATGGGACAATACTTACCCAAAGATGCACCACGGACGCCTCCCGAAAGAAAGTAGATCTCCTTGGTGTCGAAGGAACCCTTGCAGCTCGGGCACCAAAGCCTGGGCTAATGTCCACTCGGCCCAACGGCTATGGCACATCAGAATTGATTGAAACGAGGGATCGATGCCATCCCCTTCTGCTGGCCTCATGGCTACAGGCGAAGACTCAGCCCCCGACTCTGCCTCCTTGGCACCTTTATTGGTGGAGACATCTCAGCCACTGCCCCTTCGGGAGATAAGGCGGCTCCCAGAGTCGGCCTTGTAGCTGAGTTGGCCGGTTCGCTTTGGTGACCATGGGGCATGGTGACGGCTCTTTAGTCCCCTTCTCCGGAGACGTATCGATTACATCAATAGGAAACGGATGCGGCACTGGTAAAGACGAATGAGGTAGATCTCTTTCCCCCGCCTCATTCTACCCTGATACCTCTCCAGCCTCGGCCCTTACCACCTCGCTTCCTAGGGCTTTGCCGGCTTCAGCCCTTTCCACCTCGCTCCCATTAGAGGCCTCTATGACCTTTGCCTCTCCCTCAGTCTCGCCCCTTCCAAAGGCCTCTCCGGCCTCGGCCCTCCTAGCGGTCTTGGTGACGGCCCTCCTTGCGGCAGGGGCCCCATCTGCTTTGATCTTTCTTTTCCTTGTGGTAGCTTGTCTTATAACGCGAAGTGATGGTACCATTCCTATATCAAGGAAGAGGAAAGGTGTAAAAAAAAAAAGAGAAAAGGGAAGAGAGGAGAAGGCCAGAAAAAGCAAGGTGAGTAATCAGCCACTCACCACTAGACGGAACAAGGCCGGCAAGATGGAGGTTCTCTTTGATTAAAGTTGGTTGCACCGAGGGATGTCGGCAGTCAGTTTTGTAGTACCGTCATTTAGACGAAATTTGGTTTCTATTTCAGCTTTGGACAAATTAAGATATTATTGTTCATTTGGAAATAGTCAGTTTAGTCTTTCGTTAAATTCAAATATTATTGAAACTGGTTCTCTTATGGTGTATGATAATCTATATTTGCTTGATACTGTTACTTCTTATAATGAAACCCTGAATATGGAATCAAGAGGTACTAAGCGTAAAATTTACAATAAAAATTCAGGAACATTGTGGCACAAGCGTTTAGGTTACATCTCTAGAAATAGAGTTAAAGGCACTGAAGACATCAGCCTACATTCTGAATAGAGTACCAACTAAAGTAGCTATCAAAACACCTTATGAGCTTTGGATAAGATAGAAGCCTAGTCTAAAGCATTTTCATGTTTGGGGATGTCCAGCTGAGGCAAGGCTTTATAGACCATATGAAAAGAAATTGGACTCCAGGACAGTGAGAAGCTATTTTGTTGGGTATTCTAAGTGAGTAGCTATTTTGTTGGTTATTCTGAGCGATCCAGGGGTTACAAATTTTATGATCCCAAATCGATGATAATTTTTGAGATGGGAACTGCAATGTTCTTTGAGGATATTGAGTTTGGGGGGGAGAAATAAAGTTAGAGACTTTGTCTTTGAGGAGGAATTGGAACCTACTACTCTTGTTGAAGAGCAGCTAGTTCCTATTCCTATAATTGCTTTTGATAATGATCAAGTTGCAATTCCAGAACAACATGAAATTGTTGTTCAACCCTCAGAGGTACAAACTCAACAACCTCAAGAACAAGTGCATCAAGAACAAGTGCCTTTGCGGCGATCCACTAGAGAAAGGAATAATGCTATTCCGGATGATTATATAGTGTTTCTTCAGAACATGAGGAAAATAATGGCATGATGGAAGATGATCCTCTCAACTTTCTTCAAGCCATACAAGGTTCCAATTCAGAAAAGTGGATTGAAGCAATGAAAGAAGAGTATAAGTCTATGCAAGACAATAAAGTTTGGGAACTTGTTCCATTACCAGAAGGTGTGAAACCCATTGGTTGCAAATGGATTTTTAAGACCAAACAGGATTCAAAGGGTAATGTGGAAAGGTATAAAGATCGTCTTGTGGCTAAAGGCTATACTCAAAAGGAAGGGATTGACTTTAAAGAGACTTCTCTCTAGTTTCATCGAAGGACTCTTTTAGGACAATCATGGCTCTTGTTGCACAGTATGATATGGAACTCCATCAAATGGATGTCAAGACGATATTTCTCAATAGAGACATTGATGAGACAATTTATATGGTACAGCCAGAAAACTTTGTGTCAGGAGACTCAAAGAAAATGGTTTGCAAATTGATAAAATCTATTTATGGGTTAAAGCAAGCTTCTCGTCAATGGTACCACAAATTTCATCAAGTAATTCTCTCATTTAATTTTGGAGTGAATGCAGTTGATGATTGTGTGTATAACAAGTTCAGTGGGAGTAAATATATTTTTCTGGTTTTGTATGTGGATGACATTTTGCTTTCCACAAATGATATAGGCATGTTGCACGAAACCAAAGATTTCTATCAAGTAATTTTCAAATGAAAGATCTTGGTGATGCCTCCTTTGTATTGGGAATCCATATACATCGAGATCGTTCTCAGGGTATCCTTGGATTATCACAAAGGAGCTATATCGATAAAGTACTTAAGAGATTTAGCATGCAAAATTGCAAACCAGGTGATACCCCATCGCTAAAGGAGATAAATTCAGTATTAATCAGTGCCTAAAAGGAAACCTTGAAGTTGAAGAGATGCAGAAGATTCCTTATGCTTCGGTTGTAGGGAGTCTAATGTATGCTCAAGTTTGTACGCGTCCGAATATTGCATACATTGTTGGAGTGTTAGGCAGATATTTAAGCAACCCAGGTATGGATCATTGGAAAGCAGCCAAAAGGGTTATGAGATATCTGAAAAGAACAAAGGATTACATGCTCACATATAAGAGATCAGATCATTTTGAGATCATTGGGTATTCAGACTCCGACTTTGCTGGATGCCAAGATAGTAAAAGATCCATTTCGGGCTATGTATATCTGTTAGGTGGAGGGGCTATTTCTTGAAGAAGTGCAAAACAGACACTTATAGCTTCTTCTACCATGGCAGCAGAATTTATAGCATGTTATGAAGCATCCAATCATAGGATATGGCTAAAAAATTTTATCACTGGGCTGCGCATATTAGAAGGAATTGAAAGACCGCTAAAGTTATTTTGTGATAACAAGTTAGCCGTATTATATTCCAACAACAATAGGAGCTCGATCAAGTCAAAGCATATTGACATCAAGTTCCTGGTTGTAAAGGAAAGAGTACATAGTGGTCAGATTTCTATAGAGCATATAGGGACAAACTTCATGGTTGCAGATCCCCTTACAAAGGGTGTGCCGCCCAGGTCTTTCATGAGCATACTGCTCACATGGGCGTTATAGAGCATGACGATGCTTACATTCAGTGGGAGTTTGTATTGCTTCTATTTATGTTTTATGTTTGGTTTGTACACACTTATGTGTTTGGATATTTTCTGATCAGAAATAAAGTATTTCATTCAGTTCAGTACACTAAAGTATTTCATTCAGTTTAGTACACTCTGTACAATTATGTTAATGTTTTGATCTCATTCAAGTTTAAGAAGGACCAGTTGGAAATAGGCATGTTAAGATCACATTACATGTAATTTCCATGCTACACATCCACATCATGATCCATGTCATTCAGTTGTGTCAACATACGTGACCATTGATGAGTCGAGTTATGATAGATATAACAAGGCCGCTTTGATCCTATGTTGGTATGGTTGATGGACCGGATTGGTTATAGATACATTTCAGTAATGACAGTAAAATTAAGCTTATTGGTTATTTTTGCAACATAATTATAAGGTTACACATAGCCCAGTGGGAGATTGTTAGATTTTTTAATCCAACATTGGGCTTATATGTGAAATAATTATGTGTGCGGACTGTCAAATAAGATTAAGCCCAATTAAAAGTGATCAGCTGAGGTTTAGTAATTTGGGCTTTAATGTATCTAATTAGGTGTAGCCCTTTAATGTGTAGAGACCTAAGGGGTTATTTCTATTTTTATGATGGGCTAAAATAGGAATACCAAAAGATAATGATGAGCTTATCTATATATAGCGGTTATGGTCCCTGAATCGCATGCACAACCTTCTTCTCTGAATCCCATCATCAGAAAGAATAGCCTAGAAAAATTCTAAAGGGCTCTCTGGAGTACGTGTTGATCTGGAAGGCCAACCGCAGGACTCTGGAGAGCAATCAAGCAATATGGATTCAGGTACACTTTCGTTTATGTTTATGGATTCTTGATGATTTAACATGGATAATTCTTGGGTTTTATGGTGATGGTCTTCACCAAAGGTTCGGATATAATTCCAACATATACATGATTTAAGTAAGATTGTTAGCAACTTGATGAGAAAAAATTTTGGACCAAACAACTTGATCAAGTTTACAGGTCTGCAGTCAAAAATCCTTCCCAAATTTAAGGCATCTCTAAGAAAGAGTACATTACATGGTGCTAACTGAAACATCCCGGCAAAAAGGACTGCTGTAAGCTTAGTAATGAAACCATGCATTAAACGTTAGTATATCGGCGGTCACCATGTGCCGGACCAACAATGCTTTTAAAGAAGAGGTTCATAAAACAACTGATATATGATGTAGATCAACCCACACCTGAAGCTTAAACAACTTAAATTTTCAACAATGAAAGCTATGTAGCCTTCTCTCAGTATAGGTGAATCAATGCTAGCCTTTATATTATTAAATGAAGCAAGGAAAGATTGAAACTGAGCCCACCAATAGATTTTGTTTTTGCATCCATACCTGTCAGTGAGATGTCTCAAAAGAAAACCACAAAGGTGCCCAGAAATGGTCGCGAAGGAGAAAGGATCAGGGAAGTTAAAGCACAGAGATTGATTGCAGCTTCTGATGTTCTGGCTCTCATTTTTTTCTCTCAAAATTGAGATCAAAAGGAGCAATGGAACCAATAGAATTAGCAGTGGAAACCAATGGATCCATGAGTCCCTGCCTTGGTCGCCGTGACCGTAGCAGACGCTACCAACCCCTAAGCCCACTCCTATTCATCTGCACCCGTCCACAAATATAGAGGGTGAAAGATAAATTACTGCATCAATTTCCCGGCATTAGCTCTGCTTCATGCAATTAAAAACCAGATAGATCTAAACAAAACTCTGGCTGTCCTCTAGCAAATAATAATAATAAGGTTACGAAGACACGGAGCTCAAGATTTTGGAGTTCCTTTGGCCCTCCTAGGATCTTCCTAACAGCCCCTGATGATAAAAACAAGGTCCTTCGTCCTAATGCATCACAAAAGCATATGAAATTGTAAGGAGAAATAAACTCCGAGGCATACATATTTTAAAATTTGATAACTATTATCAATGCGGAAACTAAAAGATTACATATTAATCTATCTAATATGCATCAAGATCATATCTTTGCCTTATATATAGGATCGTTGATCTAAAATATGCATATAAATAAAATCATCAAGATCATATCATGATCCTCAAGATAAGAAGTCGTACTTCTTGCCTTAAATCATGCCTTAAGATTTAGGGATCATATCACTTACCTTAAGGGCAGTTGGTAAATCCTATTATGCTCTGCAGCCGTTCAATCGCCCAGCCTCTAGTATCGTCCATGCAAAGCCCCGAATGATCAAATTTCTTGGAGTGCTAGCTCGCAAAAAATAACTTTGCTGATCTTGAATCCTCCCACTTGAATCTTCCTTCAAGATCCACCATGCTTCCGCTAACACCAGAATCACCAGGATTTTCTATTCTAACCTTTTAGAATTCAATCCACGATATATCGTGTGTTGTTGCTGTGTAATCTGGTGAGGGATGTCCTCTATTTATAGTCTCATTTTAACCAGCCCATTGAATTCTATACGAGAATTTAATCTCTTATGAGATGAGATTTCAACCATCTCATCATTTGAGATCCTTATGCGAGAGTTTGGGTTTAGGTGATGGTTTAATCTGATCTGAATTTATTGAAACTGAACCCACATAGATCATGGTCCTAGTCCAAATCAAAATTTGGCTAGTCCTAATCTATTTAAATCCAAATCAAGTCTAATTTCAAATCAATATTGAAATTGACTAGTCCTTCTAATAGACTTAACCAAATTGAATCTTATTCACTTGTACTTAACCCAATTAAGATAATTCAATCAATCAAATTGACTAATTAAATCATATATGATTCTCAATCGTTGATCAGCAAATAGATCATCCTAGGAAACTTCTATGCGTGTGACTCTCTAAGTTCGAACCTAAGCCGGTAGCATAGAAACAACTTTCTATACTAATCGATGTACCCATCTAGCAATGGAACCCGACGTCCGGATAGGTCGAAGAGTTGCCAAGCAAACTCCAAGAACCCTAAGAAAAGTTACCATATAATTCATCCTCTTGACCACAAAATGCTAAGGATGGCTAAGAGCCTGTCAATCTAAACAGCAAATCCATAAAGTGATTTCAATTTAGTGATCATGTGAGTTTCACATGAAGTGCCTTGGCCAAGGTCTGCTAAATTGAAACACAAGCATTTCTTCTTTTAACAGGATAGGTTAAATTCCATCTTGATCCACAACTGACTACACAAGTACTTGACTGCACCCAGTAACCTTTCATAGTTGGATTAGAAATCCATATGTCCGGCACCTAAGTACAATGAGTTGCTTGTAAGCCACTGGTTGTGATCTTCATGTCTGAAGGATACTATAGCTATATCTTCCCGGATTAACTCTTGACAGTAGAGTATCCGAAAATGAATCACGTTCGATGAAATGTCCTCCTACACTTTCACCTGTATGTCATATCAGTGTTTCTACACTCCTTGATTAAGGATAACTAACACTATGATATACAACGTCCTATAATTGATAGTACTATGGCCCTATCATATTATATCATTTGGTCGCGAATTCTTTTAAGGACCTTCAAAAATAAATCCTCCTTTATCATGAAGGAAGATCCTGAGGGCTTTATACCATTAGGAGTTTTAAAAAGATGTTCTTATAATGAATAAACTGCCAAATAACTTTTATTAATATATTAATTTATATCCATTTACATTAGTACAATCATTAAATGATTGGCTTTAAGATACAATTTCCAACAGAATCTTAATACGGCTACATAATTTTGGGGAAAAACGTTAAGACTGTTTCAAATAACCCAAACTGTAGATTTTTTTTTTTTTTGAGTACAGCGAACAAAAGAAACCAAAAACGAATCAAAGAGAGATGCCATGAAGGCAGTTCATAGTTTGTTAAGTTTGTTGGTTTTTTCTCCATTAAGCGTATCGGTTAGATACGATTAAGGCGTATCGGTTAGATACGATTAAGGTGGTCCTATATTCTGATTTTGAGGGATTGCGTGAATTCAAATTTTGAATTCACGATTGAGATAAAATCCCTCAACCATATCCATTTAAAGCGGCGCCCTCTGTGATGGACAGATAAGGCATACAAGTTTATAAATGGGTAGGTCCCTGCGCCTGGTTTCATCGAGAGAGAGAAAGTTTACACCATCGCTGAGAGAGACCGCAAGGCGTGGAAGATCCTTACCCTCATCTAGAAGAAAATCAACAGCAATGGCTGGAGGTATTTATCGATCTTTCTTTAATTAATTAAGATAAATATTGGTCCCATATTATCCGCATATATGATAGGTATCAATATATATTTAAATTTCAGTCTATCATTTGGTATCAGAGCGTATAAAATAATACCTCGCCTTGATTATTAGGATAGGATTGTTTCTGTTGATATATGGATCTGATAAAATCCTATGAAACAATCTTTATATGATTTATTTGATAAAGAGGGATAAGATATCTTGATCTCTATTTCTCTCGTTTAGGGATAGTCCAAAGGGGAGGCTACTGGTAGTACCCTGGATTATTTGACCCAACGGGCGTATGGTAGGGATATTAGGGATGTACCAATAAGGGAGGCTGTTGTAGTACCTTGGTGCATTTGACCCAACTACCTGCGTACGGAAGAGTTAATAGGTCATCAAGAATCATTTGAAAGGGCATTAGATCTTATGTACTCTTAATATTCAGTTTATTAATTCAGTTTTATTTAAGAGACTGATTAGTAGATTTATGCCATTCTTATCTATTTGCTCATCCTTTTGGATATAGTTTAAATAAAAGATAAATCCAAATATCTCATCATTAAATCACCATGAGATAAGGAAGCATCGGTTTTCTACTTTGGATATGTGCACAGAATGAGGACGGATAAAAAAAAAAACTCCTTTTAAAAAAATGTGCAGGACATTAAAAAAAAAAAAAACGGCTGGCCAGCGGCATTTGGAATTAAAACAAAAAAAAAATTTCAAGCGCTGGCTGGCCCAGCGCTTGGGCCAGCGCTGGCCAGCAGCTGGCTGGCCCAGCGCTTGAGCCAGCCAGCGCTGGCCAGCCCAGCGTTTGGGCCAGGCCAGCACCTGGCTGGCCCAGCCAGCTGCCAGCTGGCTGGCCCAGCGCTTGGGCCAGCGCCCAGGCGCTGATGGGCCAACCGCTGGCCAGGCCTGGGTCCAGCGCCTGGCCAGACTGGCCCACTGTATGGCCCAGTGATCAGGGCTGGCCCACCGTCTGGCTAGCTTAGCCATCTGGACCAGCAATCAGGTTGGACTGTGTGCCCAGCTTGAATTGCAGCAGGCTGGATTGCAGCAGTCCAAGCATATCTGATCCAAAATTTTTTTTTGAGGTGATTGAGAGATTTTTTGGTTAAATTAAACTATTAGAATTGGGTGAGGATGACGGGCTGTTGGCTCGTTCATTAAGTGGTTGAACCATTAGTCTGGCCTATTTATGTTCAATTATATTTAGAATTTGTGTGTATAAATTTTGTGAATTATGCATGCATCTTAAGTGACATAATTGAACATAAAAATTAAATAATGTCTAAGTGATAAATACAATTGAATAATTGAGGAGTAGCCACAGCATCCTTAATTATAAAATTGTATAATAAAGTTAGTAAATCACATAAATAATAGACATTAATTGTAATTAATTATATAATATAATAAAATTTATTCCACAGGAATTTTTGTTATATTTATATAATTAATTAGGATAAAATATCAAATTATATTTTTCTAATCTACCCACAGGAATTAGAAAGAAGGAACATAATTTGATAGATTTATCATACAGACTTAAGTGAATCTGATTGAATTAAAGCTTTAGCCCACAGGCAAGTTTTATGTCAGTAGATTCACTGTTTTATATTTATATAATTAATTAAGATAAAATATCAAATTATATTTTTCTAATCTACCCACAGGAATTAGAAAGAAGGAACATAATTTGATAGTTTTATCATACAGACTTAAGTGAATCTAATTGAATTAAGCTTTAGCCCACAGGCAAGTTTTATGTCAGTAGATTCACTGGTTTCTAAATGCATAATTTACATTGGTAAAGCATTTTATTAGCCTCAATTTTTTGATAATAAGCATGTTTAAATTTTGCAGTTATGCAACCTGTAAATTTCTCTGAAATAAAATGTGACATACCTGAATTAAGAGGTGATAACTATAAGGTTTGGAAGGAGAGAATTCTCCTTCATCTGGGTTGGATGGATATTGATTATGCTATAAGGAAGGATGAACCACCTTCAGTAACTCAGACCAGCACTCCTAATGAGATTGCGATTTATGAACGTTGAGAGCGATCCAATCGCTTGAGTACAATGTTCATAAAGACAAAATCTCTGTTGGTATACGTGGTTCAGTTGATAAGTATGAGAATGTCAGGGAGCTACTAAAGGCCATTGAAGAGCAATTTAGTACTTCAGATAAAGCTCTTGCCAGTACCCTAATATTGAAGTTGTCATCCCTGAGGCTCACTGGAGTGAGAGGTGTGCGTGAGCACATTATGCAAATGAGGGACATTGCAGCTCAACTGAAGACTCTTGAGGTTGAAATGTCTGAGTCCTTTCTGGTGCACTATATTTTAAATACACTTCCACAGCAGTATGGACCATTTAAGATATCTTATAACACACATAAGGAAAAATGGTCAATCAATGAACTTTTGGCCATGTGTGTTCAAGAAGAGGGTAGACTGTTGATGGAATTGGGTGAAAGTGCAATGCTGACTACAAGTGGAAAGGATCGGGCACGGGCCAAGAAGAAGGGTAAAAGTAAAATACCACCCCAATCTGATATTAAGAAGGAATCCAAGTGTTTCTTCTGTAAGAAGAAGGGACACATGAAGAAGGATTGCATCAAGTTCAAGACTTGGCTTGAAAAGAAAGGTAAAACAATCTCACTTGTCTGTTATGAATCTAATATGGCTAATGTTATTTATAACACATGGTGGATTGATTCTGGTTCTACAATCCACATTTGCAATACTTTGCAGGGTATGCAAAACTTAAGGAAGCCAGTGGGAAGTGAGCAGTATATCTCTTCAGGAAATAAGATGCGCTCACATGTGGAAGCTATAGGGACATGCACCTTAGTTCTTAGTAGTGGTTTTGTTTTAAATTTGGAAAGGACCTTTTATGTACCTAGTTTTTCTAGGAATTTAATTTCAGTTTCAAGACTTGTACCTTTTGGTTATTCTTTCAACTTTTCAGATACTTCTTCCAGTTTATATTATAAATCTGAACTTGTTGGGAATGGTACTTTGTCTGATGGTCTTTTCTATATTAATTTGCAAAATAATACCACTCATGATGTAATGCATGTTAGGGCTGGCATAAAAAGATGTGTTGTAAATGATAACTCTTCTATGTTGTGGCATCGGAGATTGGGACATATCTCCATAGATAGAATCAAGAGGTTAGTGAATGAAGGGGTACTCAATACTTTGGACTTCACTGACTTTGATACTTGTGTGGACTGCATTAAAGGCAAGCAGACCAATAAGTCAAAGAAAGGTGCCAAGAGGAGTTCAGACCTATTAGAGATCATACACACGGACATTTGTTGTCCGGATATGGATTTTCATGGTCCGAAATACTTTATCTGCTTTATTGATGATTACTCACGATTTATGTATCTCTACTTGCTTCATAATAAGAACGAAGCATTAGATGCCTTTAAGGTATTCAAGGCAGAAGTAGAGACACAATGTGGAAAGCAAATCAAAATTGTGAGATCTGATAGAGGAGGTGAGTATTATGGGAGATACACAGAAGATGGACAAATGCCTGGTCCATTTGCGAAGTTCCTTCAAGAACATGGGATTGTTGCCCAATACAGTTTACCTGGCTCACCTGATCAGAATGGTGTAGCAGAAAGAAGGAACCGAACATTGATGGACATGGTGAGGAGCATGATTAGCAGCTCCAAACTACCTAAGTCCTTGTGGACAGAAGCTCTCAAGACAGCTGTGTACATATTAAATCGAGTTCCAACCAAGGCTGTTTCTAAAACGCCATTTGAGTTATTTAAAGGTTGGAAGCCAAGTTTGCGACATGTACGCGTATGGGGATGCCCATGTGAAGTGAGAGTATACAATCCACAAGAGAAAAAGCTGGACCCTAGGACCATTAGTGGGTATTTTGTTGGATATGCCGAGAGGTCCAAGGGATATAGATTTTACTGTCCATCTCATACAACTAGGATTGTGGAATCGAGAAATGCCAAATTTCTTGAGAATGACTTGATCAGTGGGAGTGACCAATTGCAGAGCATGATTCCTGAAAGGGAACATTCTGATGCTCAACCTTCCACTTCAAGTGACAGACTGATTATCGTTCATAGTGCCCCTCAAGACCAAACGGGCATTATACAACCAGTCGTTGAAATTCCACAATTTGCTGATAATGAACTAGTAGATCCAGTCTCTCATGAGTTACCAGAGATAGTTGAACAATCAACTCCTCCAGAGGAGGTTGTTACAACATTAAGAAGATCTACAAGAGAAAGGAAATCAGCAATTTCTAGTGACTATATTGTGTATCTTCAAGAGTCGGACTATAACATTGGAGCTGAAAATGATCCTGAAACGTTTTCACAAGCCATGAATTGTAAGGAATCTAATTTATGGTATGATGCTATGAAAGATGAGATGAATTCTATGGCAGTTAATGGAGTCTGGGATCTTGTTGAGTTGCCTGATGGAGCAAAAGCCATTGGCTGCAAATGGGTCTTTAAGACCAAGAAAGACTCGTTAGGCAACATTGAGCGATATAAGGCAAGACTCGTTGCTAAGGGATTCACTCAAAGGGAGGGAATTGATTACAAGGAGACATTTTCTCCTGTATCTAAGAAAGATTCCTTCCGCATTATCATGGCACTTGTTGCGCATTTTGATTTAGAGTTGCAACAAATGGATGTGAAAACTGCATTTCTCAATGGAGATCTAGAGGAAGAGGTTTATATGAAACAACCTGAAGGTTTTTCCTCTAGTAATAATGAGCAATTAGTATGCAAGCTCAAGAGATCTATATATGGATTGAAACAAGCCTCTCGGCAATGGTACTTAAAATTTCATGATGTGATTTCTTCATTTGGATTTGTAGAGAACATCATGGATCAATGTATATACCAGAAGGTCAGTGGGAGCAAAATTTGTTTTCTAATCCTATATGTAGATGATATTTTACTTGCAACCAATAATAAAGGTATGTTACATGAGGTGAAACAATTTCTCTCTGAGAATTTTGACATGAAAGATATGGGTGATGCCTCTTATGTCATTGGCATTAAAATTCAAAGAGACAGACTTCGAGGTGTTTTAGGTCTATCTCAAGAAACCTATATCAATAAAATTTTAGAGAGATTTCGGATGAAAAATTGTTCACCGAGTATAGCTCCCATAGTCAAGGGTGACAGATTCAATTTGAGTCAGTGCCCAAGGAATGACTTTGAGAGGGAGGAAATGAAAAACACTCCATATGCCTCAGCTGTTGGTAGCTTGATGTATGCTCAGGTCTGTACAAGGCCTGACATAGCATTTGCAGTTGGGATGTTGGGGAGATATCAGAGTAATCCAGGTTTAGACCACTGGAGAGCTGCTAAGAAGGTGATGAGGTATCTTCAGGGTACCAAGGACTACATGCTTATGTTCAGACGGACTGAAAATTTGGAAGTAATTGGCTACTCTGATGCTGACTTTGCTGGCTGTGTTGATTCTCGGAAGTCAACATCTGGATACATATTTATGTTTGCTGGTGGAGCTGTATCTTGGAGGAGCGCCAAGCAGACTTTGACTGCTACTTCCACCATGGAAGCCGAGTTCGTATCATGTTTTGAGGCTACTTCGCATGGTGTATGGTTGAAGAGTTTCATTTCTGGGCTTAGAATTGTGGATTCTATATCTAAGCCATTGAAGATTTTTTGTGACAATTCAGCTGCAGTGTTTATGGCTAAAAATAATAAGAGTGGTAGTCGAAGCAAGCACATCGACATCAAATATTTAGCCATACGAGAACGTGTTAAAGAAAAGACAGTGGTTATAGAGCACGTGAGCACTGAGTTGATGATAGCTGATCCCTTGACTAAAGGCATGCCACTACAGAAGTTTAGGGATCATGTAGACCGTATGGGTCTTGGTCATTTTATTTAATTCATTGTAATGATGAATTTTATAATTAATGAAACTCTTTTATGATTGTGATGTTTTTCACATTCAGTTATTTAGTGTACACATTTATTTGTGATGAGCATCATTAAGTTGGACCTAGAATAAACATGGGGTTTATTCATTAAGTTATATGGGTTTATGTTTGGGAAATATAATACATAGTGATACATGGTAAATAATACTCGATTTTAAGAGGACCTATTGCCATGATTCATGTATTCTGTTTCTTACTATAGTAATAGAATATACGGACCAAGTGGGAGAATGTTAGTTTTTTCTCCATTAAGCGTATCGGTTAGATACGATTAAGGCGTATCGGTTAGATACGATTAAGGTGGTCCTATATTCTGATTTTGAGGGATTGCGTGAATTCAAATTTTGAATTCACGATTGAGATAAGAATCCCTCAACCATATCCGTTTAAAGCGGCGCCCTCTGTGATGGACAGATAAGGCATACAGGTTTATAAAACGGGTAGGTCCCTGCGCCTGGTTTTTCATCGAGAGAAAGTTTACACCATCGCTAAGAAAGACCGCAAGGCGTGGAAGATCCTTACCCTCATCCAGAAGAAAATCAACAGCAATGGCTGGAGGTATTTATCGATCTTTGTTTAATTAATTAGGATAAATATATTGGTCCCATATTTATCCGCATATATGATAGGGATCAATATATTTAATTTCAGTCTATCATTTGGTATCAGAGCGTATAAAATAATACCTCTGCCTTGATTATTAGGATAGGATTGTTTCTATTGATATATGGATCTGATAAAATCCTATGAAACAATCTTTATATGATTTATTTGATAAAGAGGGATAAGATATTCTTGATCTCTATTTCTCTCGCTAAGGGATAGTCCAAAGGGGAGGCTACTGGTAGTACCCTGGATTATTTTACCCAACGGGCGTACGGTAGGGATATTAGGGACGTACCAATAAGGGAGGCTACTGGTAGTACCTTGGTGCGTTTGACCCAACTACCTACGTACCGGGAGAGTTAATAGGTCATCAAGAATACATTAGATCTGATAAACTCTTAATATTCAGTTTATCTAATTCAGTTTTATTTAAGAGATTGATCAGATTTATGTCATTCTTATCTATTCGTTTTATTTAAGAAAATGATCAGATTTATGCCATTCTTATCTATTCGCTCACCCTTTTGGATATAGTTTAAGTAAAAGATAAATCCAAATATCTCATGATTAAATCACCATAAGATAAGGAAGCATCGGTTTTCTTACTTTGGATATGTGCACGGAACGAGGACAGATAAAAATCGCCTCCTAAAAAAAAACGTGCAAAATAATAAAAAAAAAAATGGTTAGCCCAGCGCTGGCCAGCCGCTGGCTGGCCATTTAGAATAAAAAAAATAAAAAAAAAAGGAGGCAAGCGCTGGCCAGCCGCTGGCTGGCCATTTAGAATATATATATATAAAAAAAAAAGGGCAGCGCTTGGGCCAGCCGCTGGCTGGCCCAGCGGCTTGGGCCAGCGCCCAGGCGCTGATAGCGCCTGGGCCAAGCCCAGGCCAGCAGCTGGCTGGCCCAGCCAGCTGCCCGCTGGCTGGCCCAGCGGCCTGGGCCAGGCCAGCAGCTGGCTGGCCCAACGCTTGGGCCAGGCGCTGGCTGGCCCAGCGCCTGGGCCAACCGCTGGCCAGGCCTGGGTCCAGCGCCTGGCCAGACTGGCCCACTGTATGGCTCAGTGACCAGACTGGCCCACTGTATGGCCCAGTGATCAGGGCTGGCCCACCGTCTGGCTAGCTTAGCCATCTGGACCAGCAATCAGGTTGGACTGTGTGCCCAGCTTGAATTGCAGCAGGCTGGATTGCAGCAGTCCAAGCATATCTGATCCAAAATTTTTTTTGAGGTGATTGAGAGATTTTGGTTAAATTAAACTATTAGAATTGGGTGAGGATGACGGGCTGTTGGCTCGTTCATTAAGTGGTTGGACCATTAGTCTGGCCTATTTATGTTCAATTATATTTAGAATTTGTGTGTATAAATTTTGTGAATTATGCATGCATCTTAAGTGACATAATTGAACATAAAAATTAAATAATGTCTAAGTGATAAATACAATTGAATAATTGAGGAGTAGCCACAGCATCCTTAATTATAAAATTGTATAATAAAGTTAGTAAATCACATAAATAATAGACATTAATTGTAATTAATTATATAAATATAATAAAATTTATTCCATAGGAATTTTTGTTATATTTATATAATTAATTAGGATAAAATATCAAATTATATTTTTCTAATCTACCCACAGGAATTAGAAAGAAGGAACATAATTTGATAGATTTATCATACAGACTTAAGTGAATCTAATTGAATTAAAGCTTTAGCCCACAGGCAAGTTTTATGTCAGTAGATTCACTGTTTTATATTTATATAATTAATTAAGATAAAATATCAAATTATATTTTTCTAATCTACCCACAGGAATTAGAAAGAAGGAACATAATTTGATAGTTTTATCATACAGACTTAAGTGAATCTAATTGAATTAGAGCTTTAGCCCACAGGCAAGTTTTATGTCAGTAGATTCACTGGTTTCTAAATGCATAATTTACATTGGTAAAGCATTTTATTAGCCTCAATTTTTGATAATAAGCATGTATGTTTAAATTTTGCAGTTATGCAACCTGTAAATTTCTCTGAAATAAAATGTGACATACCTGAATTAAGGGGTGATAACTATAAGGTTTGGAAGGAGAGAATTCTCCTTCATCTGGGCTGGATGGACATTGATTATGCTATAAGGAAGGATGAACCACCTTCAGTAACTCAGACCAGCACTCCTAATGAGATTGCGATTTATGAACGTTGGGAGCGATCCAATCGCTTGAGTACAATGTTCATAAAGACAAAAATCTCTGTTGGTATACGTGGTTCAGTTGATAAGTATGAGAATGTCAGGGAGCTACTAAAGGCCATTGATGAGCAATTTAGTACTTCAGATAAAGCTCTTGCCAGTACCCTAATATTGAAGTTGTCATCCCTGAGGCTCACTGGAGTGAGAGGTGTGCGTGAGCACATTATGCAAATGAGGAACATTGCAGCTCAACTGAAGACTCTTGAGGTTGAAATGTCTGAGTCCTTTCTGGTGCACTATATTTTAAATACACTTCCACAGCAGTATGGACCATTTAAGATATCTTATAACACACATAAGGAAAAATGATCAATCAATGAACTTTTGGCCATGTGTGTTCAAGAAGAAGGTAGACTGTTGATGGAATTGGGTGAAAGTGCAATGCTGACTACAAGTGGAAAGGATCGAGCACGGGCCAAGAAGAAGGGTAAAGGTAAAATACCACCCAAATCTGATATTAAGAAGGAATCCAAGTGTTTCTTCTGTAAGAAGAAGGGACACATGAAGAAGGATTGCATCAAGTTCAAGACTTGGCTTGAAAAGAAAGGTAAAACAATCTCACTTGTCTGTTATGAATCTAATATGGCTAATGTTATTTATAACACATGGTGGATTGATTCTGGTTCTACAATCCACATTTGCAATACTTTGCAGGGTATGCAAACTTAAGGAAGCCAGTGGGAAGTGAGCAGTATATCTCTTCAGGAAATAAGATGCGCTCACATGTGGAAGCTATAGGGACATGCACCTTAGTTCTTAGTAGTGGTTTTGTTTTAAATTTGGAAAGGACCTTTTATGTACCTAGTTTTTCTAGGAATTTAATTTCAGTTTCAAGACTTGTACCTTTTGGTTATTCTTTCAACTTTTCAGATACTTCTTCCAGTTTATATTATAAATCTGAACTTGTTGGGAATGGTACTTTGTCTGATAGTCTTTTCTATATTATAAAATAATACCACTCATGATGTAATGCATGTTAGGGCTGGCATAAAAAGATGTGTTGTAAATGATAACTCTTCTATGTTGTGGCATCGGAGATTGGGACATATCTCCATAGATAGAATCAAGAGGTTAGTGAATGAAGGGGTACTCAATACTTTGGACTTCACTGACTTTGATACTTGTGTGGACTGCATTAAAGGCAAGCAGACCAATAAGTCAAAGAAAGGTGCCAAGAGGAGTTCAGACCTATTAGAGATCATACACACGACATTTGTTGTCCGGATATGAATTTTCATGGTCCGAAATACTTTATCTGCTTTATTGATGATTACTCACGATTTATGTATCTCTACTTGCTTCATAATAAGAACGAAGCATTAGATGCATTTAAGGTATTCAAGGCAGAAGTAGAGACACAATGTGGAAAGCAAATCAAAATTGTGAGATCTGATAGAGGAGGTGAGTATTATGGGAGATACACAGAAGATGGAAAATGCCTGGTCCATTTGCGAAGTTCCTTCAAGAACATGGGATTGTTGCCCAATACAGTTTACCTGGCTCACCTGATCAGAATGGTGTAGCAGAAAGAAGGAACCGAACATTGATGGACATGGTGAGGAGCATGATTAGCAGCTCCAAACTACCTAAGCCCTTGTGGACAGAAGCTCTCAAGACAGTGTGTACATATTAAATCGAGTTCCAACCAAGGCTGTTTCTAAAATGCCATTTGAGTTATTTAAAGGTTGGAAACCAAGTTTGCGATATGTACGCGTATGGGATGCCCATGTGAAGTGAGAGTATACAATCCACAAGAGAAAAAGCTGGACCCTAGGACCATTAGTGGATATTTTGTTGGATATGCCGAGAGGTCCAAGGGATATAGATTTTACTGTCCATCTCATACAACTAGGATTGTGGAATCGAGAAATGCCAAATTTCTTGAGAATGACTTGATCAGTGGGAGTGACCAATTGCAAAGCATGATTCCTGAAAGGGAACATTCTGATGCTCAACCTTCCACTTCAAGTGACAACTGATTATTGTTCATAGTGCCCCTCAAGACCAAACGGGCATTATACAACCAGTCGTTGAAATTCCACAATCTGCTGATAATGAACTAGTAGATCCAGTCTCTCATGAGTTACCAGAGATAGTTGAACAATCGACTCATCCAGAGGAGGTTGTTACAACATTAAGAAGATCTACAAGAGAAAGGAAATCAGCAATTTCTAGTGACTATATTGTGTATCTTCAAGAGTCGGACTATAACATTGGAGCTGAAAATGATCCTGAAACATTTTCACAAGCCATGAATTGTAAGGAATCTAATTTATGGTATGATGCTATGAAAGATGAGATGAATTCTATGGTAGTTAATGGAGTCTGGGATCTTGTTGAGTTGCCTGATGGAGTAAAAGCCATTGGCTGCAAATGGGTCTTTAAGACCAAGAAAGACTCGTTAGGCAACATTGAGCGATATAAGGCAAGACTCGTTGCTAAGGGATTCACTCAAAGGGAGGGAATTGATTATAAGGAGACATTTTCTCCTGTATCTAAGAAAGATTCCTTCCGCATTATCATGGCACTTGTTGCGCATTTTGATTTAGAGTTGCAACAAATGGATGTGAAAACTGCATTTCTCAATAGAGATCTAGAGGAAGAGGTTTATATGAAACAACCTGAAGGTTTTTCCTCTAGTAATAATGAGCAATTAGTATGCAAGCTCAAGAGATCTATATATGGATTGAAACAAGCCTCTCGGCAATGGTACTTAAAATTTCATGATGTGATTTCTTCATTTGGATTTGTAGAGAACATCATGGATCAATGTATATACCAGAAGGTCAGTGGGAGCAAAATTTATTTCTAATCCTATATGTAGATGATATTTTACTTGCAACCAATAATAAAGGTATGTTACATGAGGTGAAACAATTTCTCTCTGAGAATTTTGACATGAAAGATATGGGTGATGCCTCTTATGTCATTGGCATTAAAATTCAAAGAGACAGACTTCGAGGTGTTTTAGGTCTATCTCAAGAAACCTATATCAATAAAATTTTAGAGAGATTTCGGATGAAAAATTGTTCACCGAGTATAGCTCCCATAGTCAAGGGTGACAGATTCAATTTGAGTCAGTGCCCAAGGAATGACTTTGAGAGGGAGGAAATGAAAAACACTCCATATGCCTCAGCTGTTGGTAGCTTGATGTATGCTCAGTCTGTACAAGGCCTGACATAGCATTTGCAGTTGGGATGTTGGGGAGATATCAGAGTAATCCAGGTTTAGACCACTGGAGAGCTGCTAAGAAGGTGATGAGGTATCTTCAGGGTACCAAGGACTATATGCTTATGTTCAGACGGACTGAAAATTTGGAAGTAATTGGCTACTCTGATGCTGACTTTGCTGGCTGTGTTGATTCTCGGAAGTCAACATCTGGATACATATTTATGTTTGCTGGTGGAGCTGTATCTTGGAGGAGCGCCAAGCAGACTTTGACTGCTACTTCCACCATGGAAGCCGAGTTCGTATCATGTTTTGAGGCTACCTCGCATGGTGTATGGTTGAAGAGTTTCATTTCTGGGCTTAGAATTGTGGATTCTATATCTAAGCCATTGAAGATTTTTTGTGACAATTCAGCTGCAGTGTTTATGGTTAAAAATAATAAGAGTGGTAGTCGAAGCAAGCACATCGACATCAAATATTTAGCCATACGAGAATGTGTTAAAGAAAAGACAGTGGTTATAGAGCACGTGAGCATTGAGTTGATGATAGCTGATCCTTGACTAAAGGCATGTCACTACAGAAGTTTAGGGATCATGTAGACCGTATGGGTCTTGGTTATTTTATTTAATTCATTGTAATGATAATTTTATAATTAATGAAACTCTTTTATGATTGTGATGTTTTTCACATTCAGTTATTTAGTGTACACATTTATTTGTGATGAGCATCATTAAGTTGGACCTAGAATAAACATGGGGTTTATTCATTAAGTTATATGGTTTATGTTTGGGAAATATAATACATAGTGATACATGGTAAATAATACTCGATTTTAAGAGGACCTATTGCCATGATTCATGTATTCTGTTTCTTACTATAGTAATAGAATATACGGACCAAGTGGGAGAATGTTGATTTTTTCTTCATTAAGCGTATCGGTTAGATACGATTAAGGCGTATCGGTTAGATACGATTAAGGTGGTCCTATATTCTGATTTTGAGGGATTGCGTGAATTCAAATTTTGAATTCACGATTGAGATAAGAATCCCTCAACCATATCCGTTTAAAGCGGCGCCCTCTGTGATGGACAGATAAGGCATACAGGTTTATAAAACGGGTAGGTCCCTGCGCCTGGTTTCATGGAGAGAGAAAAGTTTACACCATCACTGAGAGACTGCAAGGCGTGGAAGATCCTTACCCTCATCTAGAAGAAAATCAACAGCAATGGCTGGAGGTATTTATCGATCTTTCTTTAATTAATTAGGATAAATATTGGTCCCATATTTATCCGCATATATAGGGATCAATATATATTTAAATTTCAGTCTATCAAAGTTCTCATTTACTTTTATCAACTGAAGTGTATACATACATACATGAGCTTCAGGACAAGACCGCAGTCTTTCTCCGTGGAAGGATGCAAGCCCGGAGAGGCTTCTTCATGACAACAGTGAATTCCGGCTTCTCGGAGAAGTCGATCTCCTCCCTTCCATAGATTTCCACTCGAATTCCCTCACCAAATTGGCCACAAAGTATTCGAGATGCAGCATGGCCAGCCCGAACCCGGGGCATATCCTCCTGCCCACCCAAACGGCATCATCTTAATCTCCTTACTCCCCGTTATGTCCACCCCCTCCCCCGAACCCCCGGCCAAGAACCTCTCTGGCTTGAACTCCATCGGCTCCTCCCACACCTCATCCCAATTCATCTCTGCCACCCAAAAATTAACCGACGCGTTCTTTGGTATCAAATACCCATCTAAGATCACATCCTCCGTCACCTTATGTGGCAACACAAAGTGGGCCGGCGGGTGCCGCCGCAGCCCTTCCAAAATCACCGCCTTTAGGTACGGCATCCTTTGCAAGTCCTCCTCCTTTATCTCCTCCCCGTCTTTCCCTACCACCCCCTCGATCTCTTCCAATTGCTTCGCCTGTATGTCTTGGTGCTTCACTAGGTTCGCCATGGTCCACTGCAGTGCTGTTGAGGTGGTGTCGGTGCCAGCAGTCAGAAACTCCGAGCACAAGGTCACTATCTCCTCTTCGGCCAGCTTCCTTCCCCCTTCCTCAGGGAGTTCCATGTCGAGGAGCGAGTCAACGTAGGAGTAAACGAACCTTTCCTCTTCGCCCTTCTGCTGCCGCTGAGTCTTGTATTCTTTTCTAGCTTTGATCATGGGTATGAAGAGATCTGCTTGCCTCTGACGCATTTGGAGGGCCGTCTTTAACCTATTCCGGAAGATGTACCTTGAGATTCTCGGAGCGAAAAAGAGGACGGTGAGCTTGTTGCCGTAAAGGAGGAGGCTCCTTTGTGCAGTCTCGATGTCCTTGATGGCCTTCTCGTCTAGTTTCTCACCGAAGCACATGAGAACTAACAAACAGAACATGGCGAATTGGAAGCTCTCCATGGCGGTGACCGCGCCGGCTTCGTTCGAATCGGCTTGGGATCGGAGGTGATTGGTGAGGACTTGATGGACCCAGGTGCGGCCGTGGGCATAGAGCTTGACGCGGAGGAGTAGAGGATCTCAGAGATGAGGTTGCGGCGGAGGAGGCGCCAGAGGGGGCCGTAGGCGGGGAGGAGATGATGTGCTGGTTGTGTCACGCCCTATGCCTATACCTATATTGAAACTAGGGGTGGCAACCCACCGCATACCTGGCATGCAAGGCGTCCCGAAATATAACATTTAATGCCAGAAGGGATAATAACTGTATCGTCCAATTTAAATGGTTCTTAATGCAAATCATAATCATAGGTTTTAGGCTACATGCCCATCATACATAAGTCAATGGTTACAACAAAATGTTGGATCTTAGTTTCCTCTTAATGAAGCTCCAACTACCCCAGATTCCATTCTTCAGTCCTGTGGCTCTGAAAAACATTGTAAGATTTATATGAGCTTACACTCAATAAGTAAGCCTACTATTATATAATCATTTCGTCAAGATATATTAAACCATATTTTTTGTATAAAACTTCCAATTTCAAATACATTCATCATGTTATCAAAACATGTATATCATCAGCTCAAATAATTTTGTAAGCTTAATTATACAATAAATGCTGAAATATGCAAGTAAACAAACCCACTGTATTCATATAATTATTATTTCCTTATGTGTCCCACGTCCCTACAACACCATCTAGTGTATCACTCTTTAATGTTCCCTAAGAGGAAGGGTCCTGGTACCAGCGTTATGCCATATATCATAATCAATCACAACACATCCTCTAGATGTGTGTGTGTTGCAATATATCAATCACATCACATCCTCTAGATGTGTGTCCTCCATATATCTTCCCCTGTAGAGGTGGGTCCCGTATCTCTCGGCATTTCACATCGTTTCACATCATATGAGAACGCGGCGACACATCATCATCATATTTGCATATAGCACATCATGCATCATCATGAGCATAAGCTCCTCATATCATATATACAGTGGTTTGTACATTCATAGCATAAAATACATCAATAATACCAGTATATTTTGCAAAGCCAAAATAATCACATCATTCAATTTTTGCACATTTATAATTCATTACTTTGCAAAATATTGGTAATCACATATAATTATAACAGATACCCAATTGTATAAAAAATTCCATTTTGTCTTATTTTACCAAATAATGCAATATATCCATAATTTTAAATTCTAATAATTATGAAAATTATAATAAATGGCTTACTTACCTCAGTACGCTAATTCCAAACTGTAAATCAGCTATGTGGACATCTGGTTACCTACAGCATTAATTTCATAATTAAATCTCAAAAATTGTAACAATGCAGCATCCCCTAAGGTCTACCCAGTCTAATCCTGGGCCCAACTTTGGCTCGAATATCTCTCAATATATAAGCCCGAATGGGGAAATAAAAATATCCCGAGAAACTAGAATCAACGTCGAATCGGGCCATATTTTTATTTCTCCAATCTCGGCCCAATTACAGGGCCCAAAATGCAGTCCCAAAATGGCTCGGAGTCGGCCCAATAGGGCCCAACGTGGGACGGCCCAAGCCGGCCCACTCTCTTCTCTCCCCCGCCTCCTCCCCTGTTTCACCCGAAACAGGGGGAGGCCGTGCCGGAAGCTAGGGCTGCTGCCGGCCAAATTTTGGGTGGCCCGGGCATCGGCGACCGGGCCAGAGCCAGCCGCGGCGGCGGCCGCTCCCTCTCCCTCTCTTTCTCCCTCAATTTCTCTCTCTTTCGCACGATCCACGGCATGCGACTCGTGCCGGTGGCACGGCCGACCACCGTGGCTGACCGGATCCTCACCGGACGTCGCCCGTTGCCAGTGAGGTCCCCTGGCCGATGCCCAGGCCCGACGAGGCATCGGGCACTCCGCCGGGCCCGAACCAAGCCATGAACCGGCTTGGTTCCTCCCTGTTTCTCTCTCTCAATCTCTCTGTAATTCCCTCTCTCTCTCCCTTACCTGTGGCCGGCACCGGGGGAGAGCTCGTGGAGAAGGAGGGGTGCTCCCCCTCTCCTTAAATAGCGGCGAGGGGAGGGTACCCATGTGAAGGGGGCGCGTCGGCGCCCCCTTCCTTGACTGGCTGCGGCGCCCCCTTGCCGCAGCCGTCAACAATGGCGGAGGAAGGGGGCGGCGCCCCCTTCCTCCATCAACAATGGCGTATCCTCACCACGTGAGGATCCGCCGCAAGAACAGGGGCTTACATTCTTCCCTCCTTATAAAAATTTTGGCCTCGAAATTGGTGTACTTCAAATAACATTTAGAATCCACGCTTTGATCATATGATTAATCTTCTTTCCAATTACATATGCTATGTTACAAACAATTGAGGATATTTTTCTTTAATTTCTTCCTCAAGCTCCCAAGTAGCTTCCCTCTCAGAATGGTTACTCCACTGAACCTTGACATAAGGAATGCTACGCCGTCTTAAAACTTGATCCTTGCGGTCACAATACGCACAGGATGCTCCTCATACGTTAGATCCTTCCTTAACTGCATGGGCTCAAACTGTATCACATGGCTGGGGTCAGAATGTACTTTCTCAATATAGATACATGAAATATATTGTGTACCCCAAAGAGTGCCGGAGGTAGTGCCAGGCTATAAGCCACCTCCCCTACTTTGCTCAGGATCTCAAATGGTCCAATGTATCGTGGACTCAGTTTACCTCTAATCCCAAATCTCATCATATTTTTGGTTGGTGATATCTTCAAGAAGACATGATCTCCAATTTGAAATTCTAGCTCCCTTCTTCTCACATCAGCATAGCTCTTCTGTCGGCTCTGAGCTGTGCGAGTCGTCCCTGATCAGTTGCACCTTCTCTACTGTCTGATGAATCAGCTCAGGGCCCAACAATTTTCTATCCCCCACATCATCCCAACATAAGGGAGATCTGCATTTTCTACCATACAAGGCCTCAAATGGAGCCATCTGGATACTGGCCTGGTAGCTGTTATTGTAAGCAAATTCCACTAAAGATAAGTGGTTGTCCCAAGCACCACCCAAGTCCATCACACAGGCTCGCAACATGTCCTCCAGGGTCTGTATGGTTCTCTCAGACTGCCTCTGGGGATGGAAGGCTGTGCTGAAGTTCAATTTGGTCCCCAGAGCTCTATGAAGACTCTTCCAGAATTGGGACACAAACCTAGTATCCCTATCTGATACAATAGATACGGAAATACCATGAAGCTTCACAATTTGCTCAATATACATGTTGGCCAATCTCTCACTGGAGATCCCAACTCTGAATGACAGGAAATGGGCTGACTTTGTCAATCTGTCTACAATGACCCATACCGCATCATTGTTCCGAGGGGTCTTAGGCAGACCAGTCACGAAGTCCATAGTGATCTTCTCCCATTTCCATTGTGGAATCATCAAAGATTGAAGGGGTCCCGCAGGCCTTTGATGCTCAGCCTTCACTTGCTGACATACCAAACATTTGGCTACGTACTGAGCAATCTCGCTCTTCATTCCTTTCCACCAAAAGTTTTCTTTTAGGTCCTTGTACATCTTGGTACCTCCTGGGTGCACCGTGTAAGGAGAATAGTGGGCCTCCTTCAGAATCTCTGCTCTTATTTCCACCACATTTGGCACACAGAGCCTACCATCAAATCTCAGGGATCCATCCTCCATTATAGTAAATTCATTTGAACCCCTGACTTCACGGCTTCTTTAATCTTTTGCAGGTCCAAGTCTTCTTTCTGGGAGGACTTGATCCTGTCTAACAGAGTTGGTTGGAGTACAAGTGCTGCTACAAGTCCATCGGACCGTTGTACTCGCAATCCAACCTCCAGCTTCTCAAGATCCCTCTGGATGTGAGGCTGAGAGGTGATCATAGAAGCCAACTCCGAGGAGGACTTCCTACTCAAGGCATCAGCTACCACATTGGCCTTCCCTGGATGATAGTGCAGGTTCAGGTCATAATCTTTTAGTAGCTCATCCACCTCCTTTGCCTCAAGTTTAACTCCTTCTGAGTGAAGATGTACTTTAGACTTTTGTGGTCTGTGTACACATCACATGCTTCTCCATATAGATAATGCCGCCAGATCTTTAAGGCAAAAATCACAGCAGCCAACTCCAGGTCATGAGTTGGATAATTTTGCTCGTATGGCTTTAGCTGTCTGGAGGCATAAGCTATCACCTTCTCATTTTGCATCAGAACACATCCCAATCCCTTCCGAGAAGCATCCGTGTATAGAGTAAATCCTCCAGATCCTGACGGAAGGGTAAGGACGGGGGTTGACACTAGGTGTTGTTTCAGCTCCTGGAAACTTCTCTCACACTCCTCAGTCCAGTCAAACTTCGCTTGCTTTTGGGTCAAGCGAGTCAGGGGTAGAGCAATGCGAGAAAAGCCCTCCACGAATCTGCGATAATATCCAGCCAGCCCCACGAAGCTTCTGACTTCAGATACATTGGAAGGTCGACTCCAATTTACGACCGCCTCAATCTTCTTTGGGTCCACAGTTATGCCATTTTTAGATATTACGTGACCCAAGAATGATACTTGGCTCAACCAGAAGTCACATTTCTGCAACTTGGCATAAAGCTTTTTCTCCCGAAGGGTTTGCAGAACAATCCTCAGTGGTCCATATGCTCCTTCTGGCTTTTAGAATACACCAGGATGTCATCAATGAACACCACCACAAACTGGTCTAAGTATGGCTTAAAGATTTGTTCATCAAGTCCATGAATGCTGCCGGGGCATTGGTTAACCCAAACGGCATCACCAAGAACTCGTAGTGGCCATACCTAGTCCTGAATGCTGTCTTAGGCACATCTCCAGCCTGGACCTTGAGTTGATGGTATCCTGACCGAAGGTCAATCTTCGAGAATACCCGAGCTCCTTGGAGTTGATCGAACAGATCATCGATCCTCGGCAAGGGATACTTGTTCCGCACTGTTACCTTATTGATTTCTCGGTAATCAATGCAGAGCCGAAGACTCCCATCCTTCTTTTTGACAAATAATACAGGAGCACCCCAAGGAGAGACACTCGGTCTGATAAATCCCCGGTCTAGGAGCTCTTGCAATTGGTTCTTCAACTCTTTTAGTTCAGCTGGGGCCATACGATAAGGGGCCTTGGATATAGGTCCAGTGCCAGGACCAAATCAATGGTGAACTCCACTTCTCGGTCTGGAGGCAATTCGGCAAATCATCCGGGAAGACGTCAGGAAACTCCATAGCCACTGGAATATCCTCCAACTTCACCTCTTCCTGCTGAAGGTCCTTGACCACAGCAAGAAACCCTTGGCCACCTTTCATCAAGTATTTGGCAGCCCGCTGATACAAACACTGAAGCCAGGTGTTCCTGGCTTCCAGTAAAACTGAATTCAGGCTGATTAGGGATTTTGAAGATCACCATTTTCCTGAAACAGTCTACCGAAGCATGATAGGAGGCCAACCAGTCCATCCCAAGGATAACATCAAAGGACTTTAGTGGAAGGACGATTAGATCAGCCTCCAGCCTCTTGTCGCCCACGTTGATCTGGCAGGATCTACATACAGACTCCACCCTCATAACATCTCCATTTGGGAATGCAATGAGCAACTCTTGTTCTAGGGGAACGGGTGTCAACGATGCATTATTGGCAAGATAAACATCAGATATAAACGAATGCGTGGCACCCGGATCTACTAAAGTCTGAGCATAAGTGTTGCCTACTTTAATTGTCCCTGATCACAAAGTTTAGTTGTCTTAGATGTCATATAGATGATCCTATTTATCTTTCATGATCAATATATTATATCGCATATGAACAAAATAATCTTAAAGGGGTACTTAGGTAACAGGTATACCTGCCACAACGGAGTTAGAAGCGGCAGCATCCTGTTGGGTGAGGGTGAAGACCCTTCCCTGGGTCCTCGGCTGCTGCGGCTGGTTCATCCCTAGATTTGGAGAAGACAGCTGCTCCCTCCGAAGGGGACAAGTGGCCATCTTGTGATCCACTTTCCCACATATGAAGCAGGCACCTCTCGGCCCACGGCACTGCCTGCCCGGGTGGAAGTTCCCGCAGTGAGGGCAACGGGTCTCCTTACCCTTCGTCCTGTGGGGGGCTGATATATCTTTCTTCTTAGCCTGCCCCGAAGACTGGCCCGAAGGAGACCCCTTCCTCTTCCTCTTTAGCTCCCACTCCTTCTGGTTTCTATTCATGTCTCTTTCGATCACCAGGGCTTTGCTCACTACAGCACAATATGTGGAGAGTTCAAATGCATTGACTGCTTGCCTAGTTTGGGTCGCAATCCTTCAGTGAACCTGGTGATCTTGGCTCTCTCAGTGGTCACTATTTCCGGAGCAAACCGGGCTAGCCTAGTGAACTCGGCTTCGTACTGGGCCACAGAGAGATTCTTCTGTTCCAGCTCCAGAAACTCCGACTCCATCTGCCTTTGCACACTACTGGGAAAGTATTTGTTGAAAAAGGTCTCCTTGAACTCCCTCCAGGAAACAGCCTGTCCACCCAATCGCTGCTCCATATGCAACCACCAATCATATGCCTCCCCTTGAAGGAGGTAGGTGGCAAATCTAATCCGCTCCTCCTCCTGGCTACCATGGGCCATGAAGGCCTTCTCCATCTCCCTCATCCATCCCTCAGCATCAGCGGGGTTGGTGGATCCAGAGAAGGGAGCAGGGGCTAAGCTCTTAAACTCAGCAAAGCTCCGACCCCCTCCTTGCCAGGGTTGCGGGGAGCGGGCTGGACTGGTGGTTCAGGTTCGACTCGCGGGTTTTGCTGAGTAGGAGGGATGGGCTGAGCAGCACCACTTGTTGGATCTGCTGCTGCATAGCCTGCACCATTTCCACAAGGGCCTGAAGTATCTCAGTCTGGCGCTGTTGCTGGCCATTACCAGCCACATTGATGGAACCAGAACCTCCAGAAGTTTGCTGGCCTCCCTGCTGGCCTGAGTCACCAGCCTGGGAACCTCCAACTTGTCGCATACTTCTGGTGTGACGAGGCATGACTATTCCCTGCCAAGTTTGGTTCCAATCAATATCTTTACAACCCTTAAGTTTTCAAAACATATTTATTAGAAAAATTATATCTTCTTAGAGTTGTTACCCTCCCAGTGTCATCCTACTGTTTTGTCTAGTGTCATGTTATGTTTGTCCCTAAGGTCAAACCTGGCTCTGATACCACAGAAGCTGTCACGCCCAGACCCTATATTGGATCTAGGGGTGGCAACCCGCCGCATGCCTGGCATGCAAGGCATCCCGAAATATAACATTTAATACCAGAAGGGGTAATAACTATATATCGTCCAATTTAAATGGTTCTTAATACAAATCATAATCATAGGTTTTAGGCTACATGCCCATCATACATAAGTCACTGGGGTTACAACAAAATGTTGGATCTTAGTTTCCTCTGAATGAAGCTCCAACTACCCCAGATCCCATTCTTCAGTCATGTGGCTCTGAAAAACATTGTAAGATTTATATGAGCTTACACTCAATAAGTAAGCCTACTATTATATAATCATTTCGTCAAGATATTATCAAACCATATTTCATGTATAAAACTTCCAATTTCAAATACATTCATCATGTTATCAAAACATGTATATCATCAGCTCAAATAATTTTGGAAGCTTAATTATACAATAAATGCTGAAATATGCAATGTAAACAAACCCACTGTATTCATATAATTATTATTTCTTATGTGTCCCACGGCCCTACAACACCCATCTGATGTATCACTCTTTAATGTCCCCTAAGAGGAAGGGTCCTGGTACCAGCGTTATGCCATATATCATAATCAATCACAACACATCCTCTAGATGTGTGTGCGTTATGCAATATATCAATCACATTACATCCTCTAGATGTGTGTCCTCCACATATCTCCCCCTATAGAGGTGGGTCCCGTATCTCTCGGCATTTTACATCGTTTCACATATATGAGAACCGCGGCGACACATATCGTCATCATATTTGCATATAGCACATCATGCATCATCATGAGCATAAGCTCCTCATATCATATACAGTGGTTTATACATTCATAGCATAAAATACATCAATAATACCACTATATTTTGCAAAGCCAAAATAATCACATCATTCAATTTTTGCACATTTATAATTCATTACTTTGCAAAATATTGGTAATCACATATAATTATAACAGATACCCAATTGTATAACAAAATTCCATTTTGTCTTATTTTTTCAAATAATGCAATATATCCATAATTTTTATATTCTAATAAATTATAAAATTATAATAAATGGCTTACTTACCTCAGTACGCTAATTCCAAACTGTAAATCAGCTATGTGGACATCTGGTTACCTACAGCATTAATTTTCATAATTAAATCTCAAAAATTGAAACAATGCAGCATCCCCTAAGGTCTACCAGTCTAATCCTGGGCCCAACTTTGGGCTCGAATATCTCTCAATATATAAGTCCGAATGGGGAAATAAAAATATTCTGAGAGACTAGAATCAACGCCAAATCGGGCCATATTTTTATTTCTCCAATCTCGGCCCATTACAGGGCCCAAAACGCAGTCCCAAAACAGCTCGGAGTCGCCCAATAGGCCCAACGTGGGACGGCCCAAGCCGGCCCATTCTCTTCTTCTCCCCGCCTCCTCCCTTGTTTCACCCGAAACAAGGGGAGGCCGTGCCGCAGCCAGGGCCACCGCCGGCTAAATTTCGAGTGGCCTGGGCGTCGGCGACCGGGCCAGAGCCGGCTGCAGCGGTAGCTGACTCCCTCTCCCTCTCTTTCTCCCTCAATTTCTCTCTTTCGCACGATCCACGGCACGCGACTCGTGCCGGTGGCACGGCCGACTACCATGGCCGGCCAGATCCTTACCGTGGCCACCGTGGACTCCAACTCTCGGAAGGAGCGCCGGAGCCAGAAAAGGTTACCCAGAAGTGGAACGGCTGGGGGGCCCGGTGGGAGCCTTCTCTTCTTGGTTCCATTGGCGGTGGCCTGGTGGAGGAGAAGGGCGAGGGCAGCGGCAAAGGAAAAGAATATCAGGATGAGGTGCCAAATATCCATGGCTTGTTCCTTTTTCTGGCCTCTAGCCTCCGTCAAGGGTTCAGGTATTTATTAAGTTCGAACATCAAATTGGACGGCTGGATATCACAGCCAGCTGTCAGTTGCCCTCGTCTGACAACCCTAATTCCATTCGAATTTGATGGGGATGGAGAGAAACGTGAAAGAAAAGAAAAGTAAGAGGACAGGAAGTAGAAGGAAAGAAAATTAGAAAAAAAAAATATTTTTTTATTTATTTGAATGAGTAAGAAAAAAATTAATAATTTATAATAATAATAATATTTTTATTATAGATGATTAAAAAATACATCGATTATTTTTTTTTGGAAGGATCAATATTGGAATGAAAAAAAATAAAAGAGCACTTTTGAGTTTTCTCTCCGAAATCTTTCGAAGAAAAAACTTTTATATGGGGTTCATCATTTTTTTTCCTCTGTTTTTTCCTTTAGTTTTTTTTTTCTTCCTACTTTTCTCTCCATTCGAACAATGTAAATTTTATTTACTCTTCTATTTTTTCTCCTAGTTTTTTTTCCTCCCGAGTTTTCTCTTCATCCAAACAGAGGGTAAATGCCTTCTCTGCTGCGACTCGTTCTCCCCCTAGTGCGAGGGACGTTTTTCGTGATCGTGACCGAGAGGGAGCGACGATGGGAGCCAGCAAGCCAAGCCAGGGACAATGAAGGTCAGCAAGAGGGAGCCGAGCCGGGGACTATGGGGGCTAGCAAAAGGGAATCTAGGGGAAGAGGGGAGCGCGACTCCGGTTGATGGTACGTTGGAGCCGATGAAAAATGGGTCGATAAACTCTGATCACATCCATATGCATATATCAATTATATTATATTTAAATATTTATTTTTTAATTTAATTAAAAAAAAATTAAAATTAAAATTAATTAAAAAATAATTATTATGAATTTAAATATTTAATCAAATTCGAATACGAATATATAATCAAAAAATTATATTTTGTTCTTTGTTTTAATTTTACCTTAATAACTATATCAAAATAAATTTTAATAAAATGACTGAATGACAAGAATGTACAATAAGAATTTCAGGAAGTCTAAACAAAAGAAAGCCTCATATTTATATATCCATATCTATATTCATATTCATATCTATAAATTTTAATATCTATTTAATATTCTTATTTATATTTATATTTTTAAAAATATAAATATAAATATATGCATATGCATATATTCCCATCCGATCATTCATTTTGGGAAATTCTATTTGGCCCGCGTCTTTTACTAAGGAGCCCCTCACACCATATTATGAAAATGATGTATTTGCCCCTAAAATTTTAGGGCCAAATATCCCCCCCCCCCTTACTAAACAGCCCCCCTCCCCCCAAACAGCCCCCCTGAGCCCCTGCGACCGACCTCCCGCCTCTCTCACTCCGGATCAACATTGGATCGTTGATTGAAGCGATTTCAACCTTAAATCAAGCAATGGACAAGCAATTAATAATTATGAAGGTGCTACGGTCGCAAAGGTTAGTTTATATCTTCGTCTCAATTTTTTTTTCTCGATTCGTGCGTTGTTCGGCCCTGTGTGGCCGAACATGTTAGCTCTGTTCGGCCACACAGGGCCGAACAACTTAAATATGTTCGGCCCTAATGGGCCGAACATTGATCTTCTGTTCGGCCCATTCGTGCGTTGTTCGGCCATGTGTGGCCGAACATGTTAGCTCTGTTCGGCCACACAGGGCCGAACAGAAGATCAATGTTCGACCCCTAGTGCCGAACAGAAGAAATCTTTCTTCTGTTCGGCCCTGGTAGGCCGAACAGAAGATCAATGTTTGGCCACACAGGGCCGAACAGAAGATTTTGTTTGGCCCTGAGTGGCCGAACAGAATGTTTATTCTTTCTTTCTTTTTTGGTTTGATTAATTATGATTAGGGTTTAAAATTATTATTTGATCATGCAGGACGATGCTTCGACTGAATGTAGCGTGATTGGCTCCGATTGTGTGATGGATTACACAAATGAATGTACAACTTACGAGGTAAAATTTAATTACATTTATTTTCGTATTATTTGACTGAGCAATGTTTAAAATTATCTACCAACATAAAACTATGTATTTTATAGATATTCAAAAGTAGAGAAGAAATGTGTGATTGGTGTCGGGAAGTCGAAAAGAGGAATGGATTTGTCGTTATTATTAAAAAATCCGATTCGGGCAGCAATGTTAAGAAACCAAGAATTGTTTTTTCTTGCGAGATACATCTACCCGCCGTGATCCTTCTGCCTTTGAGTTGATTCTTTTAGGACAAGATAGTTATTCTCCTAGTACGGGCACTCCACCAGTAACGCAAGTGCCAAAGAAGCAGCAAGGAAGAAGGTACAAAGCATTTCTTTCACTAAGTAAGGGACTGTGCTGGTACATGCCGGACGCATGTCGATATGTGCCGGATGCGTGCCGGCACATGCTAGCAACTTCTGAAACCCGTGCCGGTCGCATGTCGGACCCCGTGACGGTATGTGCCGAACCCCGTGCCGGTATGTGCTGGATGCGTACCGGCAACTTTCGGACCCCGTGCCGGACGCGTGCAGGCACATAACGGCACCTTCCGACCCATGCCATTTGTTATTACAAAGCGAATGTTTCTGTTGCCGTCTAATTCATTCGTTAATGGTTTGCAGGTTTCTCGTCAGCGAACCCAGTCATATAATAAGCCAACAATCTATATTGATCAAATTTCAGATGGGTTGAGGCCGTTCATCCAACATATCAATGATGTTAAAGCTGACGGCAACTGCGGATTTAGAGCAATAGCTGACTTGCTGGGATTTGGAGAGGAGGATTGGCTCCGTATTAGGAAGGATTTATTGAATGAGTTGCAATGTCATTCAGAGCACTATCGTGCTTTATTTGCTGTCGAAGGGAGGTTTGAGGAGATTGAGCATGCATTATCATATTTTGATAATGATCCATCTTTTGACTAGTGGATGACTATACCGGATATGGGGCACGTTATAGCGTCCCGCTATAACGTTGTCCTATACCACCTCTCCTTGCAATAATGTCTTACATTCCTACCATCGGTGCCTCTTCCTCCTTTATCCCGCAAAGATATTGCAGTGGCGTTCGTTAATGGCAATCATTTTATTGAGGTATTAATTGAACAACTTTTAATCATGCTTAAATGACTAATAATTCATTATGTTTACTAATTTATATATTTTGCAGTGTTCTGTTACCGGGTCATCCTATTCCCCCAATAGCAAGCAATTGGCACAAACATCATTTACCCTATTCTTCTGGATGGGCTTCTTCATATTAATCTAGGATTCACCAGTTCAGACAAACGATCTCGTCGGATGTCATTATTAGCGAGACTATTGAGTTTTAGATATCATTTTGCTTGCAACAATCAATTTTGTATAATGTATGACATATTATATTAATTCAAAAGATTTTCATTCAAATTGAGCCGAAAGGAAAGAATTTTCATTCAAATTTCAATGTCTTTTACAAAAAGATGCACTATGTGCTAAAAGATACAAAATATATGAGGTACATCAGGGAACCCACCATGTCGTCGTCGCCTGTACTGCTGTGGCGATGCATGACTAGGGCCAGAAACATCCGGCTGAACAGGCTGCATCGTAGAGATATGCTGACCCTGCAACACATGTGCCATCTGCGATATGACATCGTACATGTGCATCCCCTGTGACACAGTAGCCTCCTCCTGATCCATATCAAGTATGTCAGTGCAAAGGCCAAGCGCATCTGCAATACGCTGGCTTAGCACGTTAGCATCAGTATCATCAGGACGTGATCGGGAGTAGATACTGGATTGGCTCTCCGAAGGGTGAACAGCCAGATGCATGATCCAAGAAAACCACTACAAAAATCCCGGTACAATCTGAGGGTCGGGTCATCGGATGGCTCCTGCTCGCTGTGCTCAGCAGGTGATCCTTCCACCTCTCCCATAACTACTCATAGAAGATGTACCGGATGTGGTATGAAGCTGTTATCGATCCTCTGCTGGCTCGCTCAGGGGCTAGTGGCGCACGGGGGATCGTCTGTATCCTACCGAACTATCGTAAAACCCTTTCAGGATGATAGGGTTCTACGGCATCCATGCACTCAGGCATCCACTAAAGAATGCAATATCAAGGAACGGACGATCATCCCGGATAATATACTTGATTATTATTATTATTATTATATGCTTTATTAAAATTATATTTTATAATTATGTCAAATAATATATTTTTATTGAAAATATATAATAATAAAAATATATGATTATGTTAATTGTACTTTATAATATACTTGATTAAATTATAATTATAATAATTATAGTAGTATTATAATAGAATATATACCATAATATAAATTATTCTAATTATATACTATATTAATTATATTATATATTATTATTTATTCTTTAATTTTATACAATTTATTTAATTCCGTTGGCCCAGCTGGGCCCACGGAATCATCCGTTCGGCCAGTTGGGCCGAACGGATTTAGTTCCCAGCTGGTCGACGAATTTCCCTCTGTTCGGCCTATCTGGGCCGAACAAAGGTTCTCTGTTCGGCCACCAGGCCGAACAGAGCTGGGAGGCTTGGCGAGGTAGAGGATCTTAGAGGGACGAAGGGGTAGATCATGTGGCGGAGCCGTCGGACACATATGGACGCCGGGAGGGAGGGATCTTNCCACTCAGATACAGAGATTCCTATTTCACGAGTCGACCCCTGTGATTTCAAGAGTCGACCCCCGATTTGTCGAGCCGACTCCATGACTGTGTGAGTCGACTCCGCTCAGACACCAGAGGAGTATTTTTCTGAGCACTTCGCGAGTCGACCCCAACTTTTCATGAGTCGACCCCCGACTGTCAGGAGTCGACACCTTATTTTCGATGAGTCGACCCTTTAACTTTCTGAATATTTCTATTTTTGGTATCGCGTCTTCGAGCGACTCGCGGAAAGCAGGAGTCGACTCCAACAAATCTGGGCAGATTTTTCTGAATGCCAACTCAGCATCAATAGTAAGATTTTTCTTTAACGACTATTTTCTTTGTTTCTAACGGCTATATTTTTACAGAATCTATAAATAGAGAAGCCATTTTCAAATCAAAGATATACAAATAGAAAGATATTCACATCAAGAGAGAAAAGAAAAAATCGGAAAAAAACAGATATCATTTGAAAAAATTTGAGATCCAAAATAGAGTAAAAGTAAAAGTGTGAAATCAAAGGAAGCTTCGTCTGTGCTCAAGTTCAACAATCCACGAAAGCTTCAGAAGAAAATCCAAGAGCTATTCAAGAGCAAATCAAAAGATTTTCAACTTCAAAGAAAGGAAGAAAAAGCTCAAAACCTTCTCAACTGCTTCAACTATGAAGAATCGGAGCTGAGGCTTGATTCAATCTAGCAAGGAGAAGAAGAAAGAAGAAAAGAAGAAAAGCTCAAAAGCCAACCAACTACAAATCAGGCTTTTCTAAACTTTGTTCTTTTATTGATTATCTGCTCATTGAGGAGCTGTGTACTTGAAAAACACTATTTCTATTATTTGTATCTAGTTCAATCTGGGGGATTGAACTAGTGGAGGTAGTCTTACCTCGGTACAAGCTTGGTATAGCTTGTGTTAGGGTTTTTGTGCTGGTGAGCCCGGAAAACCGGCTGGGTTCGTTGTGATCCCGGAAAACAACAAGTTTGAGTTGTGAGCTTGTAAAACAACTCGGCTGTAATCAAGGAAGATTATAGTGTGGACCCAAGTGAATCTTGGGAGTGGACGTAGGTGTTGGATACACCGAACCACTATAAAATCTTTGTGTTTGCCGTGTTTCCATTGACTCTATCTCTATTTTATTCACTTGTATTTACATTGCATTTGCTTTCATTCTTCTTAAGCAAACTATTTTAAAAGGCTAAATTTTTAAAAACCCAATTCACCCCCCCTCTTGGGTTGTCATCTGGGCCAACAATTGGTATCAGAGCTAGTGCTCATTAGATTTTGATCACACGATCAAGAGCTAAAGATCCAAATGGCAACTCAAGTTGGATCATTTGCTGAAGGTCATTCTACGAATAGACCTCCACTGTTTAATGGTTCAAATTATTCATATTGGAAAGCTAGAATGAGGATATTCATTCAAGCTTCTGATTATGAATTATGGGGTGTTATAATTAATGGACCTAGTACACCCACACATGTTATTGATGGCACTATTGTTCCTAAGCCCGAAAGGGACTGGAATGATAATGATAGGAAGATGGCACAGCTTAACGCTAAAGCCATGAATGTCTTATATTGCTCTTTAGATGCAATGAATTTAATAGAATCTCCACATGTAATTCCGCAAAGGAGATTTGGGATAGATTAGAGGTTACCCATGAGGGTACCAACCAAGTAAAAGAATCTAAAATTAATATTCTTGTTCATAAATATGAGTTGTTTAGCATGGAACAATCTGAAACCATTGCATGCATGTATACTAGATTTACAGATATTGTAAATGGTTTAAAAAGTCTTGGTAAGACATATACTAACTCAGAACTTGTTCGAAAAATTCTTAGGTCACTACCAAGATCATGGGAAGCAAAAATGACAGCAATCCAAGAAGCAAAGGACCTCAACACTCTACCCTTAGAGGAGCTTCTAGGATCACTTATGACCCATGAGTTGACAATGAAGCAGCATGTAGAGGAGGACACAAAGAAGAAGAAAGTAATTGCCCTCAAAGCTGCAAAAGAAGAAGAGAGCAGCAGCGATGATGATGATGATGATGAAGAGACTGCTCTCTTAGCTAAAAAGTTTAAAAGATTCATGAGGAGAAAGAAACCCTTCCACAAGAAGAAATTTGGAGCAAAGTGGGAAGGAGAAAAGGATAAGAACAAGGACAAGGACAAAGAAAAAGAGAAAGACCCCTTGACTTGCTATGAGTGTAATAAACCGGGGCACTTTAGGAATGAATGTCCTAAATTGAAGAAAGCCTACAAAAAGAAAAAGAAGGCTTATGTGGCGACTTGGAGTGATAGCGAGGAATCTTCTTCCGAAGAAGAAGAACAAAAGGAAGTCGCAAATGTATGTTTTATGGCGGACGACAACGATGAGGTAAGTTCCGATAACCCTTGCGATGAGTTTGCATTTGATGAATTATTTGATGCTTTTAATGAACTTGTCGGGGATTTCAAGGTTTTGAAAAAGAAATACAAGTTTTTGAAAAATAAAAATTCAACTTTCATTAAAGAAAAGGAAGATCTTAATAATGAAGTTAAGAAACTTAAATCTGAAAATGAAATTTTGATAAAAGAAAAAGAATTAATTTCCAATGAAAATGATAAACTAAGGAAAGAGGTTGAAAAACATAAGAACATAGTTGATAAGTTTACCTTAAGCTCAACTAAATTGGACATGTTATTAAATAGTCAAAAAGCAGTTTTTGACAAAGCCGGATTAGGGTATAACACTTTAAGAAAACAAAAATCACTGAAAAATATTTTTGTGCGTGCTGGCCAAAGTAATTTTACATGCTTTAAATGTAATCAAAAAGGACATAAATCTTATGAATGTAAAATTCTAAAACCTAATAAAAACTTAAATGTTAAAGGAAGAAAATATGGGTTCCGAAAGGAACAATATTTGTTGCTACTAACCATGAAGGACCCAAGAAAGCTTGGGTACCTAAACATAAAGTTTGATTTCATTGCAGGAATGTCTTGTGGCCAAGAGATCAAAGAGAAAGTGGTATCTTGATAGTGGCTGCTCAAGACATATGACGGGTGACAAAGAAGAATTCATCACCCTTGAAGAAAAGAAAGGAGGAGTTGTTACATTTGGCGACAATGGCAAAGGCCAAATCTTGGGGTTTGGTAACATTCAAATAACTCCCTCCACATATATTGAAAATGTACTTTATGTTGATGGTTTAAAGCATAACTTAATTAGTATAAGCCAATTATGTGACAAAGGTTTTAAAGTATCATTTGAATCTTCTATATGCACAGTAGCTAATACCATTGATAATAGCATTGTTTTTATTGGAAATAGAAATGGCAATGTATACTGATTGACTTAGACAATTTGTCTACTAATAATCATTGCTTAGTTGCTAATAATGCTAATATGAATGAGATTGGTTGGTTGTGGCATCGAAGATTAGGTCACGCAAGCACACACCTGATTTCAAAACTAATTAGAATGGATTTAGTAAAAGGTCTACCTAAAATAGATTTTGAAAATAACAAAATATGTGATGCATGTCAGTTTGGAAAACAAACGAGAAGTTCTTTTAAATCTAAAAATGTTGTTTCAACTTCTAGGCCATTAGAGCTACTTCACATGGACCTTTTTGGACCAACTAGAACCACAAGTCTAGGAGGAAAGAAATATGGTCTTGTGATAGTAGATGATTACTCTAGATTCACTTGGGTAATGTTTTTAGCTCACAAAGATGAGACTTTCTCGATATTCCTGAAATTCTTCAAGAAAGTAACAAATGAGAAAAACACTACCATAGTGTCTCTAAGAAGTGATCATGGAACTGAATTTGAAAATCATTTATTTGAAAGTTTTTGCAATGAAAATGGTATTAATCATAATTTTTCTGCACCAAGAACCCCTCAACAAAATGGAGTAGTTGAAAGGAAAAATAGAACTCTAGAAGACATGGCCCGTACCATGCTATGTGAAAGTAAACTCCCGAAATACTTTTGGGCGGAAGCTATTAACACAGCATGTTACATCCTAAATAGAGCTTTAATAAGACCTATTTTAAAGAAAACACCTTATGAATTATGGCATGATAGAAAACCCAACATTAAATATTTTCATGCATTTGGTTGTAAATGTTTGTTCACAATAATGGTAAAAATAATTTAGGCAAATTTGATGCTAAATCTGATGAAGGAATATTCTTAGGATATTCAACAACTAGTAAAGCATATAGAGTATTTAACAAGAAAACTTTAGTTGTTGAAGAATCCATTCATGTAGTTTTTGATGAATCTTTAGCAACTCGTTCCGAAAAGTTTGATGATGAAGAAGATACAAACATAATTGAGAAAGATCTTGAAAAATTAAATATTGATGTATCTTCAGATCATGAGCAAGACGCTAAAGATAATGATTCACCTAAGGATGATGATACTAATACTAATCATAATGATATAGATCTACCTAGGGATTGGAGATATGCTTATAGTCACCCTAAGGAATTGATTATAGGTGATCCATCTCAAGGAATAAGAACTAGATCATCTATGAGAAATATTAGTAATCATCTTGCATTTGTATCACAAATTGAACCTAAAACTATTGAAGAAGCTGAAAAAGATAATAATTGGATGTTAGCAATGCAAGAAGAATTAAATCAATTCACTAGAAATAATGTATGGACATTAGTAGAAAGACCTAAAAATCATTCTGTTATAGGATCAAAATGGATATTTAGAAATAAACTAGATGAAAATGGCATAGTAATTAGAAACAAAGCTAGATTAGTTGCAAAAGGATATAATCAAGAAGAAGGTATTGATTTTGATGAAACCTTTGCACCAGTAGCTAGATTAGAAGCCATTAGACTATTACTTGCATTTGCATGTCACATGAATTTTAACTTATTTCAAATGGATGTAAAAAGTGCTTTTCTAAATGGATTTATAAATGAAGAAGTATATGTAGAACAACCACCAGGTTTTGAAGATCATGAATTTTCAAATCACGTTTTTAAATTGCACAAAGCTTTATATGGTTTGAAACAAGCACCTAGAGCTTGGTATGATAGATTAAGTAAATTCTTAATTGAAAATGATTTTAAGAGGAAATGTTGATAAAACATTATTTTTGAAAAGAAAAGTAAAGATTTATTAGTAGTTCAAATATATGTTGATGATATTATTTTTGGTGCTACTAACAATCTTCTATGTCAAGAGTTTGCTAAGTTGATGCAGGGTGAATTTGAAATGAGCATGATGGGAGAACTCAATTTCTTCCTTGGACTCCAAATCAAACAAAGCAAAGAGGGAATCTTTATCAACCAAACAAAGTACACAAGAGAAATTCTAAAGAAGTTTGGTATGGAATCAATCAAACCCCTCGGAACACCAATGAGTCCTTCATGCAAGCTGGACAAAGATGAAGAAGGTAAGAAGGTTGATCAAAAATATTATCGAGGTATAATCGGATCCCTACTTTACTTAACTGCAAGTAGACCAGACATAATGTTTGCTGTTTGCTTATGTGCTAGATTTCAGTCTGAACCTAAAGAATCACATTTAATTGCTGTTAAAAGAATACTAAGATACTTAAGTGGAACAAAAAATGTAGGTTTATGGTATTCTAGAGACTCAACATTGAACTTAATTGCATATACTGATTCTGATTATGCTGGATGTAAGTTAGATAGAAAAAGCACAAGTGGTGCATGCCAATTCTTAGGAAGTAACTTAATCTCATGGTTTAGCAAAAAGCAAAATTCAGTTGCATTATCAACTACTGAAGCTGAATATGTTGCAGCTGGAAGTTGCTGTGCTCAAATCCTATGGATTAAGCGACAACTTGAAGACTATGGTATCACACTTGATAAAACACCTATAAATGTGATAACACAAGTGCAATCAATCTAACTAAAAATCCAATTCAACATTCTAGAACAAAACATATTGAAATTAGATATCACTTTATAAGAGAACATGTTGCCAATAATGAAATTTGTCTTGATTATGTGAATACTGAAGATCAATTAGCAGATATATTTACAAAACCCTTGAGTGAAGAAAGATTCTGTTATCTTAGAGGAGAGTTAGGGATTTGTGATCCATTAGAATGAATTTGAAACCCCTAAGGAAATTTTATCTAAAATTCTTTCAAATCCTTGATCTTTAAGGAAATCTTATCTAGAATTCACATCTAATTGATCTATAAAATCCAATGATTATTTTATCAATTTTATGATCAATATCCGGACACATTTCAGATTATCTGAAACTTTATGTTTTTTGCTCTGAAATGGTCTCGGAGCCGACTCGGTGAGTATCGGAGTCGACTCCATGTTTCTACTGAAACTCTAGAGTCGACCCCTTCTCTGCGCGAGTCGACTCCACTTCGGGATAGTTTTCTGTGACTACCCGGAGTCGACCCCTCTCTTTGCGGGAGCCGACTCGAAGTGGTCCCAGGTCGATTTATCTAGGGCAGAGTCGACTCGCCGCTCATTTCAATCTTTTCAAATCATCCAAATACTCTCTCCAAAATTTTTCCTGACCTTCCAAATCCTCAGAAATCCCTGATTAACCCTTCCATTAGATCAAATGGCCCCTAAAACCCGTGGATCTAACCTTGGTGCGGCCGGAGTAAAAAGGAAGAGGGCGGTGAGGAAGACCGTGAGGCGTCCCGCTCGTGAGCCTTCACCGAGCTTGGATTCAACCTCATCTTCTTCGACTCCTAGTGCTTCTCCCTCTACGGCTCCATCTCAGGTAGATAGACTTGCCGATAGAGTGATAACTACCGGGAGGAAAGTCGATTTTGAATTGTTTGAGGCTGAAGGATTTCTTGTGGGGAGGCAGTTGATTGAAATGGGTTGGGAGAAGATTTGTTCTTTAGATTGTCCTACCTACCCAGCCCTAGTCAAGGAATTTTATAAGAATCTATCTAGAGGAGACAATGGACTTGTAAGCTTCATTAGAGGAAATAGAATTTGTGACAGTGGATTTGCTTTCAAGGTTGTTGGATCTTCCAATGTCGGGTACATCTACTTTTTCTTCTGAAGATAGAAGCCCAGCTCTATCTAGACTGCTTAACAGGAGATTGTTGGTTTTGAAGAGGTATTTGCTAATCAACTATCCTTAGAATTGAGACTTCTCCACAATATTTGTAGTAGAATCCTATTCCCCAAGATTGGGAGATTTGATTATGTTTTCGAAAGAGATATATTTGTAATGGATGCAATAGTAACTGGTAAACCCATTAATCTTCCAAGCATGATATTATGGTACATTGCCGATTGTGGAAGCAAGAGAAAATCCAGTTTACCCTACGGCATGATACTTACATAAATATTTCAAAGCCAAGGGATTGTCATATCAGATAGTGAGCCAATGAGGAACTTAAGACATACCGATTTCTATAGTTTGGCCACTATACATAGAATGGGTTTTGTGAAGAGGAATGCAGATGGGAAAGGAAAGGTTTGATGGAAGATAGAGCCACAGACATTGAGGCACCGGGACCGTCAGTCAATTCTTCGCCTGTACCTCCGAGCTCTCCTGTTCCTGCTCCAGTCCCTTCCCCTGCTCCGATAGTTGATCGGCCATCATCATCTTCGTCTGTCAGTTTCTCAGAACTTCAGTTAAGGCAGCTTAAAGGTCTTCTTGATGATCAGGCAGATAAATTGAAATCAGAGTTTGATGAAAATTTATGAATCTTAAAGAAACTCTTTACTCTTTAGATGATCGGATCACCAAGATAGAATCAACTCTTAGCACTTCATCTGAGTCTTTAAGTGGAGACCTAAAGAATATCTTTGAAGAACTTAAAGACGTCTGTGGAGATGGTGAAACATATGCAAAATGCAATGCTGAACTCCAAGATAAAATTTGACTGCTTGCACTTTTGTTGATGAAAGACTGAAGGATTATGTCAAGATTCAAACGGATGGAATGAAAAATATTATAGATCACTTAACTAGGATTGTAAGGACTCACTTTTGATGTATTAGATACTTAGTCTTTACAATGTAATGAAGTTCATACTATGTTTTACATTTTGATACATTGATGTAAAGAAAAGTCTATTTTGAATGCTCAATGTAATCTCAGTTTAAATGTATTTCTCCTATTATCAATGAATCTTAGATTTTGTTAAAACATATCTTGAATGAATGATTATGTTTGATGCATCTCAACCTTTTTATTGATAACAAAAAAGGGGGAGAGTTTTATAACTATATATGCATGGGGAGAAATTAAACTAATTGAAATTAAGCTTAAATTGAATGAATGGAATACTTAATTGAGTTTCATAGGGGGAGCTACCTCATTCAGGGGGAGTCTTAGCCTAACTATGAAAATAAAATAAATTCATTAATCAATCATGCATATACTCAATGTTTTTGTCATCATCAAAAAGGGAGAGATTGTTGGGGAGATTGTTGAGAAATTGTTGCCCCAATTTTATTGATTTTGATGATTACCAAAAGCATGAGTATATTAAAAGATGCAATGAGTTTATTTACATAAGCAATGAATTTATTTTGAACAATCAATGAGTATGTTAAGTATGACTTTAATCAATTTGAAAGTAACTTCAAGCTCCATGTTTAAGCTTTCGAAAAGAGATTTTTACACTTCGTATATCAATCAATGAGTTTTTGGAACAATTCTTGAATTGATTCCTAATGACAATTTTATTATATTCAAGTCAAAAAATTGATTTAAAATGAATCTGGAATGAATTTCAAGTCAATCAGAAAATTCTTTGATTTTTGATACATTCCGGAGCCGACTCTAGAGTTTCAGAGTCGACTCCACTCAGAATACAGAGATTCCTGATTTTCACGAGTCGACCCCTGTGATTTCTAGAGTCGACCCCCGATTCTGTCAAGCCGACTCCATGACTGTGTGAGTCGACTCCGCTCAGACACCAGAGGAGTATTTTTCTGAGCACTTCGCGAGTCGACCCCTAACTTTTCATGAGTCGACCCCCGACTGTCAGGAGTCGACACCTTATTTTCGATGAGTCGACCCTTTAACTTTCTGAATATTTTTATTTTTAGTATCGCGTCTTCGAGTCGACTCGTGGAAAGCAGGAGTCGACTCCAACAAATCTGGGCGAGATTTTTCTGAATGCCAACTCAGCGTCAACGGTAAGATTTTTCTTTAACGGCTATATTTCTTTGTTTCTAACGGCTATATTTTTGTAGAATCTATAAATAGAGAAGCCGTTTTCAAATCAAAGATATACAAATAGAAAGATATTCACATCAAGAGAGAAAAAAAAAATTGGAAAAACAGAGCATCATTTGAAAAAATTCGAGATTCAAAATAGAGTAAAAGTAAAAGTGTGAAATCAAAGGAAGCTTCGTCTGTGCTCAAGTTCAATAATCCACGAAAGCTTCAGAAGAAAATCCAAGAGCTATTCAAGAGCCAATCAAAAGATTTTTAACTTACAAAGAAAGGAAGAAAAAGCTCAAAACCTTCTCAACTGCTTCAACTGTGAAGAATCGGAGCAGAGGCTTGATTCAATCTAGCAAGGAGAAGAAGAATAGAAGAAAAGAAGAAAAGCTCAAAAGCCAACCAATTACAAATCAGGCTTTTCTAAACTTTATTCTTTTAATTGATTATATGCTCATTGAGGAGCTGTGTACTTGAAAAATACTATTTCTATTATTTGTATATAGTTCAATCTGGGGGATTGAACTAGTGGAGGTAGTCTTACCTCAGTACAAGCTTGGTATAGCTTGTGTTAGGGTTTTTATGCTGGTAAGCCCGGAAAACCGGCTGGGTTCATTGTGATCCCGGAAAAACAACAAGTTTGAGTTGTGAGCTTGTAAAACAACTCGGCTGTAATCAAGGAAGATTATAGTGTGGACCCAAGTGAATCTTGGGAGTGGATGTAGGTGTTGGATACACCGAACCACTATAAAATCCTTGTGTTTGCCGTGTTTCCATTGACTCTATCTCTATCTCTATTTTATTCACTGTACTTTGTATTTACATTGCATTTGCTTTCATTCTTCTTAAGCAAACTATTTTAAAAGGCTAAATTTTTAAAGAACCCAATTCACCCCCCCTCTTGGGTTGTCATCTGGGCCAACAGAACATATGGGGAAATGCTGCTGAAATTTCAACGTAACTGATCGATGATAATTAATAGCAGAATAACATATCACAAAAAAATATTCTTGAATGGGATAGGGCCTTACTTTTTAGACATGGAGTGAAGGTGGAATTAATTTAGGACACTTGAATGCTTGTGAAGTTTTATGATTGAACGGACCGCCTTGCAGCCCGACCCGAACTCAAGCCCTAGCATTAGCCTGGCATGAACCTATGCCTCGGTCCTTGCTAGCACGCCAAGGATCGTAGCCGTGGCCTGGCCTTGCAGGGTAGGGACCTTAGTTGTCTAAAAAAAATTGGTTTAGTTATAAATGATTTAAATGGTTGTTATTAACCTTAGTTGTGTAAAAGAAATAATTTATTTATATATTTAGTAATGCTAATATAGTTTTATAATGTGGTTTCCTTTAATGGTTTACCAGAAATTATATAAGTCGGTCAAAAATGAGCGGGGCTCGCTCGTGGATGTATGCAAGGATAAAAGATGGCTTGCTTAATCCAGATTTTCTGAATGGATTGGAAGAATTTATCGCATTTGCATGTATCCAACCTGAATGGATGGATGGGCCTAGGATTAGGTGCCCATGCAACTATCACAGGTGTCAGAATAAAGCCTACAGAGATGTCGAGACTGTTAAGGTGCATCTGTGTAAAAAGTGGTTTGTTCATGATTACGATGTTTGGTACTGTCATGGTGAACCCGAGAAAATTTCAGCAGTTGTTACAAGCCAACAAGTGTCAATTCCCGTTGATGAACCATTTGTGAATTTAAACACATATGAAGAAATGGTGATGAATGCATCGGGTAATGAATTCAATCAGAATACATTTATGGAAGAACCAAATCCAGATGCACAGCAATTTTATGATATGTTGCGTGCTGCAAATCAAGAATTGTATCATAATTGTGAGGGTCATTCCCAGTTATCTATGGCTGCTCGGTTGTTGAATATTAAGGCAGAACATCGATTATCAGAAAAGGCATTTAATTCTGTAGCTGGGTTAATCAAGAAAATTTTGCCAAATGATAATGTTGTAGCAGACAGTTTTTACTCAACGAAGAAGTTGTTGCGTGGGCTTGGGCTCCCGATTAATAAGAATTGTTGCTTGAACAATTGTATGATATATTGGGGTGAAGACTCGGAGCTGAGATGGTGTAAGATTTATGGGCAATCGAGGTACAAAAACGGCGAAGGGGGAGCTAGTACAAGTAGGAGGAAAAGTGTTCCTTACAAGAGGATACATTACTTTCCTCTTACTCTACGCCTACAGAGATTATACAGATCTGAGGCTACAGCTGCTGATATGAGATGGCATGCCGAACATGAATCTAAAGAGGATGAAATGCGGCATCCATTAGATTCAAAAGCTTGGAAGCATTTCAATGAAAATCATCCTGATTTTGCTGAAGATATAAGGAATGTGAGATTAGGTCTTTATACCGATGGCTTCCAACCATTCGGTTAAGCGGGGCAACAATATTCATGTTGGCCTGTGATACTGACTGTATATAACCTTCCTCCATGGAAGTGCATGAAAGATACTGCAATATTTTTGACAGTTTTGGTTCCAGGACCATCAAATCCAAAGGAAAAGATTGATGTCTTCCTGCAACCGTTGGTGGCCGAATTGAAAATGTTGTGGGAAACAGGAGTCGTAGCCTACGACATTTCTATGAAACAGAATTTCATCATGAGAGTTGCTTTGATGTGGACAATAAGTGACTTCCCGGCATATGCAATGTTGTCTGGTTGGAGCACTGCTGGACGTCTGGCATGCCCTCATTGCTTGTATGATTCGGATGCATTTACATTGCAGAAGAGTGGTAAGCAGTCATGGTTTGATAATCATAGGAAGTTCTTGCCCCCAAATCATCCTTACAGGTGTAACTTGATCGCCTTCCAGAAGAACAAAGCAGTCACAAAATTCGCTGAACCGGTTAGGTCCGGCATGGATATATTTGATACTATAGAGCATTTGGGGTTGAGGTATGCTTGGGAACCAGATGCAGATAGAATAAATGGCCGTATATGTAAAGAACATAACTGTAAGAAGCGGAGTATATTTTGGGATTTGTCTTATTGGAGCACAAATCTCATTTGGCACAACTTGGATGTTATGCATATCGAGAAATTTTTTTTTGATAACATATTTAACACGGTGCTAAACATCCCGGGAAAAACAAAAGACACTGCAAAGTCAAGAGAAGAACTTAATCAGTATTGCAGAAGAGGTGATTTGAGGAGGAGTACCGACGGGACCTATCCTAAAGCCTGTTACACTCTTGATAGAAATTCACGCGAAGTTTTATGTAACTGGCTTGGAGGGTTAAAATTTCCAGATGGTTATGCCTTAAATATCGGTAGGTGTGTGGACATGCATAAGCTCAAGTTGTTCGGCATGAAGAGTCATGACTGCCATGTTTTCATGCAACGGTTATTGCCTATAACTTTTCGTGAGTTGCTTCCGCAACATGTCTGGATGGCATTGACAGAGCTCAGCTTGTTCTTCAAGGAGTTATCTGCCACAGTCATTACTTCTGCATCCATGGCAAGGCTTGAGAAGGAAATTCCAATTATTTTATGCAAGCTAGAACGAATATTTCCTCCCAATTTTTTTGACTCAATGGAGCATTTACCGTTTCACTTGCCATACGAAGCGAGCATAGCTGGTCCCGTGCAGTATCGCTGGATGTATCCTTTCGAGAGGTAAATATATACATCATTAAGACATATTTACATTTCAAATATTATTTCATTGCGAGAAAATTGGTTAATTTTTTGTCTCAACTTTACATATAGGTACCTTAAGAAGTTAAAAAATAATGTGCGTAATAAGGCAAGGATTAAAGGTTCTATATGCAATGCATACTTGGTCGAAGAAGTTTCAGCTTTTGCCTCGCATTACTTTGAGAGTCACGTCCACACGAGGAGCCGAAATCTTGGTCGTAACGATGACGTATGTGTGGACGAAGGAGAACCTAATGACGGTAGAATATCAATTTTTAAAGGTATCGGCCGTTCATTTGGGGGGCAGAAGTCAAGAAATCTTAGCGATATGGAGTATAATGGAGCACATTATTATATCCTAATGAACTGTAGAGAAGTCGATCCATATATTGAGTAAGTGTATACTTCAATGCTTAATTGGAACTTCTAATTTAAATTACAATATACCATAATATTTAATTGCTAACATCAGTTTTAATCCTTATCATCCCATAAGGATGTATTGTGATAGACAACGACAGATGAATCCCGACATCAGTCAAGTTGCAATTGGACAGAAGTTAGAAATGGAGTTCGCTTGCTGGTTTTATGAATTTGTGAGTAGTATCACTCAATCAATTTCAATAATGGCTTTTATTTTTCGAATTGATTGTGAATAGCTTATTAATTTATAGGTAAACGGTCCATGGTCCCCAACCGACAATATTTTCATTAAATATCTATCGCAATGGCCATTGAAGACCGTAACAACTTATACTAGCTATTTTGTTAATGGATACAAATTTTAGATTGAACGATTAGCAGCTTCAAGAGGCACGCAGAACTGAGGTGTATGTATTAAAGGAGAAAGTGTTGGAGCAAATATGCAGGATTATTACGGAAAGTTAGTAGAGGTGGTTGAAGTTGAATATCTCGGTTGGCCTATGAAACGAACAATATTGTTTCATTGCGATTGGTTCGATCCGATAGTTCCAGTGGGCAAAAGGGTTCATAATGACTACAATTTGGTTGAAGTGAACCATCGACGAAGATTGCAGAAATATGACCCATTCATCATTGCATCCCAAGCTCAGCAAGTGTTTTATTGCGGATATCCAAGTTTGCGCAACGACAAGCGAGATTGGTGGGCTGTTTCTAAAATCGTCCCACATTCAACAATCTTATTAGAGGAGAGTTCATCAAGTTAATCAGCCGAGTGCCCTGCATTTCAAGAGGATGAGATGAAAATGCATGCAATTGAGGACGACACAAGGGCTCCTGAAACATCACTTAGAGATCCAAATGGTGATGTCCAAGAAATTGCAGATGCAAATGTTCGGTTTCCTTCCGATGATAATGAAACTGAATCGCAGTCTGATACTGCATCGAATGTTGAACCAATATTTCACGAAACAAATGACACTGATTAAACATAGAGGTTTTTTTTAAATTTAACTTTATTTTATAAGTGTTAAATTTTTACATAGTCAATCATTAATCGTAATTTAATTGCATGAATCTTTAGTATTTTCAATATGACGGGCAGAGGTAGATCTACCGACGACATACGGAGTGAGCAGGGACGTAGCCCTGCTGCATCAGATCACATGAGCTTTGGAGATGGAGAGTTCGAATCTTCACACATCGCACAGCCTTCGATCTCTCCAGCAGTCGGCGGTGATCCTGCATTGGTATTACCATCCAGCCGATCGGCACATACCTTCCAGAGTTCTTCCACCATCGGCCGCACCATACTTCGACTTGATGCTCATGGGCTATAAGTATATACTAATTAAAAATATATGTTTATATTTTTAAGTTAATTACTTATAAACATGCATTTTTTTAACAGATTTATTGAGCAGCATCATGTATCCAGCCACATCAGCACCGTATTTCAGAGGCGTGCAGATCCCAGTGGCTACGATTGGCACCACGTATCTCCAGCCACAAGAGAGTTTTATTTTTCTGAGTTTCAGGTAAACTTATTAAATACAATTTATCACTGATATAAAATTTTTTAATCTTAATAAATTCTGAAACTAATTGTTTATTTTAATGCAAAAAAAGTTTACGTGGGACCCTGCCAGCCATGATGCCATTAGGGCAGCATGGGAGGCTCTTACGGAACGCTGATACTCTGACATGCTTCATCGTTGAAGGTCATCAGGTCAGCATCCTGCGCATGTGCGAAAGGGTATTTGGCACGAGTGGCAGCAGGCCTGGCAGTCCGATGGTTGACGTAGGAGGTCTGCATCAGCCAGCATGAACCGTCGATCCGAGAAGGGCGGTCCTGGCATGGGTCTCTCCCACCATACTTCGGGCTTCATTTCGATTCAGGAGCACAAACGCCGTATGGTAAAAAATATAAATAATTTAATTACTAATTTAATTATTTATAAATATTTATATTAATATCAATTTTTTTATTGTTATAGTCTGAGCAGGAGGGCAGAGATCCTGGTGAGTTTTGTCTATTCAGGGCGACACACACCAGGAGGGACAGTTCCTAGGTCGACACACGATCACAGGAGGTTGCGGTAAGAAATTAGCTTTATGTAGTATCTATTTAATTTTTAAAATTTTATTTCAAGAAATTTATTAATTTATTTATTATTGATTTTATAATTCAAAGACACGAGTCGAGGAGCTTCGCTCCCAGGCATTGCAGGTCGACTCCACTGGTAAGGAGACGCCCATCGAACTCTCGGCAGAGGAGAGTCGACGTGTATTTTTGGAGGCTGTTGGTGCCCAGCCGCGAGACCGCAGGGTCTATGGTCTGGGCACTAGAGCTTCTTCATATTTTTTCCATCAGGCCTCCAGCTCGCGATATTCTGGTAATATTCCTACCGAGCATTTAGATAACATTCGAAGATCTATTACGGAGGAGGTTCGGCAGGACGTTCGTCAGGAGGTTCGGCAGGAGGTCGAGCACGAGTTCGAGCAGCGTATGCGAGGCCGAAATCAGGAGCTTGTAGATGTGCGAGATCAGATGCGTCATTTGCAGGATATGGTTAGCCGCTTGTCGCAAGGTCTCTAGCCTCCACGTGATCGCTCAGATTCTTGATGTATTTTTTTTTCTTTTTATATGTTGTACATGAAAACTTCAAACTTTTAATATATTAATTATTTTTGAAAATTGAATGATTATTGTCTGGATCAATATGAGTGAAGAATGTTTCGATCAATATTTAAATGTAACAAAATTGTATTAATCGTTTTAGTTTTTAATATTTTTTTAAAAAAAATTTAATTAGCGACGCATTAGTGACTGAAATTGCATCGCTAATATTTTTAAAATATTATTATTAAATATTACGATGCAATGAGCCGGTGTCGCAATATTTTTAAAAAATTTAATTAGCGATGCATTAGCGATTAAAATTGCGTCGCTAATATATCTAAAATATTATTATTAAATATTGCGACATAATGACTTGGCATCGTAATATTTTAAAAAAAATTTATTAGCGATGCATTAGCGACTCAAATTGTGTCGCTATTATATCTAAAATATTATTATTAAATATTATGACGCAACTGAATGCGTTGCAATATTGCGACGCAATTGAATGCGTCGTAATATTGCAACGCATTGTTGCATCGCAGAGAGTCGCTGTGCCACGACGCAATTGCGACAAATTGAGATTGCGACGAACATATGAGCAACGCCATCATTGCGTCACTATTGCAACGCAATACCATGTTTAGCGATGCATTTGGGTGTCGCAATAATTTTGTTCCCTTGTAGTGTCTTCTTATGCCCTCCTCTTACCTATTTTATTAGTCTTTTGAGTCTGCATGGCTTGTTCGCTCAGATTGGAATCTCATGATGAGTTAAAACCTTTATAGGTAGAATATCAGAGCTGGCTGGATTAGATCCGCATCTTTTGATTCAGGATGATTGGTACTTTACCAGAGTCATTAAATCTCTCTAATGACTTTTTGGGCTTCACTGGCTTGGAGGTTTGTGACTTCATGATGTATTATGACTTTTTAGAGCTCCATCTGACTAGGGCCATTAATGCTGTTTGATGGGTCATGACTTTTGGGGCCTTATATAGTCAGAGTCATTAATGTCGTCTAATGAGCCGCTACTTTTCGGGGCTCATGCTGAAACTTGCGATTTTTGTCTTATTAAACCGATATGGATCAAAGATAGTAGATGAGCCCGGCTTTGCTCATGTGGCAGCTTGTTCGGGAAGCTGGGATGAACCATGAAGATAAGACAAAAGGGGCACCGATGCCGTTCAGGAGACGGGGCTGCCTAGAAATCGCCTTGGACCGCCTAGGGACTGCCTCGGACCGCTTAGAAACCATCTTTGCAGCTGGAGCCGTCTAGGGACTGCCTTTGTAACTAGGGTCGCTTAGAGATCGTCTCGGGCCGTCTAGGGACTGCCTTTGTAGCTGGGGCCACCTAGAAACTGTCTCGGGCTGCCTAGGGACCGTCTTTGTAGCTGGAACCACCTAGGAACCACCTCGGACCACCTAGGGACCGCCTAGGAACCGCCTTGGACCACCTAGAGACCGCCTTTGTAGCTGGGGCCGTCTAGGGACCATCTCGAGCCGTCTAGGGATCGTCTTTGCAATTGGGGCCGCTTAGGGACCGCCTCGAGCCATCTAAGGACCGCCTTTGTAGCTGGGGCCACTTAGGGATCGCCTTGGATCGTCTAGGGACTTCCTTTGTAGTTGGGGCCGCCATCAAGTAGCTTCTGACCGTTAATTCTTACGTGGCTTTTACCAATCACATTAGAATTCTTTCCTAATATTGTGAAAGTAAAGTGGCAACTAATTAAAAGGTATATTCGAAACATTTTTAATTAGTACCGATGAAAATGTGTTTCTGTAATACCTCAAAATAATTATATTTTAAATAAAAAAAATATTATATGCTTATAACTAAAGTTTATCTACTATCAATTAACTTTTATTTAAGCTTTTAGAGCTATATAATTTTGGCTCACTATCGGATTAATTGGATCAGTAGATGGGTTTGAACCATTATAGTTTTAATTTCAGTTGAAGACGGATTTGGCTGAGGCTTCGAACAAAGGGCTATAGATGATGGGTGGCCAAATTCTTGCATTAGAACTTTAGAAACCAAATTTAAAGGTTCAAAAAATTATATCAAGCATGCTACAATTTGGGTTCATTTGAAGGAACTCCCAGCGGAACTTTGGATAGAGAAAAAGATTTTGAAAATTGCTTTAAATTAAAACTGTTTGGCTTGACCATTGGATGGAAAATTTGAAACATTAGAGCTATGCAAGGGTATGTATCCTTGTTAATATTGAGGAACCTTCGAAATGTGCAATGCATTCATTCAATCATTGCTAACATCGTCAGCATTTTGTATCATTTAAACTTTTAAACCACTTGTAAAGCCAGTCTTTGGTGTTGAAAATAATAAAAAAAAAGGAGCGTGCGTCACCGACAACCGAAGGAAATTTGCTATGGTTCTTACCCTCTGTTTGGATGGAGAGAAAACTAGAAATGAAAGAAAACTAGGAGAAAAAATAGAAGAGAAAATGAAATTTATCTTGTTTGGATGAAGAAAAAAGTCGAGAGGAAAGAAAACTAGAGAAGAAAATAGAGGAAAAAAAGTGGTGGGCCCCACATAAAAGTTTTCTCTCCAAAACCAGAGAGATTTCGGAGAGAAAACTCAAAAGTGCTCTTTCTTTTTTTTATTCAAATATTGACCCTTCCAAAAAAAATAATCGATGCATTTTTTAATCATCTATAATAAGGATATTATTGTCATTGTAAATTATCAACTTTTCTCTTCTCTCTATTTTTCTCCCACTCATCCAAACAAAAGGAGAGAAAATATTTTCTTTTCAATTTTCTTTCCTCTCACTTTTCTCTCCTCCCAGTTTTCTTTTCTCCCACTTTTCTCTCCATCCAAACAGAGCATTAGAGTATTTTCTTTGCACATATCGACGCTCGCGTTGTGAGAAGGTTCACATTCAATGCCCAAATATATATTTTTTGCGGGTGTAACTGCCTTAGAAAATATATTTGCCAATTAGCTCTTCATATTGATAAATTCTAAATATTGTATTTCTCCCTTTCATACCAAATCTCAAATAAAGTGATGTTGAAGCTCCATATTCTTGGTTTGACTGTGGAAGACTGAATTTTTGCTCATTGCTATAGCTGTTGTAGAGATATATATTGTAGCAATACATTGTGGTTGGAGTTTTTTTTTTTTTTTTCATGCACCATATTCTTGTAGGCTGTGGAGACTAAATTCATGCACGGTCAAGTTTTATGGCAAGTTGGTTCAAACCCAATGCACTATAAGAGATGTTGAATTGCTCCTTGCTGCTGGTGAAGGACCTGAATCGGTTAGGTCTCTCTCTGCGAGTTGACTTGAGTATTGATTTTACCTGTTTGGTTATTGCTCGATTCTTGGTCTCTTCTTTTAGGTAGACTGGTGAGATGATTTTGCTCGTTTCCTACAGATGGATGGTGCCAATTCATTGATATCTGATGTATATCTTAATGTATCCTTCTTCTTGTTATTGTCATGCATGGGGTGTACAGCTTCTATAGGCTCATGGAATGGTTATAATTTCGTCCACTTCACAGTGAATGGTTTGATGGATTTGTATCTTTGGAGAAGGTGGCGTTATTGGTGGAAGCTTTTCCTCCATAAGTCTTTCTTATTTGGATGGACACATGTCACCTTTAAATCAGATGTCATAATCATCCACCATGTGTCATCAACTAGTTGATTTGCAAGCTCATGCTATATGAGGTTGATATTCAAATCAGCTCATTTTTAAATATGTTTCCAATGAGAGACATATGGTTGCTTGTAAAAACAAAGAAATTGAGTAGCCATCAAGCGCATCAAATACAAATATATTAACTAATGAGGTGTAAATGAGACCAAACAACTTATTATTTGGATTTATTGTACCACTTTTTGATGCTTTTATCATACGTATATCAAGGAACAAATTGGATTTTCAATCTGATCAATATTTCACATATTTTAATCCATGCCTAACATCAATTAACCAACGAATACCAAATAGCATGTTGTTCTCTATTCTAATGCCAAATTAAGTGCCTATACTATATTATATACTTTATGATCGATAGACTAGCTAGCCGTCTTTATTTCAATTCCGAATCGAAGAGAGTCCTTAACTACTCAATACTACTACATAATTTAGAAGTAAAGAATGGTGATCACCTAGATCGATCGCTATCGCGGTCGCACCAGTACGTACGATGATATTTATATGCGAGTGAAACTTTTGCAGGACGTGCTTCTAATATTCTTGCGGTTTGATACTAGACGTACAGGTGCAAATGGGCAAGAACTTGAGTGCCTGGCTGCAAATTAGTTGAGGTCTTATCTTCGCTTGCAATGGTTGTAGCCCAGCAGTGCTAGAATGACGCGAAGTTCGGCTTATTCATGCTAACAAGTAACACAAAATACCAGCAGGCATCTTATTCATGATCCAAATTAAACGTCGCCATGGAAGAATACAATGAAGAAGATCGAATTGTTTTAGCTACACCCATATGTAGTAATTGAGAGGCGTCGCGAGCCATGCCAAGTATCAAGTCTTTTATATCATGTATGGCAGGCCAGATGATAGCTCCATTTGGGGTTTTCATGCAACGGCTATCACTATTGGACTTCCAACGGTTGTAATGTTATCGGTTGAAACCCACGTCAAATATCCTTGAAAGTATTTTCCACTGCTTGCGCTGCTACTGCTGAAGGTAACGTTGTACTGGAGCCTCTCGGTGGCCCTCGCAAACGAGAGCACCGTCGGCTTCACGACCACCTTCACCCCCGCCGACGTCCGGCTTTGCGCGGTGTAAGTAGAGCTCGGCGCTCCAACATTGGTCACCGTCCGTGTGGCCTCCACTGTATAGTTATTGGTGGCATTCAAGATTGCCATGAAAGAAGGGTAGTTCAGATCTTTGCCAGCCATGCTCCCGACATTGGAACACCTGACCGCTCGGCGAGCGATGATGCTCACCTGCCTATCGGTGTACCACAGACCGCAGAGGTACGGTAAGTAATCGTCGGGCTTGATGTCGTAGACGAGACCAGGTTTGGAGGCTTTCAGCACGTTGACATGGCCGGCCCCAATTCCAAAGAAGTCGGCCGGGTTCGATGTCTCGTCAGTGATCGGATTGCCGTCGTTGGCAGTCAAGTCGGCGGTCGTCATGATCGCCGACTTGATCGCAGCTGGCGACCAGTCTGGGTGCATGCTCTTCAGCAAAGCTGCAATCCCACTAAGGTGCGGAGTGGCCATGGAGGTGCCTGACTCTGTGTTGAATCGGGGGCCGTCACCGGAGGCGCCGACCTCGAAGGGCCATGCGGCTAAAACATTCACCCCTGGACCGATGATGTCCGGCTTCAGGATGTTCTGGTCGGCCTGACTCGGTCCTCTTGAAGAGAAGGAAGAGAGCGCCGGAGCCGGTTTCGTTCCGATCAGCGTACCCTTGAAGGTGATCGATGCAGTGGGACTCGAGGCTGAATTTATGTACGCTTTGATCCTCTGTCCATCGGAGTAGCTGACGTGCGATGCCGGAAGGACTTGAGCGTCACTGAAGGTGGTGACGCCATCCTCCATTAGATTTGCGACGACCATGCCGAGCCCTCCAGCATTCTTCACATTTTGACCCTTGGACACCCTGGTTATCAAGCCGTCATCACAAAGGACTATCTTTCCTCGCACATCGATGCCTTCTAACGAGTCATTGGCGCAGAAACGAGCCCTACGCCCTCCGAGGATGCCGGGGTAGATCAAAGAAGGCAGCGGGGTCGAGCTGAAGTTGCCAGGCTGGTAAGCGGATTCTCCGTTGATTTCAGTAGTAGTGTTTCCTCCGAGGGTCACCGTCGTTCGAATCAATCGATCCATGGTGCTTGCACCTACCGTCAGGATCCACGGCGCCTCGTTTGACAGCGTGCCATGGTCCGGCCCATCGTTTCCGGCCGCGCAGCTCACAAAGATGCCCTTCCGGATCGCCCCAAAAGCACCGATGGCGATATTGTCTTGGTAGTAGTAAGGAACGGATGTCGACCCTCCAATGGACAGAGACATTATATCGACTCCATCCTCCACCGCGGCATCCATCCCAGCTAGTATGTCAGACTCGGCACAACTGTCTCTTGTACACACCTTGTAGATCGCAAGGTGCGCGTAGGGTGCGACTCCAGCAGCTGTGCCGTTGGCCAGGCCATTGAGGCTGGCGTTGCTCACGAACATGCCAGCCGCCGTGCCAGCCGTGTGCGTGCCGTGTCCGGCGTAGTCCTCTATCCCTTGCATGCTCCCTGCGATCCTCATTCCGGCAAGGAAGTCCCTTGCACCGATTAGCTTGTTGTTGCAGACTGATGCGTTGAATTCGCAATAGCCCTTCCATCTATCAGGCGGAGGGGGTATTCCTTCATCGTTGAAGGAGGTGTGGTTTGGTGTAATTCCAGTGTCCAGCATTCCAATTATCACACCTTTCCCATAGTTAGAATCGTTCCAGATGCCCGGCACATCTCGTTGCAGGCCTAGGAAGCTGGGGGAGTGCGTAGTTTGAAGAGATAGAATCCGATCGAGGTACGCATCAACAAAACCTGATTTGTTTTTCATCTCCGCAAGCTCTTCCTCTGTCAGTCTGGCAGCAAACCCACTGATTACGTTGCCATACGAATAAATCATTGGAGACTCTTGCAAGCTTGCTGCTCTGGCAGGCAGGAAGGACTTGTGCCATTGCTCTCTATCTTTGAAGGAAGAGAGCGTAGCGGAGCCTGGAGGTTGTTGCACATGCACTATGTAAGTCTTAAGGCTGCTAGAGTTGCGTTCTTGACTGATAGCCGGAGAGGGAAGATTAGACAGGAAGAGAAGGGCTAGGATTAGAAAGGCAGAGAAGGCCATATTGTTTGGGATTAGCAGGAGCTCGGAGCAGTGATTAACCAATGGCAACAGTTGAAACAAAGGGATAAAAGGTGGCAAGCTTAGATTGTGATCTGATGCTCTTTCATCATAATCCTCGATCGATCGGGCACTATTTATAACTTTTTTTCCTGATAATTAATTCATGATATTTAATTATACAAATAATGAGAGATGGCAACACATGCATCTATGCTGTCAACAATTAGGCTGTTGCCAATTCTTTTCCGTGTAATCCAATCTACCACTAGCTAGAACATAAAATATACGAGTCAATTTTGAAATTACTATACGGGCATTAATTTTATCTCCTCATTGCCCCCAACTAGTTCTGATGCTTTTATTATTTTTATTTTTATTTTATTTTATTTTGATATGTGTGGTTACAAATTGAGGAGGTCTAAGCTCTCATAAAAGTTACCCTCTGGCGTCTGTGGAAGCAGCTGCACGCCGCCTAACAAGACCTTCCGTTCTTTGACGCAGCCTAGTTTGCGTTTTGTCGGCTGATATCGTCTTCACGAACTTGCGGTTGATGAGGTCTGAGAAGGACCCTTTAAACCCCATAAGGGCTACGACTTGAAATATGATTAACTACATGTTGGAGATATATAGGTGTCAATCGAGGTCATAATTAAGAACCGTTCAACGGAAACGCCCATTTGGTTTGCATTGGTTACAATTGGCATGCTGATACTGAACAAAAGATAAAATATTTTGGAGTGGAAAGGGTCAGGTCTCGTGGATTGAACTTTCACTCAATTTTGTATTTCCATCAAGCTAATCTGTGGCCCGGTCACGCCAACTAGCGCATGATGATGCCATATGGCTGTTGGCAAAGAAACGTAGACTGGATCAACACATGAGATATTAGCATTGCCAATTCTTGGCCCCGTTTCAGTATTAAACACCGGAAGGCGATTGCCTGCTGTTATTGTCAAATCACTCTTAGAGAACATCGAAAAGTATCCGATTGCCTTTGTTGACGAATCTGGAGATCTTTCAATACCATGATCGATCCTGCAAAAAATTTTGAAAGTCGATTATTTTGGCAGAACCTTCTATGCTTAAGCAAGTGATCTAAAAAATAATAATGAATTTTTAAAATTTTTAAAAAAAATTAAATCTTTTTCGATGAGTATAAGCGGGTATTCTTATATGTGATTGGTGATCCTTCGTATCTTTTTTTGAATAATTGTTGGTCTCGAGGGTGAGGCCAGTAACGATGGAGCGTGCCCTTCTCATGGCATGTTAGAACTGACAAACCACTTTTTATCTCGTATAAGCAGTTGCAGACGGCTGCCATCGGTTGATGGGACATGTCTTATCAGACGTGGTGGCCACATATGATTGATGAGCCAGATCTTATCAGACATGGTAGCCATAGACGATTGGTGAGCCAGATTTTATCAAACGTGGTGGCCACATACGATCGATGGGCTAGGTGTTGTCAGACGTGGTAGCCACAAATGGTCGATGAGCTAGGTTTTGTCAGATGTGATGGGCAGTACGAGCTATGATTACTGAGGCTGGAGGCCAAGGCCGACCCTAGAAGCCGAGACCAACTCTAGATGCCGAGGCCGATGCTTGGGATCGAGACCCACTCTGGGGTCGGTACCGATGTCGATGCTGGGATCGGTGCCAACGCTAGAGGCCGAGGCCGACGCTTGGTCGGTGCCAACGCTGAAGGCTGAGGCCGATGCTGGAGGCTGAGGCTGCGCTAGGTTAATGCTGATGATGGAGACCAAGACTGGCAGTAGGATCGGTGCCGATGCCGACTTTGAACACATCAGTCTTAATAGAAATCTTTGATTGTAGGCTGGGGCTCTATCAGATAATCCTCGCCGTCAATTAACTGTGACTTTGTTAGCTACATCACCTACAATTGATTATACTTAAATACCCTTACATTACAACAAAAATATCAGACTGCAACTCTAGAGTCTTGAATCACACAAACGATGAGTAGTACAATTCAATCTGAACACGTACGGGTGTCTCTCTTCCATCAAAATATATACATAGTGTGATAGTGAGAAGATCAGGTGTTGATTTATATCTTAACAGGTATTTGGTAGTAAGTAATCTATCCAGATTACTGATAATTTTAAAAAGATCCATCAAGTAACTATATTTGGTACGTATTTTGAATGACAATCTATCTTATAGTAGTAATCCAGATTATCATAAGAAGGGATGGTTATCTATATTACCAAAGATATGATAATTTAATAATTTTTTTTAAACAAGATTGTTTTTTCTTCCTTTGATCGTTCTCTACTCGCATTCTCTTGTACCAATCTTATTGGAACCTCCGTGTGAAAGGAGCCACACCCTCTTCCGCGTGGAGTTGGGCTGCGGATCTCCGTCGTCCAGCAGCTTTACAGCCGTCTTTAGACGCCGCGAAACTTCTTTAGATCAATGACCCCCACATCCTCACCGGCCATTTCAAATATCTTTTATAAATATAATTTTTTTAAACATTATCGTTTATAAATATAATTTTTTTAAAAATTAAATATATAATAATATATAATTTTTAATAAATTTAATTTAAAAATATTTTAAAAATTTGATGTTTTATGAGTTGTAATATGTTTGTCATGCCAAACATAAAAATAAATATTATTATAATATTATTTATGTATATTAAATATAATAATTAATATTATTAATTATATATTAAATAATAATTTATTTTATAAATAATTTATATTACTATTTAGATAATTATTCGATCATGCGCCAAATGCAACCTTAGGATGGATTCGGTAGGGAAGGGATTATAATGTGCATTTTTCAAAGGCAGACGTTTCAATTGTGGCTGGTTGGTTGGCCAGAAAGGCTGCAAGTCAAGTATCCGAACTGATTCTGCCAAGTAAATGTTTTTAATTGGACTGACCTGGTCTCTTGGGTGCTTTTCCACATGTTTAGGTGGACCCTGCCAAATTTGTCTCTTGTGCACCCCGTCGACTAGGATATATAAAACTAAATTTTGATGGCTCGGTTTATCAGATTTTAATTAGCTGAAGCAGGAGTGGTGATTCTAAATCATAAAGGAAGATTCTTTTGGCCTTAGCCATCCCTTTATCCCCCAGGTTGGTACCATTTGCTGAATTAACACGAGTAATTAGTATGGACTGACTGTAGCACTGAAAGAATTTTCAACATCAAACTAAAGGGGATTCAGCTATAGTGATTACATGGATGCAAGGCCAGTCTTCTTGTCATCATCCTTTACCATCGAATATATATTTGGCTATATTATTTTTCGTACTGTGGCGTGCTTGCTGATATATATATATCAAAAAGCAAATCAGATGTATGCTGAGCGACTGAGGTCCCATCTTCTGTGATGCTTTTAGATTCGTATGATTGGAGAGTTTGCTGTGGATCTCCAGCGATGGTCGGTGTCGGAACCCCGGCCTCTAGCCGAACGAAAGATGCTTCGTCGAATTTGACTCCTGTGGCCGCGGATGGGGGATCGGGTGAGGGGAGATCTGGAGTTCGGTCCTCTGCTCGCTGCTTCGATTGGGTTTCGTTTTCACTGGCTCTGACAGTGGTTGCAGTGCTGGAGAGGAGGTTCCTGGAGGTCCTTCAGGTTCCATCTCAGACGCTGGCTGAGGAATCAGTGGAGTGGGGGATTAAGGCAGTAATTGCCCGGAGCCTAACGAGATGGGTTCCGCCTGATGCTATCGTCAGGGAGCTTCGCAGAGCTGGTGCGGCTGGCGGAATTGAAGCTATGTGCTTGGCTCATCGCCACTTTATGTTCAGATTCTCTGATCCTGATGCCAAGGCTTTAGCGTTGGGCAGGCCTTGGGTAGTCAATGGGCAGCCTATTGCCATGGAGAACTAGCGACCGGAGTTCGTCCCTTCTGCAGACTCCCTCTCCTCTGTTCTTCTATGGATTCGTTTGCCTTCCCTTCTCATTGAGTTCTGGCCGGAGCCAATTGTCAGTTTCATCCTCTCAGTTGCTGGTGACTTTGTCTACCTTGATGCAGCGACAAGGGAGAGGAAGAGAGGAGGGTTTGCTAGAGGTTGTGTCAGAGTGGATTTGTGGAAGCCTCTGCAGCCAGGGGTGCGGGTGCATGGCATCAGCAATCCTTTCTGGCAAACTTTCGTCTATGAGCATCTGGAAGGAATTTGCAACTCCTGTGGATCGCTGCATCACGGGGGTTGCTGTGGCTCTGCATCAGAGAGTGTATCTCCTTCATCTTCTCCGTTGTACGGGCCATGGATGGCTGCTCTACAGCGTCCGAGGAATCCCCATTTGCAGGAATCAAAGGATGTAAGTAAGTTCAGGAAGACCTCTGTGTCCACCTCGGAGGATTGGCAGTTGCCTAAAAAGACTGCTCGCAGGTCGTCGACCAGGGATGGTGTGGCGGGGGTTGATGCCAGTTCCCTTGCTGTGATGAAGGGCGAGGTCGATTGGCCATCAGTGCATCCGGTTGTGGGCAAGGAGAGTGTTTCTGTTATTCCCTCTGAAAGGGCCTCTGGGACTCACTCTTCGCTGAAGGCTTCGTTGGAGGGGGGGACAGCGTGCCGGTCTCTGGTCTCTGTGCCAGTTCAGCTTGAGGGCCTTATGGAGCCTGTGCCTTCTTTGCAGAAGACATCACCTAATACCTCGGCCAATCCATTTTCCTTGGTGGGTTCTGACAAATGGGCGGGTAGGTCGAAGGCCCGGTTGGAAGCCAATCCTGGGCCACTCAAGCGAGCCCGGCCCGTGGAATCATTGGCTCCAAAAGTGCTTTCCAAATCTTCGAAAGGAAAAGGAAAACTATTTGCTCCAGGCAAAGGCAGTGTGCAAACCACCTTTGTCTTCTCAGCAGCTTTGGGTGATCTGAAGTGGCATGGGACCTTGTCAGATAATGTGCCCAAGCTGAACCAGGCAGATAAGGTGCTCACCCCTGTTGTCACCACTGAGGCCCCCCAGCTGATTTCTTCAGTGACTCGGTCCCATGACTCAGTTGTTTGCCTTCTCAAGAAGGCCATCCAGGTGGAGCCGACGATTCAGGCTATGGACAGCCAGGATCAGGGGGCATCACTGGGTGTCCCTAGTGATAGTGGTCCTCCTAACACTGTGATGCTAGGGGAGCGGGAGTCCCCCCTAATACTGAATGAAGATCCTCATATGGAACGTTAGAGGAGCTCTAAAACTAGCGTTTCGCTCCTCTTTTGGGAGGCTTATGCAGCTTCATAGTTGTGATATATATGTTTTGTTGGAGACTCGGTTGTCTGGGGAGAGCCTGGCTCATGTTAGGCGTCAGATATCCAGAACCTGGTCTTCTTATGCTATTGAGTCAGACGATTTATCTGGTGGCATTATTGCTTTATGGAGATCTAGTGATATTAGAGTGGATGGGTTTCACCACTATGGGCAGCATGTTGCGTTGGTTATCTCAGAAGGAACCTCGGCCCCTTGGCTTTTGTCTGGTATCTATGCCAGTACTGATTTTTGGGATCGCCGTATTCTTTGGGACAAGGTTTGGTCCCTGCTTTCTCAGGGCATTCCTTCCTTGGTGGCCGGGGACTTCAACTGCATCATTAGTGCCAATGAGAAGAGAGGCGATAGACAGTTTGTGGAGTCTTCGAGCATTTCTGAGTTTTGATCATTCATAGCCACCGCTAAACTATTGGACCTGGGATTTCAGGGAACCCGGTACACTTGGTGCAATAATCGCCAGGGCTCTGCTAGAGTTTGGGAAAGGCTAGATTGTGCTTTGGCCACAGACAATTGGATTCAACTTTTCTCATCTACTACTATTACGCACCTATCCAGAATTGCCTCTCATCACTGTTCTATTCTTATTGACACTGAGGTGGTTGTTCAGCGGACGATCAGTTTAAATTTGAGAAATTTTGGATTCTTATTCTGCTGCCAAGACCTTAATATCTGAGGTGTGGCATCTTCCTGTCAGAGGTAATGCCATATATAGACTATCTCGGCGTCTAGAGCTAGTGAGGCGTAGGCTTTCCAGATGGAATAGGGAGGTGGTGGGTGATATTTTTCGGCAAATTGAGGAGGTGGAGAGCATTATCGCTTCTATCCAAGAGAAGGAAGATCAGCTTGGTTGTCTTCATGACTCTGACTTATCTTCTCTTAGGTCCAGTCTCGCTCTCCACCACTCCCTTCTGCGGCAGCAGGAGGTCTATTGGAGAAACAGATCTCGTATTCAGTGGATCAAGGAGGGTGATCAGAATACTAGATTTTTTCATTATGTCGCCTTAAAACGTCATGCTTCTAATCGAATTCGGAGGCTCTTTGATGATGAGGGGAATGTCCAGGAGAGCTCACAGGGTATCAGGGATTAGCTTCTTCAGTTCTTCCAATCTCGCTAGACTGAGTCTTCTAGGGATGGGTCCCCTGTGTCTCCTGTGGCAACTCCTCTTAAGGTCACTGATGAGGAAAATGATTTTCTTACCAGACCTGTTAATGCTGAGGAGATTCGGTTAGCCCTATGGAACCTTGGTCCAGATAAGGCCCCGGGGCCTGATGGGTTTCCTCCATTTTTCTTCCTTCATTATTGGGCTATTGTGTGTCAGGATGTGGTGTAGGCTATCCAGTTAGTTTTTTAGACCAGATCTATCCCTACTGACTGGAGCATGACTCTTGTTACCCTAGTGCTGAAACAGACTGATGCTTCGTTGCCGCACCATTTTCAGCCTATCAGCTTCTGTACTACCCTATATAAGATCTGTGCTCGGCTATTGGTCTCCAGGTTGAGGAGGGTGGTCCCTCGCCTTATTTCTCTTGAGCAGGGGGCTTTCCTCACAGGACGTTGTATTTCCGATAATGTTCTGCTAGCTCAAGAGATTATGCATGATATTCTCAAAGCCCCTGCTTGCCAGTGTCTGATGGCTGTCAAGCTGGACATGGAGAGGGCTTATGATAGAGTCAGATGGGATTTCCTATTCCGCTCACTTCAGGAATTTGGGTTTGATGAGTTGTTTGTTGCCTGGATCATGTCTTGTGTTCATCGGCCCTCCTTCTCCATCATTGTTAATGGTGGTCGGTCGGTGTTGACCCAATTAAGGATTTTGATGATTAACAAAACTATTTGAGTATAACATTTGAAATTACTAATGATTTTGGTTTAATTTTTTAGTTTATGATATGTTCTATTAATCAAAATCATAAGATAAAGTAAGTTCTAGTTCAAATCTAATGTTAAGGTAAGATTGCAGACATTAGAGTCGACAAATGGAATCGCAGAGTCGACTCCAGAAAACGGCACAGAATTAGAGTCGACTCCGGGATTGTTAGAGCCGACTCCAACAGAAAAGACAGAATGATGGTTTTTCAAGCCACGACTTAGAGTCGACTCCCGGACTGTTAGAGTCGACTCCAGAAGAATTTTGTGTCGACCCTAGAAAAGTCAGAGATGACTCCAGATCGAGCAGATTAAAGAATTTTGAGTTAGAGCAAACTCCAGAAAAGTTAGAGTCGACTCCAGAATGTCAGACGCGACTCCAGAACTATCAGAATGACTCTAAACTTTATCTTTATCTTTTTTAATCCCAACGGCTATTGCTATTTATGGATCTAATCCTTCTTACACTTGTTTCTAATGGATAGTTTTAAACTATTTATGGATTAATCAGAATCTATAAGAAGAGGGTTTGCTGCATCCAAACAAGGAGAGACAAGAGAGACAAAATGAAAAGAATAGAGAGAAATATGTGAAATCCATCAGAAAATCAATAGAGAAAAGAGGGAAAACTTGTAAGGAAAAATTATACTGATTCCCCAAAAGAAAAGAGAGATTCCAAGCTTTTATTGTTCTATTTCGAAGAAATCTCAAGAGAAGAAAGAAGCCCTAGTTTTCTGATCTTCTGAGTCTCAAGAGCATCTTGAAGGAAGATCCATTCAAAGGAAGAGAAGGAAGAAACCACCAAGATCTGCGAATCAGGCTTTGATTTCTATCCTCTTATTCTTGTTTCATTATTGTATATTTGCTCATTGAAGGAGCTGTTTATCTTGTAAAAACAAATATTGTTTGCTGGGTCAATCTGGTGATTGATTCAGTTGAGGCTGTTAGCCCTGTGCAAGCATTAGCTTGTGGTGTTAGGTTTTGTGCTGGTGAGCCTTGAAAACCAGCTGGGTTCGTTGTGCACTTGGGAAAACAACAAGTTCGAGTTGTGGGCTTGCAAAACAACTCTGCTGTAATCAGATTGATTATAGTGTGGACCCAAGAGGTACTTGGGAGTGGACGTAGGTGTAGGTACACCGAACCACTATAAAATCTTCTGTGTTTGCCGTGATTATCTCTTTATCTTTAACTCTCTATTTGTGCTTGTTCTGTTTTAATTTGTGTGAATCTAAGTTTTCTTTCCGCTGGGGGTTATTTTTCAAAAGAGTTTAAATTTTTAAAAAACCCAATTCATCCCCCCTCTTGGGTTGCTATCTGGACCAACAATTGGTATCAGAGCTAGTGCTCATTTGATTTGATCTAATGATTAAGAGTCAAAGATCCACATGGCAACTCAAGCTGGTTCATCTTTTCCCGAAGGCCAATCTTTAATGGTTCAAACTATGGTTATTGGAAGGCTAGAATAAAAATTTTCATTCAAGCACTTGACTATGTTCTATGGAGTATTATAGTCAATGGACCACACACACCCACTGCTAGAGTTAATGGCATGGAGATTCCTAAACCGAAAATGGAATGGGATGAACATGATAAAAAATTGGCACAACTCAATGCCAAAGCAATGAATGTTTTATACTGCTCATTAGATGCAAATGAATTCAATCGCATATCTATTTGCATTTCTGCTAAGAAAATCTGGGATAGACTTGAGGTTACCCATGAGGGAACAATTCAAGTCAAGGAATTCAAGATTAACATGCTAGTTCATAAGTATGAATTGTTTAAAATGGATGCATGTGAATCTATTGCTGATATGTTTACAAGATTTACTGATATAGTTAATGGTTTAAAAAGTCTTGGTAAATCTTATGATAATTCTGATCTTGTGAGAAAGGTTTTGTGTTCCTTGCCTAGGACTTGGGAAGCTAAAGTGATTGTAATACAAGAGGCAAAGGATCTAAGTACCCTACCCCTAGAAGAATTATTGGGATCCTTGATGACTCATGAGCTTCAAATTAAGCAACATGTTGATGATGATGAGTCAAAGAAAAAGAGGACTATGGCTTTTAAGATTTCTGAATATATGGAAGAGCCTCATGAATCTGAAGATGAAAGTGATGATGAGGACATGGCACTCATCACAAGGAAATTTAAAAGATTCATGAAGAAGAAGAAGTTTGAAAAGAAAAAGCCCTTTGCAAGAAAAGATGAGGACAAGGGCAAAGAAAAAGAAGTTATTTGCTTTGAATGTAAAAAGCCGGGTCATTTTAAATCTGAATATCCTCAACTAAAGAAAGGCATCCGGAAGTTCAAAAAGAAGGCAATGATGGCCACATGGAGTGATTCGGAAAGCTCAAGTTCCGAAGAGGAAAAAAAGAGTGAAATGGCCAATCTATGCTTCATGGCAGACAATGATGAGGTAAGTCCGAGTTTTCTTGATGACTTCACTTTCGATGAATTGCATAGTGCTTTTTATGAATTAATGGATGATTTTACGAACCTAAGTTCAAAGAACAAAGATTTAAAAACTCAAATGCAAAAACTATCCTTAGAAAATGAAAAGCATGTTGTAGATAAAGAACTTTTGATAAAAGAAAATGAAAGTTTGAAAAATGAAGTTGATAGACTTAAGCCTATAATTGATAAATTCACTCTAAGCTCTATCAAACTTAATATGATTTTGGATAATCAAAAAGTTGTTTTTGATAAAGCTGAATTAGGATATAATCCGCTTAAAAAGCAAAAATCTTTGAAGAATATTTTTATACATGCTGAAAAATCATCAAATATTACTTGTTTTAAATGTGAAAACAAAGGACATAAATCATATATGTATAAATCTCTACATAATAAGAGAAAGATGATTTGGGTTCCCAAAGGAACAATATTTAATGCATCTAACCATGAAGGACCCAAGAAGGCTTGGGTACCTAAAATTAAGACATGAATGTTTTGCATGAGTGTCTTGCAGCCATCAGACTGAAAAGAAAATAGTACCTGGATAGTGGTTGCTCAAGACACATGACGGGTGACAAAGATCAATTCATCACCCTTGAATCAAAAAGAGGTGGAGTAGTTACTTTTGGTGATAATGGTCAAGGCCATATTATGGGTATTGTAAGATTCAAATTACTCCATCTACTCATATTGATAATGTTTTATATGTCGATGGACTTAAACATAATTTGATAAGTATTAGCCAACTGTGTGACAAAGGTTTCAAAGTTTCCTTTGAAGCTTCTGTTTGCACTGTTACTAATCCCATTGATAACAATTATTCTTGTTGGTAAACGTTATGGCAATGTGTACTTAATTGATTTGAGTAATTTATCTCCAAGTAATCATTGCTTAGTTGCTAATAATGCTAAGATGAATGAGATTGGTTGGCTATGGCACCGTAGATTAGGTCATGCAAGCACACACCTAATTTCTAAATTATTGAAAATGGATCTAGTTAAAGGTATTCCTAGCTTAAATTTTAAAATAATCGAATATGTGATGCATGTCAATTTGAAAAACAAACAAGAACTTCTTTCAAATCTAAGAATGTTGTTTCAACTATTAGGCCACTAGAGCTACTACACATGGACCTTTTTGGACCTACTAGAACCACAAGTTTAGGAGGAAAGAAATATGGTCTAGTGATAGTAGATGATTACTCTAGATTCACTTGGGTAATATTTTTGGCTCACAAAGATGAGACTTTCTCAATATTCCTAAAATTCGTTAAGAAAGTCACTAATGAGAAAAATACTACCATAGTGTCTATTAGAAGTGATCATGAAACTGAATTTGAAAATTACTTATTTGAAAAATTCTGTTTTGAAAAAGGCATACATCATAACTTTTCAGCACCTAGAACACCGCAACAAAATGGAGTTGTAGAAAGAAAGAATAGGAGTTTAGAAGACATGGCCCGTACCATGCTATGTGAAAGCCAACTTCCAAAATATTTTTGGGCAAAAGCTATAAACACAGCATGTTACATCCTAAATAGAGCCCTGATTAGACCTATCCTTAAGAAGACTCCCTATGAACTATGGCATAATAGGAAACCAAATTTAAGTTATTTTCATGCATTTGGTTGTAAATGTTTTATTCATAACAATGGTAAGGATAATCTTGGGAAGTTTGATGCAAAGTCTGATGAAGGTATTTTCCTAGGATATTCTACATCTAGCAAAGCATATAGAGTGTTTAATAAGAAAAGCTTAGTTGTAGAAGAATCCATTCATATAGTGTTTGATGAGTCTTTAGCATCAAGTTCAGATAAAATTGATGATGAGGAAGATACATCTTTGATTGAAAGAGATATTGAAAAATTAAATGTATCTTCAGATCAAGAACCTGAAGTTAAGGATGATGACTCACCTAAGGATGATGGTATTGATACTACTCAGAATGATAAAGATCTACCTAGAGATTGGAGATATGCTTATGGTCATCCTAAGGACCTAATCATAGGTGATCCATCTCAAGGTGTAAGGACTAGATCATCAATGAGAGATATCAATAATCATCTTGCATTTGTATCTCACATAGAACCTAAAACTATAGAGGAAGCTGAGAAAGATAGTTATTGGATGTTAGCAATGCAGGAAGAGTTAAACCAATTCACTAGGAACCAAGTTTGGACCCTAGTAGATAGACCTAAAAACCACCCTATAATAGGATCTAAATGGGTTTTTAGAAATAAATTGGATGAAAATGGATTGGTAATTAGAAATAAGGCTAGATTAGTTGCAAAAGGATATAATCAAGAAGAAGTATAGATTTTGATGAAACTTTTGCACCTGTTGCTAGATTAGAAGCCATTAGGCTACTACTTGCATTTGCATGTCATATGAATTTCAACTTATTTCAAATGGATGTTAAAAGTGCATTTCTAAATGGTTTTATAAATGAGGAAGTTTATGTTGAACAACCTCTTGGTTTTGAAGATCATGAATTTCCAAACCACGTCTTCAAACTACACAAGCACTTTATGGTTTAAAGCAAGCACCTAGAGCTTGGTATGATAGATTAAGTAAATTTTTAATTAAAAATAACTTTTCTAGAGGAAATGTTGATAAAACCTTATTTTTGAAAAGAAAAGAAAAGGATTTATTAATTATTCAAATTTACGTTGATGACATTATATTTGGTGCTACTAACAATCTCCTTTGTCAAGAATTTGCTAAGCTAATGCAGGAAGAATTCGAGATGAGCATGATGGGAGAACTAAACTTCTTCCTTGGACTTCAAATCAAACAAGAGAAAGCAGAGATTTTCATTAACCAAACAAAGTACACAAAGAAAATACTCAAGAAGTTTGGTATGGAATCTGCTAAACCTCTTGGTACGCCAATGAGTCCTCATGCAAGCTGACAAGGATGAAGAAGGTAAGAAAGTAGATCAGAAGCATTACAGAGGTATGATTGGATCACTTCTTTACCTAACTGCAAGTAGGCCAGATATCATGTTTTCTGTTTGCTTATGTGCAAGATATCAATCTAATCCTAAGGAATCACATTTATTTGCTGTTAAAAGAATCTTTAGATACTTAAATGGAACTAAAAATGTAGGATTATGGTATTCTAGAGACTCAACCTTAAAATTGATTGCTTATTCTGATTCTGACTATGCTGGTTGTAAATTAGATAGAAAGAGTACAAGTGGGCATGCCAACTTTTAGGAAGTAACTTAATCTCTTGGTTTAGCAAGAAGCAAAATTCGGTTGCATTATCCACTGCTGAGGCAGAGTATGTTGCAGCTGGAAGTTGCTGTGCTCAAATCCTTTGGATTAAGCGACAACTTGAAGATTATGGTATCACACTTGATAAAATTCCTATTAAATGTGATAATACTAGTGCTATTAATCTAACTAAGAATCCAATTCAACATTCAAGAACTAAACATATTGAAATTAGACATCACTTTATTAGAGAACATGTAACTAACAAAGATGTTTGTCTTGAATATGTTAATACTAATAATCAATTAGCTGATATTTTTACCAAACCTTTGAGTGAGGAAAGATTTTGTTATCTTAGAGGAGAATTAGGAGTTTGTGATCCTTTAGAATGATTTTCTGAAACTCTTAAGGACAACAACTATCTAGACTTCATTAATTTCTTGAAAATCTTCTATGTCCAATAAGGAAATTTATCTAGAAATTTGATTCATTGTTTCCCCAATTGTTAAGGAACACTTATCTAGAGTTGATGATTAATTTGATTAGTTTCAGATCCTTGAAATTTGAATTTTTCTCTGAAACTGTTGTGGAGTCGACACCTGCAGTTTGTGAGTCGACACCTTCATATTTTGATGTTCTGTCTGGACAATTAGAGCCGACTCTGGCTTCTGTAGAGCCGACTCTAATTCGGGCACTGACAGATTCTCTGGTTCGGAGCCGACACCTCATTTTCGGAAGTCGACTCTAAGTGGAACTAGGTCAAAATAAAAAGGGCAGAGTCGACCCCAAACGAAACCTATCGTCTCCTAAACCTTTTCCAAACCATTCCATTCAATCCCTCCAAATCCTCCAAATCTCTCAATAACTCATTCCAATCAAATCCCATGGCTCCCAAAAGGCATGCTATCATTGGTGGTTCGACTGTTCCGATAAAGCGCCATTCAAATCGGAGGCAACCTTCATCATCTTCTTCATCTGCCACTCAAGATGACTCTCCACCCTCACCATCTTCTCCACGAGTTGACCAATTAGCGGGTAAGGCCATTACTACCGGAAGAAAAGTAGATTTTGACTTTTTTGCTTCGGAGGGCTTTGCTATTGGGTGTTTGTTGAAGGAAATGGGTTGGAAAAAAGTCTGTTCTTTGGATGTCCCTACATACCCTGCCCTCGTGAGAGAATTTTATAATGATTTATGTAGAGGAGAGGGAGGCTTAGTGAGTGTTGTAAGAGGAACTAAAGTGATCATCACAGCCGAGTCCCTTGGAAATCTATTGGAGATGCCTACCATTGTTTTAGTTGAATATCAACATGAAGACAGAGGAGGTGCCCTATCAAGGATGTTAGGGAGAGAAGTTTCTGAGTTTGAAGAAATCTTGGCCAATCAACTTAATTTGGAACTCAGATTACTTCACAATATTTGTGAAAGAATTTTATTTTCTAAAATCGAAAGTTTGAATATGTCTCAGAGCGAGACATCTTATTGATGGACTATATTCTCACTGGAAGACCTGTTAATCTTGCCGGTATGATGATTGGTTATATGGCAGAAGCAGCAACTAAGAAAAGATCAACACTGCCGTATGGTATGATACTAACCTTAGTCTTTAAAAGCCAAGGTGTACTTATAATGGATAATGAGCCACTAAGAAAATTAAGGCATACAGATTACTATAGTGTCTCTACAATTCACCGGATGGGCTTCAGAAAAGAAAATGAAAATTGGATAAAAAGAGGACAAGAAACCAGAGCTGAAGAGGTTAGAGTTGAGGAGGTCAGAGGAGAGGATATTCCTGAACCATCTATTCCTGAACCATCTGCTGGACCTTCTTCTGCTGGACCATCTACTGCTGGACCCTCAGTGGCTGGACCTAGCACTCACCCTCCACATCAGTCAGCGTTGGCATCTGGAAGATTTTCTGAGGAGCAAATAGGTCAGCTCAGAGCTTTACTGGCTGAGTATGATAGTCAAAGGACAAATGATATGTGTCAGTTGAGAGAGGAGTTCAATCAGTTGAAGGAAGAGATCAATTCAAGGCTTGACATGATTTCTTTTTCCATTAGCAATTCCGTAGAATCCTTTAGCACTGATCTTCATAAGATTTTTGAAAGGATGGAAGGCATTGCAGATGGTTTTGGAACTTATCTTCATGCTACCAGTCAACTAAAGAAAGATATCGATCTCACCGTTTATCAAATTGAAGCTTGTCTTGAAAGTTTTAAGAAGACTCAAAAAGATGATATTATGGAAATGATTGGACATTTAAAGAAAATTATGTATAAGCATATTTGATTTTGATATCCTATCCTAGGTTGTATCTTAGGATTTCTTGCTTTCTTGCTTTAATAGCATGTATCTAGGAATTACATACTTAAATATGTCACTTTACTGAAACACATGTAATGAATCTTGCTTTGGAATACAATTACACTTTTATTTCAAATTTGTCTATGATTGGTTGATTGAATTTCAATGAATGAGTTTACTATATTTATGATTAATTGAACCAACAACCCCGCTTTGATAACCTTTTTTATTGTATTTAAAATTCATCTTATTGCTGATAACAAAAAAGGGGGAAAGATAATTGTATATGCATATAAGAGAAAGAATATAAATTATGAAAGAATATAAGATTTTTTGCATATCTACAAAGGGGGAGAAAATTTTGAGATTCTAATCTAAAATGATTCAATTGAATTCAGTTTATCTACATAGGGGGAGTTATTCAATGCAGGGGGAGCTTAATAATTTTTTCATATAAACGTTAAATCATCTTGATTGATGTCATGTATCTTTTTTATTCATTTTGAATATTGGCATCAAATTCTTTGTTAGAAAGTTCTAAAGCTTTAACAATGGCTATAATTCTTAATCCAAATGAATTTTTAATGCATATACTCAAAGTTTTTGTCATCATCAAAAAGGGGAAGATTGTTGACCCAATTGAGGATTTTGATAATTAACAAAACTATTTGAGTATAACATTTGAAGTTACTAATGATTTTGGTTTAATTTTTTAGTTTATGATATGTTCTATTAATCAAAATCATAAGATAAAGTAAGTTCTAGTTCGAATCTAATGTCAAGGTAAGATTGCAGACATTAGAGTCGACACATGGAATCGCAGAGTCGACTCCAGAAAATGGCACAGACTTAGAGTTGACTCTGAGACTGTTAGAGCCGACTCCAACAAAAAAGACAGAACGATGGTTTTTCAAGCCACGACTTAGAGTCGACTCCCGGACTGTTAGAGTCGACTCTAGAAGAATTTTATGTCGACCCCAGAAAAGTCAGAGATGACTCCAGATTGAGCGGATTAAAGAATTTTGAGTTAGAGCTGACTCCAGAAAAGTTAGAGCTGACTCCAGAATGTCAGACGCGACTCCAAAACTGTCAGAATGACTCTAAACTTTATCTTTATCTTTTTTAATCCCAACGGCTATTGCTATTTATGGATCTAATCTTTCTTACACTTGTTTCTAATGGATAGTTTTAAACTATTTATGGATTAATCGGGATCTATAAGAAGAGGGTTTGCTGCATCCGAACAAGGAGAGACAAGAGAGACAAAAAGAAAAGAATAGAAAGAAATATGTGAAATCCATCAGAAAATCAATAGAGAAAAGAGGAAAAACTTGTAAGGAAAAATCATACTGATTCCCCAAAAGAAAAGAGAGAGATTCCAAGCTTTTGTTGTTCTATTTCGAAGAAATCTCAAGAGAAGAAAGAAGCCCTAGTTTTCTGATCTTCTGAGTCTCAAGAGCATCTTGAAGGAAGATCCATTCAAAGGAAGAGAAGGAAGAAGCCACCAAGATCTGCAAATCAGGCTTTGATTCCTATCCTCTTATTCTTGTTTCATTATTGTATATTTGCTCATTGGAGGAGCTATTTATCTTGTAAAAATAAATATTGTTTGCTGGGTCAATCTGGTGATTGATTCAGTTGAGGTTGTTAGCCCTATGCAAGCATTAGCTTGTGGTGTTAGGTTTTATGCTGGTGAGCCTTGAAAACTAGCTGGGTTCGTTGTGCACCCGGGAAAACAACAAGTTTGAGTTGTGAGCTTGCAAAATAACTCTGCTGTAATCAGAATGATTATAGTGTGGACCCAAGAGGTACTTGGGAGTGGACGTAGGTGTAGGTACACCGAACCACTATAAAATCTCCTATGTTTGCCGTGATTGTCTCTTTATCTTTAACTCTCTATTTGTGTTTGTTTTGTTTTAATTTGTGTGAATCTAAGTTTTATTTTCGCTGGGGGTTATTTTTCAAAAGAGTTTAAATTTTTGAAAAACTCAATTCACTCCCCTCTTGGGTTGCTATCTGGACCAACAGTCGGACTATTTCCAGTCTGAGGTGGGTCTTAGATAGGGATGCCCACTATCGCCCTTCTTATTTATCCTCACCGCTGATGCTTTATCTAGGACTCTTCATCAGGCTCATCAGACTTCTTATTTAGCTCCTTACAGTGTGGGCCCCCAAGGGCCTGTGTTATCTTATCTTTTATTTGCTGATGATTGTATATTGTTGGGGAGGGCTACTACTAGTAATGCTACTGCTTTTGCTTCAGTGCTCCAGTCTTACTGTAGGGCCTCTAGTCAGAAGGTTAATATAGATAAATCCATAATCAGTTTCAGTCCGAGGACCAATTATTCTACAAGGGATTCTATCATGCACATAATGGGTATATTTGCTCAGGCTGATCACTTATCTTATTTGGGTGTTCCTATAACGGGGAGGCGGCCACAGATCTTTGACTTTTGTGATTTGGAGCGCCGTGTTCGTGATAGGTTGGATGGGTGGCAAGTCACCGATCAGTGCTCACTGCTCTTCCTCTTTACATCCTTTCTAACGCAGCCATTTCGGTGACATGCTTGAGGAGGATGGAGAGGTGGTTTAGAGATTTCCTATGGGGCTCTAGGCAGGATAGCCATGGGCTCCACTTGGTGGCTTGGGATTCTGTGTGTATGCCGATTTCGGAGGGGGAGCTTGGGATACAGTCCCTTATAGCGAGAAGGGAGGCGCTAATTGCTAGGCACGCTATGAGATTCTTGCTGGATCCTGAGTGTCTATGGAGTTTGTTCATGCATGCTAAATATGATGACTGGACCACCCACAATCCAGCTCAGTCTGTCCGTGGCTACTCTTTCTTCTGGAAGGAGGTTTGTCGTCATGCACCGGCTGTGCTTCCATATACTTCTTGGATGATCGGTGATGGAGCGTCAGTTGATGTCCATCGGGATGCGTGGTTGGCTGATGTTTCTTTGGCTCGATGGCCCACCTTTGTCATGTTAGTGTATGCCCTATATCTAATTGGATTAAATGTTGTATACATTCTATAAATACAAATCAAATAAAATGGTTTCTTTATCTATCCAGATGTCTTTTATTTGATATATTTGTCTGTGAGATAAAGTCCAAAAGAATGTGAACCGTGCATATGGAATTTGTAATAGAGATTACAAATTGTGAGATTCAAATTGCACGTTATGGTTCGATTCTTTAAACTTCCCTAGTCGATGTGTAGATGGGACTGGACACCATCGAACACCGTAAGACTAGCACACATTGCATATCCTTACCCTTGGGGTGAGCAGCTGATTTCACAAGCTAAAGTATGAAGATACTTGGATAGGTGTGTGGATGCTCGTTATTCTAACAATGCATTGGATGACCCATACAGAGATCTCATATGGATATTCTATATAGTGTCAATGGTTGATCTCTAATGACGGTGGTATGAGTGATCCTTTGACTTGAGACTTTCATTGCATCTCATGTGTGGAATGTCATGCTTTGACGGCATCCAAACGTCGCTCTAGCCATGAGTGGCAAATATGGTGTCGGTTGGGTATGACATGAAGCATATAAAGATGTTGTTTGATCAAGATATGATTCGTCTCCCTTGATCGAAAGGGTTATATCCCACGGCTACTTGATGGATTAAATTAATTGATAAATTCTTGCAAGGTTGAGTTAGAATTCGAAATGGTTTCAAAGTTCTAATTCATATAGTCAATTTTTCTTAAGATCAAGTAAACGAAGATCAATTACAGGGTTGACACATTCCATACCACTGATTGATCTGGGATATGTGACGAAAGGATTTGATCATACGGTAACCGTTCATGGACAGGTGTTGATGGTCACGTCAACAAAACCTTTAGCAGTTGGGTGGTCATGATGCTTTGCTAGAGGCCTCTCATGATCTATAATTATGTTGTTGAATTAGACAAAGAGTTGTCCAATCATTCCTAGGGTCTATGATTAGGATATGATTATTGCTAAATGTTAAAGGGCCTAATGGGTCACACGCATTAAGGAGAATATTGGATGAATTAAAACGAGAATTAAATTAGATTTAATTCAGATAAGACAATCTATTAAATAATTGGGTGAGACCCAATTTAAAGAAGATATAATTATAATGGATATGATCCATTATAATAGAAGGAATGTTAAGGAGAAATTATTTGTACATATGATGAAAAAATAATTGGATACCGATATGTGACTTGATCCATGTGATGGATGGCTCTGATTATTCAAGTATGGATGTCCAATCTCAGCCATGTGAAGATGGAATCATGCCCATGGGATGAGGCATGATGAATCTCTACGGTTCGATGATGAACACGTACAAATTAGGGCATGTAGTTATGGGATAACCAACTCCTAATTTCAAAGGCTGAGATTGTGACACTTAGATTAATCTTACCATGAAGATGGGAGTTTCTTACAATGAAGATGGGAGGAGTTTCTTACGGAGTTTCTTACCATGAAGATGGGAGGAGTTTCTTACCATGAAGATGGGAGTTTCTTACCATAATAATGGGAGTTTCTTACCATGAAGAGAGGTCTCTTCCTCTTTGGAATGTCTCATTTTCAACCTATAAATATAGTTCCTTCCTATCAAGAAAGTAGAGCATGAGAAGAAAAGATTACACTTTTCTTCAAATATATCTTCTATAAGGGGATTCAAGAGGCGCTAGCACCCCTCTCTCTCCCATGGTGTCATCTTCATACCTTGGAGGTCTTCATCCCTTTTTCTCTGCATGGATCACTGTTAGAGGCTGGACACGTGGACGGCTAGTGGCAGGGATTAACCGGATTCATCCTCATCTACATCGATAAAGGACTCAGGTATGAATAAAATTAGATTTTATTTGAGATATAATGAATTTGTTTCTAAGATCCTGGGCATCTGGGAATTTTATATTATACCTTCCGCAATGTTTATATGAATTTGATTCATATCTTGTATATATAATTCCCATCAGTGGTATCAGAGCCCCCTTAGGCTACAGATTCATTAATCTGATAGGATACTTGAGTCAATATAATTGATAATATGATTATTTATTATGCTTAAAACCATAAAGAGTTTTCATATGTTGATAATAAATCTAAAATATAATAAAATATTTATTATTTGATGATAAACAATATTATTTAGATTTATGCATATTCATTATCATGTTCAAATAGAGTACTTTAATATATAGAGGAAAAGGTTTATTATATGATAATAAACAATAATTAATCATATATGTGTCATGTTAAAATAGTAATTATTATTTATGCATGATAGATACTATATGCTGAAATCCTAAAAATCATGTTAAGGATTTAATTTTAGCATGATGATTGATATGATTAAGATATGATATTCTTATGATAATGAACATTGAAAACTTTAGGGTTTGTTAGAGACATTAGGATTTACATGAGATGTGAAACCGATATGTCATGACATGTAATTAAATGATAAGAAAATTTAAAATTTGAATTAAGAACTCTTATCATAACACCCTAGCTAGATCACTATCTATGGTTATCATAAAATTTAATAGATGATAAAGATTTAGGAAACTTAGACTTAACCATGTCATTGTTTGATCCTATGATCCCATAATTGATCTAATCAATTAGGCTTAACTACATTGGTGTCTAGAAAGGTTTAATCATGGTTTTTAATTGCTCCGTTCGCTGTCTAGGAAAACCCATTCAATGAGATCGAAGGGTATGCTAAATAGGACCCCATTGATCAGCTGATCTGGCCATTGTTAGGGAAAGCTCTTAATTGATTAAATCAATTAAGGTTGATCAGGATGGTAGCAATTGATTTGGTCACATGATTAGGGTTTCTAAATTAGATAGTGATCAGGATCCTAATTTGATTAGGAGTCCCAATCATATATTGGATCTTATGAAATTAAGGTTAATTGAGATTAATCTAAAAACTACATATAGGATATGTAACCTAGCATAGTACAAATGTTGTAGATGAAGATGTGACCTATATGCGCTAAATCCCTCCACGAATATTAAGTCATAAGCCTTCCATTGTTCACATGATACAAAATCATTAGGTCATGAGATTTATTACCTATGAGGAGTTGATTGTGGAACAATGGGTTGACTTAACTAGATTAGCTGGCATAATTGGCCAAAGTCAGGGTCAATCTAATCTAGAGGCAAACTTTAGGGTGATCACATATGGATGTAATTGACAAAGCAATGTCCCCTAAATGATCTAGGAGTCGCATTAGATGTGATTGATAATAATCTACCAAATTTGGCTTATCGAGATTTGTTGTGCCAAAGCCAAGGTCAAGGTAATTCAAATAAGGATCCTAGCCCACTAAGAAAATTGAATGTCAATTTCTCGAGATTAATAGAGAGGGCTATTAACCTTGATAAAATAATGGGAGAAACCAACTTAATTAAAAATCTAGAATTATCATATTAAGTTGGTGATTAGTATTCATAGTAATTGACTTGTTCTAATTTTATATCGGTTATCAGAGAAACCATGAGTGTAAACATCAACCTAAGGAATATTTTAGAATCCAACAAATTGACTGGACTCAACTTCCCTGATTGGCTAAGGAATGTAAGTATCATTCTTCGATCTGAGAAAATTCTTTTTGTCCTAGATGAGGTTGCACTGGAGGTCCCACCAGCGGATGCTCCGACTGAGGTTCATGTGGCATACAACCGGTATAAAGATGCTGAAGACATGGCCACATGTTTGATGTTGGCCTCAATGTCACCTGTTCTTCAGAAACAGCATAAGCATATGAATGCTCAAGAGATTTTGATGCACTTGCAAGAGTTTTTTGGTGCACAGTCTCGATATGAGAGGTTTCAAACTTCTAAAGAGCTGTTTCAGTGCAAAATGACTGAGGATTCATCAGTGGGTGCCCACGTACTGAAAATGATCAATTTGATTGAAAAGTTGGCATGATTGGGTTTTGTGATGGATCATGAACTAAGTGTTGACTTGGTTTTGCAGTCATTACCTCTCAGCTATTCGCAGTTTGTTCTTAATTTCAACATGAACAAGCTAGAGACATCTCTACCTAAGCTCGTGAATATGCTGACGAATGTCGAGCCCAACATTAAGAAAGAAAAGGGGCAGGTTATGGTCATGGAGTCTTCTAGCGCTCGTAAGAAGCGGCCAAAGAAGAATAAGGTCCAAAAGGCCAAGGCGACTAAACCAAATAAGGGCATCAAGAAAAACAAAGTAGCCAAGGGGAAATGTCACTTTTGTGGGAAGGAAGGGCACTAGAAGCAAAACATCAAAGCTTATCTGGCTAGCCTGAAAGAAAAGAAACATATATATGCTTCTACTTTAGGTATATTTATGATTGAGATATTTTCTTCTGTTACTTCTTATTCTACTTGGGTATTGGATACCGGTTATGGATCTCATATTTGTATTAATATGCAGATGATAAGAAGCAGTAGAAAGCTGAAAAAAGATAAAATGATCCTGCGCATGAGAAATGGAGCAAAGGTTGCTGCTTTAGCTATAGGATCTTGTTCTTTGTCTTTGCCCACTAGGCTTGTAATGGAGCTTAATAATTGTTACTATGTTTCAAACATAACAAAGAACATTATTTTCATTTCTTGTCTTGTAAATGATGGATATACATTTGAAATTGGAAATAAAAGAATTTCAATTTTTAAAAATGAAATGTTCTTTAGTTCTGCTAAAATGTTCAACGGAATTTATGTTTTGAATTTACAATGCCCTATTCTCATGTAGAAACTAAGAAATTAAAATCAAATAATTCTAAGAACTCATTCCTATGGCACTGTCGTTTAGGCCATGTAAATGAAACATGTTTAACCAAGTTACATAAGGATGGCTACTTGGGCTCATTCGATTGGGAATCGTTTGAGGAATATGAGTCGTGCTTACATGGCAAAATGACTAAGTCATCTTTTACTAAAAAGGGTGAGCGAGCAACTGAATGTTTAGGAATAGTACATTCGGATGTATGTGGTCCTATCAATATTCAGGCAATAGAAGGTTTTTCTTACTTCATCACATTTATAGATGACCATAGCAGGTATGATTATGTATATCTGATAAAGCACAAATCTGAAACCTTTGAAAAGTTCAAAGAATTCAGATCTGAGGTAGAAAAATAAAGCGGCAAAAGTATTAAGATACTTCGATCAGATCGAGGTGGGGAATACTTAAACCATGAGTTCTTAGACTATTTAAAGGAGAATGTTATTCTCTCTTAGTGGACTCCTCCTGGTACGTCACAGCATAATGGTGTATCAGAAAGGAGAAATCGCACATTATTAGATATGGTGCGATCAATGATGAGCCTTGCAAATCTTTCAAAAATGTTTTGGGGTTATGCCCTACACATAGCCGAATACACTCTAAACCGAGTTCCGTCTAAGTCGGTCAGTTCCACTCCCTATGAGATATGGTGTGGAAAGAAACCAACCCTTAGTCATCTAAGGATTTGGGGTTGCTATGCTTATGTAAAGCGTAATGAGTCAGACAAGCTAGGAGCTAGATCTGACAAGTATAATTTTATGGGGTATCCTAAAGAAACAAAAGGATACTACTTCTACCACCCACTCGAGCAAAAGGTGTTTGTCTCAAGGCATGCCATATTTCTAGAGAATGAGATTTTTCTAAGAAATGGTAGTGATAGATATATTGAGATTAGTGAAACTCAAGAACCACAAATTGACACAGACCGATTAGATGACATGGAGCAAATGTCAAATATAGTGGGAGTTGAGCAAGAGACTCAACTCACATTCAGGCAACATTTACGTGAACCTCTATCAGAAATGATGGAGCCACAGGAAGCTCCAAGTACACATCAGCTACGTAGGTCTAGTAGAATACATCATATTCCTGAGAGATATGGATTTCTTATAGAAGATGATGAGCCTACTAACTACGATGAAGCAATTTGTGATATTGACTCCAAGAGATGGCTTGAAGCCATGAAGTCTGAAATGGACTCCATGTACGACAACCAAGTATGGACTTTGGTTGATCCACCTGAAGGGATAAAATCCATTGGGTGCAAATGGGTCTTCAAGAAAAAGATAGACATGGATGGTAATGTGATTACCTATAAGGCGAGGTTAGTTGCAAAAGGTTACAAGCAAAGGCAAGGTGTTGACTTTGATGAAACATTTTCTCCCGTAGCCATGCTTAAGTCCATAAGGATTTTGCTTGCGATTGCAGCCTATTACGATTATGAGATATGGCAAATGAATGTCAAGACCGCCTTCCTAAATGGTGATTTAGTGGAGGATGTGTATATAACACAACCTGAGGGTTTTGAGTCCATTGATTCTAAAAAGGTATGCAAGCTACAAAGGTCCATTTATGGACTTAAGCAAGCCTTTAGAAGTTGGAACATCCGTTTTGATGAAACAATCAAAAAGTTTGATTTTATCAAAAATGAGGATGATCCATGTGTGTACAAGAAGGTTAGTGGGAGTGTTATTGTTTTCATGATATTATATGTAGATGACATATTATTGATAGGAAATAATGTATCCTTGCTGCAATAAGTGAAGGAATGGTTGTCCAACAAATTCTTCATGAAAGATTTGGGAGAAGTAGCTTACATACTGGGTATTAAGATCTATAGAGATAGATTTAGAAGGTTGCTTGGATTGTCCCAATCAACGTACATAAATAAAGTGCTAAAACGATTTAGCATGGAGGAATCCAAGAAGGGATTCCTGCCAGTATCACATGGAATACATCTCTCCAAGGACATGAGTCCTAAGACCCAAATGAAGAGAGAGCAAATGAATAGGATTCCATATGCCTCAGCAATCAGATCCATCATGTATGCGATGCTATGTACGAGACCTGATGTTTCTTATGCATTGAATATCACTAGTAGATACCAGGCAAACCGTGGAGAGAAACATTGGATGGCCGTCAAGAATATCCTTAAGTACTTACGAAGGACTAAGGATATGTTTTTGGTTTATGGAGGACCCAAACTCATAGTTCAGGGTTATACGGATTCTAGTTTTTAGTCTGATAAAGATGATTATAAATCTTAATCAGGCTATATCTTTACACTCAATGGCAGTGCAGTCAGCTGAAAAAGTTTCAAGCAAGAGATGACTGCCGACTCTACGACCGAAGCTGAGTACATCACAGCATCAGATGCAGCCAAAGAAGTGGTTTGGATCAAAAAGTTCATCACTGAACTTGGTGTGGTTCTAAGCATTGCTGATCCAGTACACTTGTATTGTGAGAACAATGGAGCTATTGTGCAAGCTAAGGAGCCAAGGTCTTATCAGAGGTCCAAACATGTACTCAAGAGATACCATGTAATTAGAGAGATTATTGGTAGAAATGATGTAAAAATAGAACAAGTCCCCACTGAGGATAATGTAGCTGATCCGCTCACTAAACCCCTGCCACAGCAGAAGCATGATAATCATGTTAAGTCACTCGGTATTAAATACATGGGTAAATGGCTCTAGTGCAAGTGGGAGATTATTAGTGTATGCCCTAGATCCAATTGGATTGAATGCTGTATACATTCTATGAATACAAATCAAATAAAATAGTTTCTTTATCTATCCATATGTCTTTTATTTAATATATTTATCTGTAAGATAAAGTCCAAAAGAATGTGAACCGTGCATATGAAATTTGTAATAGAGATTACAAATTGTGAGATTCAAATTGCACATTATGGTTCGATTCTTTAAACTAGTTGATGTGTAGACGGGACTGGACACCATCGAACACCGTGAGACTAGCACACATTGTATATCCCACCCTTGGGGTGAGCAGCTGATTTCACAAGCTGAAGTATGAAGATACTTGGATAGGTGTGTGGATGCTCGTTATTGTAACGATGCATTGGATGACCCATACAGAGATCCCATATGGATATTCTATATAATGTCAATGGTTGATCTCTAATGATGGTGGTATGAGTGATCCTTTGACTTGAGATCTTTATTGCATCTCATATGTGGAATGTCATGCTTTAACGACATCCAAATATCGCTCTAGCCACGAGTGGCAAATATGGTGTCGGTTGTATATGACATGAAGCACATGAAGATAGTGTTTGATCAAGACAGGATTCGTCTCCCTTGATAGAAAGAGTTATATCCCATGGCCACTTGATGAATTAAATTGATTGATAAATCCTTGCAATGTTGAGTTGGAATTTGAAATGGTTTCGAAGTTCTAATTCATATAGTCAATTTTTTCTGAGATCAAGTATAAAAGATCAATTACAGGGTTGACACATTCCATACCACTGATTGATCTGGGATATGTGACAAAAGAATTTGATCATATGGTAACCGTTCATGGACAGGTGTTGATGGTCACGTCAACAAAACCTTTAGCACTTGGATAGTCATGATGCTTTGCTAGAGGCCTCTCATGATCTATAATTATGTTGTTGAATTAGACAAAGAGTTGTCCAGTTATTCCTAGGGTCTATGATTAGGACATGATTATTGCCAACATGTTAAAGGGCCTAATGGGTCACATGCATTAAGGAGAATATTGGATGAATTAAAATGAGAATTAAATTAGATTTAATTCAGATAAGATGATAAATTAAATAATTGGGTGATACCATATTTAAAGAAGATATAATTATAATGCATATGATCCATTATAATAGAAGGAATGTTAAGGAGAAATTATTTGTACATATGATGAACAAATAATTGGATACCGATATGTGACTTGATCCATGTGATGGATGGCTCTGATTATTCAGGTATGGATGTCTAATCTCAGCCATGTGAAGATGGAATCATGCCCATGGGATGAGGCATAATGAATCTCTGCGATTCGATGATGAACACGTACAAATTAGGGCATGTAGTTATGGGATAACCAACTCCTAATTTCAAAGGCTGAGATTGTGACACTTGGTTTAATTTTACCATGAAGATGGGAGTTTCTTACCATGAAGATGGGAGGAGTTTCTTACCATGAAGATGAAAGTTTCTTACCATGAAGATGGGAGGAGTTTCTTACCATGAAGATGGGAGTTTCTTACCATAATGATGGGAGTTTCTTACCATGAAGAGAGGTCGCTTCCTCTTTGGAACGTCTCATTTTCAACCTATAAATATAGTTCCTTCCTACCAAGAAAATAGAGCATGAGAAAAAAATATTAGACTTTTCTTCAAAGATATCTTCTGTAAGGGGATTCAAGAGGCGCTAGCACCACTCTCTCTTTCCCGTGATCTCATCTTTATACCTTGGAGGTCTTCATCCCTTTTTATCTGCGTGGATCTCCATTAGAGGCCGGACACATGGATGGCTAGTGGCAGGGATTAACCGGCTTCATCCTCATCTACATCGATAAAGGACTCAGGTATGAATAAAATTATATTTTATTTGAGATATAATGAATTTGTTCCTAAGGATCCTGGGCATCTGGGAATTTTATATTATACCTTCCACAATGTTTATATGAATTTGATTCATATCTTGTATACATAATTTTCATCATGTCAGTGCTGACATCTCCAGTGGCTTGAGAGTATCTGACCTTATTGTTCAAGATCACAGTGCCTGACATTCTTCTCTTATAACCACTCTATTTGGTGCTGATCTGCATTGGCGCATTCTCTCCATTCCCTTCCTTTCGGATCACACTTCGGACACTAGACTATGGAGGAGATCCTGTTTGACTTGTGCTCCGATCAGGGATCTCATGGCGGACTTCAGGCTGCAGGCCAGCCGGACTTTGGATGTGTCTTGGATTTGGAGGCTCCCCATTCACCCGCGAGTTCGGCTATTTATTTGGAAGGTGGCTTGGGCATGCCTTCCTACTTGCTCCCTCATCTCTAGGAGGGGCATGGAGATCCAGCCTACTTGCCCGTTATGTGATGCTGAGGAGGAGACTATTGACCACGCCATCTTCACTTATACTAGAGCGAGATTGGCTTGGCAGATCATGGGCTATTGTCTGCGGAATGTGCATAGTGCCATTTCTTGTACCTCCTTTTTGACTTTACTGCGGCAGGATATGAGGAGGGATACTGATCGATTGAGCTCTACAGCTACCTATTTGGCTTTTTAGGTTTGGTTGTCTCGGAACCGGCATATCTTTACTGCTGTGATTGACCCTCCCCATCGGATTATTAGGACAGCCATGTCCCTTTTTGCTGAGTACACTATCCATCAGTCAACCATGGACTGTGACAGCCCTAGCTTCTGGGATTCTCTTGCTGCCTCTGCAGCACACCGGGGTATGGTCTATATCTCCTGGGAACCCTCCTACTAAGGATTGTCAAAGTCAATTTTGATGGTAGTGTTCAAGGTCGCTTAGCGGGATTGGCTTTTGTCATCCGTGGATCTGAAGGCTTGATGTTGGTGGCTGGTGGGTTTGGACTTCTTGATCTATCTGTGACGTCTGCTAAGCTGTACACTGCGTGGGCTGGTATCTCTTATGCTATACGTAGCTTGGGTAGTCATAGGCTCATTATTGAGGGTGACTCCACTACGGTTGTTCGATGGCTCCAATAGGATCTGCGTGACCCGCTTTCTACCAATCCTCTGGTTAGCAACATTCGGTCTATGCTTTGTCAGGTTGATACTGCTCAGATTTGGCATATTTACTGGGAAGCTAACTCTGCCGCTGACTAGGTAGCTGTCCAGATCGCTCATCATTCTGGTCCTTGGTATTGGTTACCGGGTGACTCCTGTCCGGTTGTGCTCTCTCAAATCTTGTATTCTAATATATCAGGCTTGACTCACCCTATAATGGTATGAGTACCTGTTTGTAACAAAAAAAAAAAAAAGCAAATCAGATAGTAAATTTTTAGCTATCTGGGGTACAACAAAGAAGAGTATCAAACTTGGTGCTCATAATTTCCTTATTCCTTTAGTAGGTTAGCTTTAGCTGATGCCCAATACGCTATGTTCTTGAATCAGTAGGCCTCTTTAATCCGCATTATTAAAATATATATATTATAATAACATAAAAATAAAGCAACTATTAGATTTTCTCATTAAGAATTTCAAATAATCAAGTTTAAATAACTAGGCTCTACATTTTCATACCAAATACTTATATATACATAATCAAAGTAAGATGGATCTAGCTCTTTAATTTTATAGCCTTATCGCTTTAATTTTATTCTTTTTTTCTACTATGAATCTATAGACTATCTAGATGTCATAAGCCACCTAGTCCTTCCCCCTAATTTTGAGTTGATAAAGTTGCAAACTACCTTACGATTCCCACCATACAAAATTGTGTTAGAGGATTTTAACCGTCGAGTCCCATCTTCTTCATCCACATCCCAAGAGGCAACAATGCAGCCAAAGATTCTTTCATCTTCTAATAGCCTAAATTAAAGATAATGATTCCTATAAATCAAATTAATTAAGAAAACTTATGCGATCTAAGATCATTGAAGGTCAAACAAAAAGCATGGTGATATCAAAAGTTGTATCTAAACATACTTAAAGGATTATTCCATGATATTTATGCAAGCTAAGATAATAGGATGGAACAAATTCTATAAGGCTAATTGATCCATGTGCACCTCTTCAAAGATGAAAAACTAATACTTAATCCATATGTATCAAGTGAGCTTAAATTTTAAATCTTATCCCTAATCATTTTAGAAAAGTTAATTTAACATGCATCAATTCAAGGAGAGCTTCCCAACATCAATCTAGTTAAAGTTTCAATATAGTTTACTTTCAAAATGTCCATTATTGAGTTAATTTTTCAACATATTTTGAATAATTTAAAATAAAGATCAAATGAGGAAGATATAAGCTAATTATAGAAGATGTATCGGTGCTAATAAAGTTTCTTAAAATTATAAAATGTCATTTCATAGTTTATAATGGAGAAAATGATTTTCCTTTACTCTTTTTGAATTTTTGTATTAATTTTTTCTATGAATTCAAGTTAGAAGAGTTAAAAATCAATTAGGATCTAGAAATATGTTTTAAAATTTTATCTAATATTATCTCTTTCCTTAGAAAATTTGAATAGTATAGGAACTGAAAATTTTATTAGTTTTAGGAGGTCTCATTTATTAATAGGCTCTCGATATATCTCGTTGAAATAATTAATTTTAGTAATATAATTTAAAATTTTTTATTTATTAGCTTGAAGTATTTTTAGCTTGACATGGTGTGAGACCATAATTTTCTTCAAAAAGGTTTGAGGTGCTTAATTGAAAATCTTTAAGGAGTCAATATGAGACTAATAGTTATCTTCTTTAACAATCCTACTTGCATTAGGCAAGCTTGAAATTAGGTCTAATTTAGCTAGTTATGTTCCCAAAAGAAATTTGATCATGGAGTCCTCTAAACCTTATTACTTAAACCATAATTTAATAGATTGGTAGGTCTAGGGTCAAAATTTTTAGGCCTAAATTGGTATTCCTCATATATGGTTATGTCATGACTTGGCAATAAGAGTTCAATATCAGTGATTCAAATTATATTATATTATTTATGACCTCTAAACTATTTGCATCTAAGAAAATTATATAATTTAGAGATTTATAATCTATACACCAAATTGTTAAAACTTATGCATTATTTTGTGGTATCTAATTTATTTAATTTTTAATCATATGATGCAAAGCTAAAAGTTTTTTGTCGCATGATTTTTAGTATGTAAATAGATTAGAATTGTAGATTATATTTTACAAGTCAGATCATCAATATTGAGCTCTATTGTCATACGCATACTACATACATGATTTTAACTTGGCTATATTTGAGAAGAATTTTACTTATATCTAATTATATTTATAGTTGAATGATGAAAAACTTACATCAATAATATAAGTTTTTGGCATAATTTACTGTGTAATCTACTATCTCTATAATTCTTACATATTAAAACAATCTTATGATTTGAAGATTCCAAACCTAGGCATGAAGTGATTTTTTTATAAAAAAATACATAATATTTTATGTTATATAGGCTACCGAAATTTTTAGATCATTGGATTTATATGCTTTAGGCTCTTAGAAGAGAGTTACTACTAGGGGTGTAATCAAGCCGAGTCGAGTCAACACAGTGCCAAGCTCGAGCTCGACTCGACTCTTAATTTTGAAGCTCGAAACTCGACTTGAGCTCGATCGAGTTTTTTATTTAGAGCTCGAGCTCGAGCTCGATAAAATACTCGATGTACTTGAGCTCGACTCGACTCGACTCGAATTTCTATATAAAAATTTAAAAAATAATTTTTAATTAAAATAAAATATTTTTTAAATTAAAAATTCAAAGAATAAGGGTAAAATAATAAAATTGCATAAGCTCGATCAAGCTCGCGAGCTTTTCGAGCTGAGTATTTTAATACTCGAGCTCGACTCGATAATATACTCGAGTAGCTCGAGCTCGAGCTTGACTCGATAAGCAGCGAGTCGATTTCGAGTATTTTTCGAATCGATTTTGAGCTACTCGCGAGTTGTCTCGACTCAGTTACACCCCTAGTTACTACGGTCTTATAAAAGTGATTTCCTATGGTGCTTCTTTATTTTGTATTTAGAATAAGCGAAAAAAAACCATCCGGTGAGATTAGGAGCTTTGGGAATTAATTAATGCTGGTTAATACCGGTTAATGGGGGCGGAAATGCCAGCCGGATTGGAAAATCAAATCCTGAAGGCGTCTTTCACGTCTGGCTCCACTACTCCGCTGTGCCGTCTCCCCTCGCCAAACCGCCCCGCTGGCTGATTCTCCGCCTTCGACTACGTCTCCGGTGACCCAGCGGTCTTGGCACAGGCTTTCGACCGTTGGCTTGGCTGTGTTGAAAATAAGGTGGGCACACAAGATTGACAGAAGTGGAGGATTCTTTCAATAAGAAAAATGATACTCTATATTAGAGGGAATACAACTTTTGGGTCTCTCTCTATTTTTTTATCATCATCTTCTTCTTCTACTTCTACTTCTCTTATAGGCAAACACTTTCCATATTTATAATCATCTAGATGTCCTTTCATATACCACTATTTAATACATGCATAGAAAAACTAAAAGACATTTGCAGAAAATTAAGATTCAATTACAAAATACTAAGAGTCAATTTTAAATTTCTGAACCATCTTATCTTTCAAAATGACTCTTCCTTTCTCCCATGAAGCCTTTGGTCTTTTCAAGAGTGACTCTTCCTTTTTTCCATAAAGCCTTTGGTCTTTTCAAGAGTGACTCTTCCTTTCTCCCATGAAGCCTTTAGTCTTTCAAGAGTGCATTAAAACAAGTTTAATATTCCAACATTTCCTCCCGTAAACTTGTTTTTTCTTGGTGCCATGACTCCAAGCATCTTTCTCAGCTTTTAAAAATCTTCACTTTTGAGTGATTTTGTAAATATATCAGCAATTTGCTCATTTGATTTACAATACACAACCTTCACAATACCTTCTTAACTTGATCACGAAGAAAATGAAATCTTGTGTCAATGTGTTTGCTTCTTCCATGTTGAACTGGATTCTTAGCTAGTTCAATAGCAGACTTATTATCAACATATATCTTCACAGGCTCCTTTTGTGAATAACTCAATTCTTTCAATAAGTTGCGCAACCATATGGCCTCATAAGCACATGATGCTGCTGCAACATACTCTGCTTCACATGTAGATAATGCAACAATGGATTGTTTCTTTGAGCTCCAAGAAAAAGCATTAGCACCAAAATAAAAGATATAACCAGAAGTGCTTTTCCGTTCATCAAGATCTCCTCCCCAATCACTATCAGAAAAACCAATTAAACTTGCATCATTGGAATGAGTATAAAACATACCATGATCAAGAGTTCCTTTGAGGTATCTTAGAATCCTTTTTGCTGCCATTCAGTGTGACTCCTTTGGATGTTCTATATATCTACTAATCAAACCAACTCCAAAGACAATATCAGGTCGGCTTATAGTAAGATAACGAAGACTTCCAACAAGGCTTTTGAAGAGAGTTGAGTTCACCTCCTTTCCTTCTCCTTCTTTACTAAGCTTGGCTCCATAAGCAACTGGGGTGTTTACTTCTTTGCAGCACTCCATTTTGAATTTTTGTTGAATGTTTCTAGCATAACTTTCTTGAGAAATGAAGATGCCATCTTCACTTTGCCTTACTTCAATGCCAAGAAAATAAGACATCAAGTCTCCTCCCGTCATTTCGAACTCCTTGCTCATGGTTGCTTTGAACCCATATATCATTTCCATGCAATTACCTATCACAAGTAAGTCATCCACATATAGACATATAATTAAAATGTCATCTCCTTTTTTCTTTACATAAATAGCATGTTCATAGGAGCATTTGTTGAAACCACAATCTTGAAGATAGTGATCAATTCGAGCATTCCAAGCTCTCGGTGCTTGCTTTAATCCATACAAAGCTTTGTGTAACTTGTACACTTTATCTCCATGCCTTTATGGATATAGCCCTCAGGTTGCTCAATATAGACTTCTTCTTCAAGGTAGCCATTGAGAAATGCCGACTTTACATCCATTTGATATATTTTCCACTTGTGATGAGATGCAAGTGAGAAAATGAGCTTTATTGAATCAAAATGGGCTACAGGCGCGAAAACTTCATCATAATCGAGCCCTTTCTTTTGCTTGTAGCCTTTGGCATATAAAATTAGACGAATTAAATTCCTTTTGAATGAATTTGAATTTTATTGATTATTTATCTAGATTTATCTTGTTATTTTCCTTGTTTCCGTTGCGTTGTCTCTGTTTTGAAACAGACTCCTCGCCGCGTCAAGGCCGCGTCCGGGGCCTCTACAAATAGCGCAAAGGGAGTCCAAGGAAGCATCGATCCAGCGCGCTGCATCCGGGAGAGTTTTGGGGCGATGTTCATCCGTGGATTGGAGTCCTAGGTGCTCTGTTCCAGCCGTTTGAAGCTCCGTTTGAAGCTCTGTTCCAGCCACCGTTTGAAGAGCTGTTCCAGCCGTTCCGTGGGAGGCCCCGTTCATCTATTCATCAGCAGGTGTGGAGTTCTTGGATGCTCTGCTTCGAGGCGTATGCAGAAGAGGGCCTGGTTTGATTTAGGAATTTATTATAATCTGTTGCTTTCTTAATGTCATAACTCTTTACTTTTTATGAAATAAAATTTTTATTCATAATTAATTGTTATTAAATTATATTTAAGTAGAAATAATTTTAGATTGATCTATTCTTTAAAGGGACAGACCGTGATCTACAGGTACGGACCGTGCTCTTATAAGATAGACCATATCTTGATTATTTTACAATACTAATTATTTAATTAATTAAATTTATAAGTTTATTTCAAGATAATCGCTAAAGTTCCTGTGGAATCGATCCCTTACTCTCGCTATTCTAATAGTGAAATTAAGGTGTTTAAATCGTTGACATTAAGAAAGCAACAGATTATAATAAATTCCTAAATCAAACTAGGCCCTCTTCTGCATACGCCTCGAAGCAGAGCATCCAAGAACTCCACACCTGCTGATGAATAGATGAACGGGGCCTCCCACGGAACGGCTGGAACAGCTCTTCAAACGGTGGCTGGAACAGAGCTTCAAACGGAGCTTCAAACGGCTGGAACAGAGCACCTAGGACTCCAATCCACGGATGAACACCGCCCCAAAACTCTCCCGGATGCAGCGCGCTGGATCGATGCTTCCTTGGACTCCCTTTGCGCTATTTGTAGAGGCCCCGGACGCGGCCTTGACGCGGCGAGGAGTCTATTTCAAAACAGAGACAACGCAACGGAAATAAGGAAAATAACAAGATAAATCTAGATAAATAATCAATAAAATTTAAATTCATTCAAAAGGAATTTAATTCGTCTAATTTTATAACTTCCAATCTAATCTATTCCTTAATTAATGGAGGAAATGATTAGATTGGATTTAGAGAAGAATCGGCGGAAACAGAGGAACTGGCTGAGATAACGATGAAGTCTGCAACGTATTTGCCGTTTTTGCTTTGAAATCCATGCTAAATCCTTATAAAATTAATTCTGAGCTCATCTTAAATCCGATTTGGGTGCCGTTTGCGTCATTAAATCCCTAAAATCGAGCTCTTTAAACTGATAAGGTTTTATCAAAAATATTATATAAAATATTAAAATATTAAATAAAAATAGGTACATTAAATTATTAATTAATAGGTTTAATGATAATTATTTATGCGTTTATCACTCCCCCCAACTTGAATCTTACTCGTCCTCGAGAAAATAAAAAATTTAGAAACATGTACCAAGCTAGTCCAAAAATTGATAGTTATCTTATAGTTCTTTTTTTAAAAATTTTATTATTATTATTTTTTAAATCATAAGGAAGGTACTTCATTGGATTTTCATTATTTTTTTTTTTTTTAGTGATAAAGTGTAGTCCATAAGAATTTATAGAAGTCTTCCTTACCAACTTTCCACTTCTCTGATTAAGCCTTCTAACTTAATTTGGGTTGGGTGTAATGTCTTTGTCCTTTGGATTATTTATTTATTTATTTATATGTAAAGTCAGTGCAATGTCCTAACCCCTTGCTTTCTAATTAACCTTTGTAGCGAGCTTTAGGCCAATGGCTCCCAAACCAGTTGGTTTTAGGGCATTAGGTGTAAAACACCCTCAGACTTACTTACTCAAGTTAAAAAGGCTTTAGGTAGGACTGACTCTACTTAGGTTCTTTTACATTCCCACCTTTTTACGCGAACAACATCACTTTCTTAGGTGACGGGGCCCGGTTACTCAATGAAAAATGCTAAGAACCTAATCTATTAACTTTAAGAGAGATTTTTTTTTTTTTTTTCTTTTTTTCTTTCTTCTTCTTTTTTTTTTTTAAATAACATTTTCACCCATACCCTTATTAAGTAGATTGTACTATTAAGATCAGTGGTCAGAAGGGTCTGAAATTATTCTAAAAATTATTTTGGGCTAAACCCTACCTTTTATTAGGTTTACTTTATTCTTCAATATCTCAAAAATAATCTAACCATTAATTCATTAGTAGACTGCTTGATTAACTTCAAATTGAGACAGAATTTGGTACACATCTGATTATAGTTTTACTCGAGGATTTATTTTCTTTTTCCTCCTCTCCCCCCAACTTAATTTTCATTGTCCCTAATGGAAGAAAAAATAATAATAATAATAATAATAATTTCAAGGAAAGATACTACCTGGTAGAGTATTTGAAGGTTGGAAGTTTCATTGTTGCCATCTTCTTTCAATCTGCTTCTGTTGCTCTTCTCTGGTCATACTAAAAAAAACACACTAAAAGAAAAGAAAGTTAAAAATAACTAATAAAATGGGTTGCCTCCCAAGAGCGCTAAGTTTAAAGTCTTCAGCCAGACTATGCTACTTATTATGATAATGTGGGTTCACAAGATCAATTGATTCAACAATTTCTCCATCATTAATTTCTTCTATATATGGTTTCAAACGTTGGCCATTTACTTTGAATGTATTTCCTTGCTTAGGGTCTTTAAGCTCTACAGCTCCATAGGGAAATACTTGAGTTACTATAAAAGGTCCATTCCATCGTGAACGAAGTTTTCCAGGGAAAAGGTGTAATCTTGAATTGTAAAGCCATACTTTTTGATTTGGTTCAAAAATTTTTCTACTAATAAATTTGTCATGATATGCTTTGGTTCGTTCTTTATAAATTTTTGAGCTCTCATATGCCTCATTTCGTAGTTCTTCTAACTCATTCAATTGAAGTTTTCTATTGACACCTGCATTCTTCATATCATAATTAAATTGCTTGATAGCCCAAAATGCACGGTGTTCTAATTCTACAGGTAAATGACAGGCTTTTCCAAATACGAGCCTATAAGGAGACATTCCTATGGGAGTTTTAAATGCAGTACGATAAGCCCATAATGCATCATCCAAACGTTCTGACCAATCTTTCCTATCAGGTCTCACTGTTTTCTCAAGGATATTTTTAATTTCTCTATTTGATATTTCAACTTGGCCACTAGTTTGGGGATGATAAGGTGTAGCTACCTTATGAGTAATTCCATATTTGTTCATTAATCCTTCAAAGTGTCTATTCGTGAAATGTGTACCCCCATCACTAATTATAGCCCTTGGGCATCCAAAACGACTAAGGATATTATGCTGAATAAACTTGATTACAACTTTATGGTCATTGGTTCGAGTTGCCATGGCTTCAATCCATTTTGATACATAATCAACTGCCACTAGAATGTATTCGAATCCAAAAGAGGAAGGAAATGGGCCCATAAAATCAATACCCCATACATCAAAAATTTCTACAACCAAGATAGGGTTTAGGGGCATCATGTCTTTTCGAGATATATTTCCTGTTTGTTGACATTGGAGACAATTACGGCTAAATTCATGTGCATCTTTAAAAAGAGTTGGCCAATAAAACCCACTTTGCAGTACCTTTGCTGCAGTTTTCTTTCCACTAAAATGTCCTCCACAGGCAAGAGAATGACAGAAGTTAAGTATACTTTTGAATTCACTTTCTGGGACACATCGCCTAATCACCTGATCCGAGCAGTACTTAAATAATTCAGGGTCTTCCCAAAAGTAATATTTGATTTGTGAGAAAAATCTATCTTTTTCTTGTTTTGTCCAGTGGGAAGGTACTTTTCCTGTTGCCAAATAATTCACAATGTGGGCAAACCAGGGAAGACTGCTATGAGAAATTGAGAATAATTGCTCATCAGGAAACTTATCTCTGATTATTTCTTTATTGTATTCCACTGAGATCCTAGAGATATGATCTGCTACCATATTTTCAGAACCCTTCTTATCTAAGATTTCTAGATCAAATTCTTGTAGTAGAAGGATCCATCTAATCAGTCTGGGTTTTGTATCCTTTTTTGATATAAGATGCCTCAATGCTGCATGATCTGAATAAACTAAAACTTTAGACCCTAACAGATATGATCTAAACTTTTCTAGGGCAAACACAACTGCTAGTAATTCTTTTTCAGTGGTAGTATAGTTCATTTGTGCATCTGAAAGAGTTTTGCTAGCATAATAAATTACATGGGGTTCTCGATTGAGTTTCTGTCCTAGAACTGCCCCTACAGCATAATCAGAAGCATCACACATGATTTCAAAAGGTATGGTCCAATCTGGGGGCTTGATAATGGGTGCAGTGGTCAAAGCAGTTCGAAGGATGTTATAGGCTGTTAGACAATCTTTATCAAAATTAAAAGAACTATCCTTGGTCAACAAATTACACAATGGTCGAGAAATTTTACTGAAATCTTTGATGAAGCGTCTATAAAAACCAGCATGACCAAGGAAAGATCGTACTTGTTTAACTGAGGTTGGGGGTGATAGATTTGAGATCAATTCAACCTTGGCTTTATCAACCTCAATACCTCTCTCTGAAACAATGTGTCCAAGCACAATTCCCTCACGAACCATAAAATGGCTCTTCTCCCAACTTAGGACTAAATTCATTTCCATACATCGTTTCAGTACCTTAGTTAAGTTCTCGAGGCAGCTATCAAATGATGCACCAAAGACTGAAAAATCATCCATAAATACTTCCAAAAATTGACCAATCATATCAGAAAATATGGCCATCATACATCGTTGAAAAGTGGCTGGTGCATTACAAAGACCAAATGGCATACGTCTAAAGGCAAATGTTCCAAAGGGACAAGTGAAGGTGGTCTTTTCTTGATCTGCAGGAAATACTGGGACTTGATTGTATCCTGAATATCCATCTAAGAAACAAAAGAAACTTTGTCCCGCTAGCCGTTCTAGAATTTGATCGATAAAAGGCAAAGGAAAGTGGTCTTTCCTAGTCACGGCATTCAACTTTCGATAATCTATACACACTCTCCAACTAGTTGATGTGCGAGTAGGAATTGATTCGCCCTTTTCATTTTTAATCACGGTAATACCCGATTTTTTAGGTACTACTTGGATTGGACTGACCCATTGGCTATCTGAAATTGGATAAATAATACCAGCATCAAGCCATTTTACTACCTCTTTCTTAACAACATCCCTCATGTTTGGATTTAGCCTTCGTTGCATGTCTCTATGTGGTTTGGCTTCAATTTCACTATGAATGTGGTGCATGCAAACGGAAGGGTCAATTCCCTTAAGATCAGCTATTGTCCACCCAATTGCCTCTTTATGATCTTTAAGTACATCTACCAATTTATCTTCTTGCTCAGAGGTTAGGGTAGATGCAATGATTACTGGAAGGGTGTCATTGGGTCCAAGGAATGAATATTTTAAGTCATCTGGAAGAGGTTTCAATTCTAGTTGGGGTGGTTCTTCCAAGGATGGTATTAAAGGACTTGGTTTAGTTGGAAGTGGTTCATATTTTATAGTCCATGGAGGGATGGTGTCGAACTTAGGTGGTTCTAATAACATGTTTATCTCTTTGGTATACTCATCAATATCAAAGTCATCTATTCCAAAATGTGTAAGACATGTTTGTAAAGGATCCGAATCAATCAAACTTTGGAATTTCTTATCTACTACTTCCTCTATCATGTTTACTTCATTTAAATCATACACAGGTGGTCCTTGGGAAGCATTAAAAATATTTAATCTCATCTTCTTGTTTCCAAAAGATACATCCATCACACCTGTTCTACAATTTATGCATGCATTAGCAGTAGCTAGAAAAGGTCTTCCAAGGATGATGGGAATTTGGTTAGGATTACCGCTAGATTCCATATCTAACACAAGGAAGTCGACAGGAAAATAAAATTCATCCACCTTTACTAATACATCTTCCAATATTCCACGAGGTTCTTTGACTGATCTATCTGCCAATTGTAGTGTTACTGTCGTGGGTTTCAACTCTCCAAATCCAATAACTCATATACTGAACTTGGAAGAAGGTTTACACTCGCACCCAAATCTAATAATGCTTTCTTGATTGTGAAGTTTCCTATGACACACGATATAATCGGGTACCAGGATCTTTTAATTTGGGTGGGGTTATTTGCTGAACAACTGAGCTGACTTGCTCAGTCAAATGTATCTTTTTTGGTATTTGTGTCTTGGCTTTCCGTTTTTGTGTGCATAGATCCTTCAAAAATTTGCATAAGCTGGAACTTGCTTGATAGCATCGAGAAGAGGTAAGTTTATTTGGACTTGCTTAAATAACTCAAGCATCTCATTCATTTTTATATTCTTCTTATCTGAAGGCAAAGGAGATTCTAAAGCACTAGGGAATGGGGCTTTAGGTATGATTGCTTGATCATTGAATTCCTTTTCTTTTTCATTTCTTCTCTCTTCTGGTTTAGCCACTTCTAATTTCTGGGTTGGTTCAGGTGGGTTCTTTTGAGAGTCATGACTGATTTAGCATGACAGGAGGAACCTTCAGGAAATCGATAGGCTGACTAGCTTAGAATGCTGTGATAATTCATCCTACAGAATGGGTTGGACATCGAAAAATTGATTACAGACCTTCATGTAATTGAGTAGATGGGGAAGAGATTGTTCCAACTTGTAGAATTCGATCAAGTTTATGGGATAATTCATCTACCTTAGTATAGATATCTGTAGAATGACCTATTTCATATATTCCACCTCTTTTAGGTTCTACGGGAGGGTCTCGACGAGCAACTGACATATGATGTAATGAATTCTCACTCAATGTCTCAAAGAGTTGCCAAGCCTCATGTTCATTTTTTAACATAAATGTCCCACCACACGAAGCATCAACCATTTGCCTATGCTTTTCTGATAAACCATCATAAAAGCACTGAACCAGTTGCCATTTGGGTATAGCATGATGTGGACATTTTCTAATCAGTTCTTTGAATCTCTCCCATGTCTCATGGAACATTTCTCCATCTGTCTGGGAAAAACTTGTTATGGCTTTTCTAATTTGATTCGTTTTTCCTATAGGAAAATATTTCTTAAGAAATTCTCTCTGAAGATGATCCCAAGTTGAAATTATAACCGTGTCTAATGAATTTAACCAATACTTGGCTTTATCTTTTAGGGAAAAAGGGAATAACTTAAGCCTAAGTGCATCATCGGAGAAATTTTGAATCTTGACAGTTGAGCAAATTTCTAAGAATTCATCTAAGTGTTTGTAGGGATCCTCATTTGTAAGTCCATAGAAAGATGGTAACATTTGGATTACACTTGACTTAATTTCATATTGGGCAGCCTCTACTGGAGGCACTTGAATGCAGGGAGAGTAGGTATACCTTGAAGGAGTGAAATACTCTTTCAACTGTCTTGGTTGATTATTTTCGTTATTATGATCCATAATTCTAAGTCTGTTTGCTCTAATAGTTCTTTCTATCTCAGGATCTAAGGGTATAAGGTTGGGTTGCAACGATCGACGACCAAGCATACACCCTACCAATGACTCTAAAGCAAACAATTTTTATTTATTTATTTATTTATTATAATAAAAGAAAAAGAAGGAGATTCTAAAAAAAATATCCTAAAAGATTCCTAAACTAAGAGCAATGAATAATTTAATTAGGGTTTAATAATTCTTAGCAATCAAGTTAGCAAAGATTAGACTCTCTATTCTAGGTTACCCTAGATCTAGACAGCTCCTAACTTCCAAGACCGCCTTGGAGCCCTCCAAGTCAAAAATTAGCTGATCAACTAGCCAGTTGAGGATAAGGTTAGTGGGGGTCCCCCCGTTGCCTACTAGGTAAGCGAACGGAACCAATTAAGTAACCACTTTCCTTTCCTTTTCTAGACACCAGTTAAGCAGTCAATCTCGACCCGGTCCAACTCTTTTGGGTGCCTTGTCCTATTGAGCTCGAGTTCCTTAGGGGCTGATGTCTAATTAATTTTAGAGTTAAAGGTTTGGGTTAATGCAGAATGAAGGATGTGGTTTGTGGGCCAAGGAAGGGTGATGAAATCCCCACCTTATCTTGATTAGGGGTTTGTGCCCTTAAAGTTAATTATGATAATGCTATGCAACAAACAGATGTCCAACTCTTGAAATTATCAAACAAAATTAATCTAATTACTTTTTTTTTTAAAAGATTTTTGTGATTAAGTTTCTAATTTCCTAATAAATTATGAGATGTCAATGGAAGAATTTTGAGTTTTGCAGAAAATAAATTATTTTTATATTTATAATTTTTATGTTAAAAAGGAAATAAGAAATTCTGATAATTAAATAAATAAAATAAAGAGATAATAACTATTCAAAAATTAAGAGAAAATTAATCTAAAATTTTTATATATTTTTTTAATTTTTTTTTTTTTTTTTTTTTTTCAAAATAACACACTTAAGTCCCCGGCAACGGCGCCAAAAATCTGATGCGTGTCGTAGCGCAACGATTTAAACACCTTAATTTCACTATTAGAATAGCGAGAGTAAGGGATCGATTCCACAGGGACTTTAGCGATTATCTTGAAATAAACTTATAAATTTAATTAATTAAATAATTAGTATTGTAAAATAATCAAGATATGGTCTATCTTATAAGAGCACGGTCCGTACCTGTAGATCACGGTCCGTCCCTTTAAAGAATAGATCAGTCTAAAATTATTTCTACTTAAATATAATTTAATAACAATTAATTATGAATAAAAATTTTATTTCATAAAAAGTAAAGAGTTATGACATTAAGAAAGCAACAGATTATAATAATTCCTAAATCAAACTAGGCCCTCTTCTGCATACGCCTCGAAGCAGAGCATCCAAGAACTCCACACCTGCTGATGAATAGATGAATGGGGCCTCCCACGGAACGGCTGGAACAGCTCTTCAAACGGTGGATGGAACAGAGCTTCAAACAGAGCTTCAAACGGCTGGAACAGAGCACCTAGGACTCCAATCCACAGATGAACACCGCCCCAAAACTCTCCCGGATGCAGCGCACTGGATCGATGCTTCCTTGGACTCCCGTTGCGCTATTTGTAGAGGCCCCGGACGCGGCCTTGACGCGGCGAGGAGTCTGTTTCAAAACAGAGACAACGCAACGGAAACAAGGAAAATAACAAGATAAATCTAGATAAATAATCAATAAAATTCAAATTCATTCAAAAGGAATTTAATTCGTCTAATTTTATAACTTCCAATCTAATCTATTCCTTAATTAATGGAGGAAACGATTAGATTGGATTTAGAGAAGAATCGACGGAAATAGAGGAACTGGCTGAGATAACGATGAAGTCTGCAACGTATTTGCCGTTTTGCTTTGAAATTCGTGCTAAATCCTTATAAAATCAATTTCGAGCTCATCTTAAATCCGATTTGGGTGCCGTTTGCGTCATTAAATCCCTAAAATCGAGCTCTTTAAACTGATAAGGTTTTATCAAAAATATTATATAAAATATTAAAATATTAAATAAAAATAGGTACGTTAAATTATTAATTAATAGGTTTAATGATAATTATTTATGCGTTTATCAGCAACCAAACGAGCTTTGTATTTTTCTACCTCTCCATTAGCAGTGCGCTTCACTTTATACACCCATTTGACGCCTATCGCCTTTTGTCCTTTTGGAAGTGAAGTCAACTCCCAAGTATTATTCTTTTCTATGGCAAGAATCTCCTCCTTCATTGCCTTTCTCCATTCAACTTTCTGCATAGCTTCATCAAATGTTAGATGTTCAATATCAGCAAATAAACAATATAAATCAACTTGTTCAACTTCTTCTGTTTCATCATAAAGATCACTAATACTTCTAAACTTTCTTGTTGACTCTTCAGGGCTTATAGAACTTCTTGAGAAAGTTGGTGTAACTTGTGGTGATGAAGATGATCTTACTGGTGACAAGATTGATTGAGTAGCTTCCTCATTTGTATTCTCCTCAGCTTCATTGTAAGGTGTTATATATTTAGTATGAGAATCTTTGCCATTCCAATCCCATACTCCATCTTCATTGAAAATCACATCCCGACTGATGATGACCTTATTTTTCATTGGATTATACAATTTGTAGGCTTTGGATTGCTCACTATATCCTATGAAGATGCATTTTTGGCTTCGATCATCAAGCTTCTTCCTCTTCTCTTGTGGTACTTGGGCATAGGCAATACACCCAAAAATCTTCATATGGCTTACTCCTGGTTTGTAGCCACTCCAAGCTTCTTCTGGTGTCATACCTTTGATGGCTTTTGTTGGGCTTCGGTTGATAAGATATGCTGCACATGCCACTCCTTCAGCCCAAAAATGCTCGGAAAGGTTCTTCTCTTTCAACATGCTTCTAGTCATGTCAAGAATGGTTCGGTTCTTCCTCTCGGCCACTCCATTTTGTTGTGGAGAGTACGGAGCGGTGAATTGATGTCGAACTCCTTCTTCATCACAATAGCTTCTAAAAGCACTTGACATATATTCTCCGCCTCTATCGGATCTCAAAATCTACACTTTATTGTTACTTTCTTTTTCAACTAAAGATTTGAAATATTTAAACATAAAGAGTACAACCGACTTTTCTTTAAGAAAATAAACCCACAACTTTCTACTAAAGTCATCAACAAATGTTATAAAATATTTGTTACCACCACAAGATTCTGGAAGAGGTCCACATATATCAGTATGCACTAGTTGTAATGGTCTTGTTGCTTTCCAAGATTTTCTACTTTTGAAGGGAGCTCTTGCATGCTTAGCTAGTGTGCACTTCTCACAAACTTCATTTGGATAATTTATGTGTGGAAGTCCTTTCACCATTCCCTTATTAGATAGTAATTTCAAACTTCCAAAATTTAAATGTCCAAACCTGAGATGCCAAAGCCAGGAAGGGTCCTTGATATCCACTTGCAAACAATTTTGTGCTTCCGTCTTTAAGATAATAGGAAACATCCTGTTCTTCGCCATCTGGACACGAGTAATCAGCTTTCCATTCCAATCTTTTAGAGTTAGAGATAATCCTTCCATATGAATTGCATAACCCTTCTCTAACAGTTGGCCAATACTTAAAATATTACTCTTCAAACTTGGCACATAATAAACATTGGAAATGAAATCAGGTTTACCATTCTTTTGCCAAATCATGATTTTACCTCTTCCTTTGATAGAAGCTTTGGAGAGATCCCCAAACTTCACATCATAAAACTCCCCTTCTTGCAATTCCACAAATAGCTCTTTTCTTCCACACATATGGTTTGAGGCTCCTGAGTCAAGAAACCATATATTCTTCAAGTCTCCATCTTCTTGGCATGACAAAAGAAGATTCGGTTCTCCTTCTTGGTTGTTGGATTCAATGTTGTGGCTTTGCTTATTGTTCCAACACTCATAGCTATAGTGTCCATATTTTTGACAATTATAGCATTGAACATTGGATCTTGATTGGTTACGACCTCCAATTGATCTTCTACCTCGTCCACGTCCACCTCTTCTGCCACCTCTTTCATTGTTGAAATTTGAGCTTTGGCCTCCTCCATCATTATAGCTTCTTTGACCACGGTCATGGCTTCGACCACGACCACGGTAGTTGCTTCTGCCACCACGGCCTCCATGATAGTTGTTGCCATCATCTCTTTTGTTACTATAGGCCAATTGAAGCCCTTGATCTTTCTCTTTTTGGTCTTTTGCCTCTACCTTGGATTGAAGTATTTGCTCCGTATTATGTGCTTCATTTTTCTTTTGCATCTTTTGTTCATGAATTTGAAGTTTGCCCATCAACGCATTGATGGAGAGTGTATCAACATCATTAGCTTCTTCAATGGCGACAACAACATGCTCAAACCTCGGTGTCAAAGACCGAAGTATCTTCTCCACCACTCGAACATCTTCTACCTTCTCTTCATTTCTCTTCAATTGGTTTACAATAACCAATATCCGAGAGAAGTAGTCAAATATGTTTTTCGTCTCCTTCATGATGGTGACTTCAAATTCTCCTCGCAATTGTTGAAGCCGGATTCGCTTCACCTTTTCTTCTCCTTAAAAGATAGTAAAGAGAGTATCCCAAGCTTGATTTGTAGAGGTTGCTTCAGCAATTCTCTCAAATGTCACCTCATCTAAAGCTTGATATAATTGGAACAAAGCTTTTTTGTCTCTTCTCCTTAAGCCCCTTAAAGTATCTTTTTGTGCTTGATTGTACCCTCTTTCTTGCTCTGCTGTAGGCTCGGTGTAGCCATCTTGAACAATTTCCCATAGATCTTGTGAGCCAAATAAGAACTTCATTTGGATACACCAATTCCCATAGTTCTCCTTAGTAAGCTTGGGAACTTGAATATGCCCACCATCGTTGGCCATCTCCCTCAAGATTGATCCTCTCAAAAAAAATAAGGCTCTGATACCACTTGTTGAAAACAAGGTGGGCACACAAGATTGACGGAAGTGGATGATTCTTTCAATAAGAAAAATGATACTCTATATTAGAGGGAATACAACTTTTGGGTCTCTCTCTATTTTTTTATCATCATCATCTTCTACTTCTACTTCTCTCATAGGCAAACACCTCCCATATTTATAATCATCTAGATGTCCTTTCATATACCACTATTTAATACATGCATAGAAAACTAAAAGACATTTGCAGAAAATTAAGATTCAATTACAAAATACTAAGAGTCAATTTTAAATTTCTGAACCATCTTATCTTTTCAAAATGACTCTTCCTTTCTCCCATGAAGCCTTTGGTCTTTTCAAGAGTGACTCTTCCTTTTTTCCATGAAGCCTTTGGTCTTTTCAAGAGTGACTCTTCCTTTCTCCCATGAAGCCTTTAGTCTTTCAAGAGTGCATTAAAACAAGTTTAATATTCCAACAGGCTGCTGGACTAGGTGTCAACCTCCCTCAACCTGCCAGTCCGGCCCCTTGATCATCTCTTCATCCCTGTCGATGCCGAGGGAGGAGAATGCTAGGTTGGGGAGGAGGATGGGGTTGAGTTTCCCATATATAGGAGAGGCCAACACAGCGGCGGGAAAGCACAGGGATGGGAGAACTAGTTTTAAGAGACGGAGGAGGGAGAAGAAGTGGCGGATGACTGTGCATTGGAGTAGGGTTGCAACTTGAGCCGATTTCGGGTCTCAATCTGAACCCGATCCAGCAAGCCCGATTTACAATAGTGTTTAAACTCATGTTTGCCCAACTCAAACCCGAAAGATCCAGATTTAACCTGGCCTGATTTACAATTGATCCGGGTTCGGGTTATGGTCAATCCGAACCCGAGATAATCCAAATCCAAGGGTTATCGAACGGAGAATAGCTTATCGGCACCAGATTTTTAGGGGCGTTAGGGCGCTAGTCGGGTCAAACAAGATGACCAACTTAAAAACGAGGAGGGCAAGGCCATCGGTTGCAAGCGAGAAAAAAAAAGGATAAACGTAATGGCAGACCATCCGCATATTTCGTTTCAGTTTCCGTCTCTTCCTCTTTTTTGTTTACGATAAGACTTTTTTTTTAAAATAATGTTAAAGCCTCGAGTTTAGCTTATGCGTTCGGTAAGAAATTTTATTTTTTCGTCTTCGGGATCCATAATTCGGTGTTTATTTACTTTAAAATTTTTTTTTTTTTCATCAACCCAAATCTCAATCCGAAACTTAATCCGAATCCAATTTTTAAAAATAGAATTAGGGTTGAAGTTTTACAAATAGGATTAGAGTTAGGGTTAGAATTATGATTGATATTTTATAAATAGAATTGTAGTTAGAATTAAAAGAAACTCAAATTTTATGAGCCCAAGTTGCATCCTTATATTAGAGGGAAGGATTAATAGCGAATGTCCAACAGAAAATACTTTAGCCGGTTTAGTCAGCTATTTAATTATTCCCTTAATTTCGATCATAATTCCAAATTTAAAATAAAGAAGCACCGTATCAAATCTTATTTAAAAAATATATAAATTTTTTTTGAAAATTTAAACATGTTTGTTGAATATATTACATAAATTTGATATTTATGTTTCATTATATATATATATATATATATGTTTATTTATTTATTTTTCTAAGCCAAGATCGACTCGTGATAACCTGTCGCTTGGCAACTTTTCCGATTCTCTTTGTCGATCATTGCCTGCTCTCAATTATTTTTTTGGATGCTTGTCTGACTCATTGGCCCTCCATTATTGCTTCATCTTCATCCTCCATTTTCCTTTTCTGCAACAGCGTTCTCCTGCTCATCATACAGGGGATGGCCCACTCACAGCCCATAATAAATAAATAATATATATATTGGCAGTACACCATGTGAATCCGTACAGCTAGTTCTCATGCAGATAAATCCAAAGCAAGATATAGAGAATTGCAAAACTCTGATCTCTTTGTACATCACGAATTTCTAATTTAAAATGAAAAATCCAAAGCAAGAGACAGCAAAACTATCTGATCTCTTTGTGCATCACGTGTTGATCATATGGATCAAGGGTATTTCTAATTTAAACATGGAAAATCCAAAGCAAGAGATAGAGAACAGCAAAACCATCTGATCTCAGTGTGCATCACATGCTGATCGTATGGATCAATGGGATTTTTAATTTAAATAAGAAAAAGTTAAAGCAACTGCTGGCTAAATTAATATACTAATGTAAATTAAAATCATGTTAGTTAATTGAAGGAGAGTGAGTTTGCACTTTAATTTTTCTTTTTATTAATATTACGCTATAGCATAAACTTTTTTCTCTTATTCATCATCAACTTCTACGTTCTCATATCATTTACTAACTCAATTAATCCGATACGACTGAACTTATATGACCTTAAAAGCTAGAATATAAATTAATTGATAGTAAAAAACTTAAGCTACAAGCATTTTTAAATTTTTTTCATCTGATATAATTTTTATTATTATTATTTTTGGGTAATAATGGTAGAGAACAGCAAAACTATCTGCTCTCGTTGTGCATCACGTGCTGATCATATGGACCAAAGGCCGGAGATGTCTAATTAATTTAACGAAAGCAATCCTCTTAATTAATACAAGCAGATAAAATACACAGCATATTTATTTGACGCCATACATGAGATCGAGAGGCAACATCCGATCGTTCTTAAGTGCTTCTTTCGTGGCTCTTTCAAGCGACAGAGATCATAATCGAACTGGTAACTCTAGTAGTTTTATCAGAAGAAACCCACGTTAAGAAGCCTTCCTTAGTCCCAGTGCTTTTACTTGTGCCCGAGAAGGCAACGGAATACTGCGCCTTCTCATTTACCTCCGAGAAGGACAGCTTCTTAGGTTTCACCGTCACGAACACCCCAGCCGGAGCCGTCACCTCCGCGGTGTATTCCGAGCCCGGAGCTCCTACGTTCGTCACCGTCCGCGCCACCTTCAACTTGTAGGCGTTTTCAGCGCTCAGGAACACCATGAACGATGGGTAGTTCAACTCCGCGCCGGAAATGCTCTCGATATCGGAACAATTGATCGCATGGCCGGCGATGACGCCCACGTGCTCATCTGTGTAGTTCAGACCGCAGAGGTAAGCGATGTAGCTGTCCGAATCCAAATCGTAGACGAGGCCCGGCTCGTTAGCTTTGGATGGATTCACATGGCCGGAGCCAACTGCGTAGAATTCGGCGACTTGCATGGTTTGATCGCGAATGGATTTGCCGTCATTTGCCGTCAGGTCCGCAGTCGTCATGATCGCTGACTTGATTGCGGCCGGTGACCAATCGGAGTGCGCACTCTTTAGAAGGGCGGCGATCCCGCTGAGGTGAGGGGTGGCCATGGAGGTGCCGGAGATTATGTTAAACGCGGCTTCGGCGTTGGACGGTCCGACCGGGAACGGCCATGCGGCTAGAATATTCACCCCAGGGCCGATGATGTCCGGCTTCAGGATGTTTGGGTCGGCCAGGTTGGGCCCTCTGGAGGAGAAGTAGCCCACCACCGGAGCGGGGGACTCTCCGAGGACTGTGCCCTTGAAGGCGATCGATGCGGTGGCGTTCGACGCCGACTTGATGTAGGATTTAATCTTCAATCCATCGGCATGGCTCACGTGCGACGCCGGAAGGACGTGAATGTCAGACAAGGTGACGAATCCGCTGGCTTCGTTGTTGGCAAGAATCATGGCGGCTCCTCCAGCGTTCTTGACGTTTTCTCCCTTGGAAACGCGAGGAATCTCGCCGGAGTCGCACACCACCACCTTTCCCTTGACGTCGAGGCTGGCCAGCGACTCGTTGTTGCAGGTGGCTGCCTGGGATCCTCCGAGGAAACCGGGGTATACCAGAGGCAGCTTGGCGAAGATATTGTTCGGCTGGTAGACGGATTGTCCGACGAACTCCTCTCCGTTGCCGAGCTCAACGACCGCCCGGATGGACCGATCCATGGTGCTTGCGCCGACCGTCAAGATCCACGGCGCCTCGTTGGAAAGCGTGCTAGCAGAAGGGCCAGAATTTCCGGCGGCACAGCTGACGAAGATGCCCTTCTCGATGGCCCTGAATGTGCCCACGGCGATACCGTCATCGTAAAAAGGAAGGGATTCTCCGCTGACGGAAAGCGAGAGCACGTCGACGCCGTCCTTGATGGCACTGTCCAGAGCGGCTAGTATGTCAGATGTTGCACATCCATCTTCGGTGCAGACCTTATAGACGACCAGGTGGGCATAAGGTGCGATCCCGGCGGCGGTGCCAGTGCCCTGACCAAGAACATTGGCATTCTCGACGAACATGCCGGCGGCCGTGCCGGCTGTGTGTGTCCCGTGTCCATCATCATCGAACGGCCCTACCTGCTCCAAGGCACTGTAAAATCCTCGCATGGCGCTCGCTCCTTCAACAAAATTCTTCGCTCCAATGAGTTTATTGTTGCATGAACTGAAGTCGCAGCCACCCTTCCATTTCTCCGGTGGAGGCGGCATCCTTCGTCACTGAATGAAGGGTGGTTCGGCATCACTCCTGTGTCCAGTACACCAACAATCATACCTTTGCCAAAGTTGGAGTCCTTCCAGAAGCCCGTGGTATTGCGTTGCAGCCCTAAGAACTGGGGCGTGTGCGTGGTTTGGAGGCGAACCAGTCGGTCGGGGTAGGCATGCACAAAGCCAGCCTTCTTCTTTATGTCGGCCAGCTCTTCGTCGGTCAATCTTGCAGCGAAGCCACTGATGGCATTACTATAGGAGTAGATCAGCCGCGGTTCGCCCGAGCTCAGCAGACTTGAGGGCAAGAAGGACTTGTGCCACTCCTCCAGTTCTCCGGGGTTGTCAGACGAAGAGGAGGCAAGTTTTCGATGCACATGGACTATATAAATCTTGTGCTTCTCGAAGGAAATCGGCACGGCCCAATTGTCTTTTGCCGAGGCGCAGTGCCACAGAGAGAAGAGGAGAATGAGGAAGATGATGGACATGGTTGAGTGGAACTAGCTATCCTGCCGAACACGCGGAGAGCCCTTGAGAAACACATTGACCACATATAATAATATAAAGGTTGGTAAGTGAAAAGATAATAATTGTGATACTAATAAATTAAAAGCTAGCACGTGGTCGTTTGGTGACCACTGTTTATTCTGCGCCTGCTAGCCCTTCCACGTGTTATCGATATATTATTGATTTGTTTCGGGCCTCTTCTTAATTTCCAGTTCCGGCTCGATCCACGTATATATTGGCTTCTTTCTCGTTAGGGAAAGATTTTTAACATAGCCTTCGGTGCAGCAAGTTCTATGTAGATTATACCATTCTTTTTTATTGATCTATATACGTACAACACTCATTAACACTATTAGAGATTGAAGCATTGGCACAGAAAAAATCGTGCGACCACGGAATGGGGGTCGCAGAAGAGACCTTTAGCGACCGCTTCAGATAGTCACCATGGCGGTCGCAAATGCCCACTACTAGAGGCTGAACAATTGGCGTAGAAGAAATCGTGCGACCGCGGAAGGGGGGTCGCGGAAGCCACCTTTAGCTCGCGGTGGCGGTCGCAAATGCACATTATAAATCAGGCTCATTTTTTCCTTTTCCCTATTTCGCTAGTGCGTTTTCTCCCCTTCCGAAACCCTAAACCCCCCTTCCATCTCCGGACCGCCTCCGCTTCTGCGCTTGTCAAGAAACCCTAGCCAAATCCGCCATCAGGACGATCTCTGAGAAGCTATGGAGCCTGAGCTACCTTGCCGAGGACCCCACCAAGTCCGCCGATTGGCCCTGGCTCCGTCGGTGAGATCTTTGTCCCCACACATCACGAGCTCCCCAAGCGCCACATCGGCCACCCATCACGAGCTCCCCAGTCTTCTCGTCTCCTTTCCATGGTGCAAAGCTGGGCGTAGCTGACTTGGGCCACAAAAACCTCGCAGATCCCGTAAGAGCCTTCTCTCTTATAATTTTTGTTTTATTTTTTGTCGTTCCAATTTCTTCAACCGTTCCTTGTGCTGATTCGTCCCCTTCCCCTTCTTATGTTTACCAGAACTTCTTGTACAGCAGATAGTTTTAATTATCTGCATTGATTATTTGTTATCCTCTATTGACTGATCATTTGCTTGGAAGGTTTGGTTCTGGAAATTAGAAATATTCAATGTTTCAGTAAACGAAATCGCTTATTTCCAGCAGTTCAAAAGTGTTTACACTCTAAGGCATCTTAGACTATGAATTACTACCCCTTAGAAAAAACCAAAATAGCAGTATACAATTGACTAGACAACCCTGGCAGGAAAAATAAAATATGTCCATTCTAGATTTCGAGCATCGTCCAACTTTCTTTAGGGGACAAAATAGTCTGATATAATTATGTAGAATAATTTCAACTTCAGTATTGTCCTATTTGCACTTCTCCTCTGGACCTTCTAAATTCATCGCTTGAACAAAACTTGGTTCCGACAAATTGACTAGGGTATATGGTTTCTATTTGCTGTTGTTAACTTTGCCATTCTTACCATCTACCAGCTAGGCACACTTTTTGTTCTTTTCATTTTACAATATGTTGTAGATAGCTTGTTTCTCAATGGTTTCATGTGCATGTTGAACAAATGATCAGCATTGACCCCTTTTTTTATTGAATCTGAACCTGCTGTCCGAAACATTTATTCTACCATATCCATCATGTTCATCACATTTCTAAAGAACTGATATGTGAACTATGAATTAATTTCCTGTCTTTAGACGGTTCAAGTAAGCATCAATCCATGCAAGACAAGAAGAGGTTAATCAAAAGGTGTGAACTTGGTAGAAGCTGGATTCAGGGGCCGTTCCTTTTCAATGATTGATGTAAATATGATGTGGATGCCTGAGACTTTTATCTTCATGTGGTAACCGTGTGGAATTCATGGCCTCCATTTTCCAATAGGAGAGAGGTTGGCTCATCACAGGGGACACATGATTGTCATATGAGGGGTTTATGATGCATCATATAGTTCACTTTGGCTTTAGGGAGTCTTGTGCCTTGTGGTAATGAGATGGGCCTTGGCTATCATATAGAAGGTGGTTATCATATTCATGCTTTGCTTAAGATCGATCAGTACAGTACTCTAGTTGTTGGTTGCATTTAGTCACAGCCTCTCTGCCTTCATGAAGGTTTGCTTAACCTCAGACCTCGTCAACCGTTCTTGTACACATGTACCCACCTGGGAGCTTTCTTTTTGTGCTTGTCTTGTTCTCTTTGTCAATTCTTATTCTTCCCCGTTATCTCTCTCAAAGGAAGTTAAAATTCAAAGCCCAAAACTGGATCACTCTGAGTTCCGTTGGACTATTTCTTGAGGATCTCCAGGTTCTCTAATATTTCTTGTTTGTCCTCTTACAGATCCTTGGTATGCCAAACACTCCCTTCACAAATCTAAATAGCAGATCGGTCAAAAGAGGGGATAAATAGCTTAATACTTTTCCTTATGAAGTGCTTGCAATGCTATGCTGAAGACTCATTGATGAAATATTTGTGATATTTCTGCATTATACTTTTCACAAATCTAAATATTTCTGCATCGAATATTTGTGATATTTCAGTAAATATTCGAATTCTTCACCTTTTGTTTCCTCAACTTCTAAAGTCCTAATGTTAGGGGCTGACATGCATTGGGCCCATCTAAAAATGACTTGGGACCTTAGCTTACAACTATGACAATTAGTTTCTTAGTACCTTTTATTAGTTAGGAAATGAAGACATCAGATAAGATTGTAATAGAAGTTGTATGATCTCTGACACCAAGTATTTATCTTCTATAAGATTACAATTACTTATATTATATTATATAAGAAAAAAATTCTTGTTTTTTCGTTATTTCTACAATCTATGGTTTTTACTTATTTATTTGTTTTGTCCTTGTGTCAGGTGAAAGATTCAAAAGCCTTCCTGACGGGGTTAAACTTTGAACTAGCTTTTCAGGTTAGATACTTTTGGTTGTAAATTGAATTTAATCCCTCTTTTTTCAGAACATAGGAGGTCAAGTGAAGCTAGTGAGGCAGACTTTAACCGGTGAAAGTTTTTACTCTTTTTTCTTTTAAAGTAATCTTCATTTTTTTAAATTTATTTGTCCGTGCATTGCCTAGCAAGTTATTTATCCGTGCATTGCCTAGCAAGTTTACGGCTAGGTAAATTGTTACGTTTGCCCCATCTCTTAGGCTAATTATATTTACTTATTCATACTTTCACAGAAATACTTAGCGACATGGATAAGAGTTGGATTGATTTGCCAAATAGGACGTCTAGAAAATATATAGAGGGGATTAAGCAGTTCATTGCCTTCACCAATGGGTTTGATAGTGAGCACATCAGTTGTCCCTGTAGAAAATATGCGATCCAATCCGTGGGACTAAAGTTGACAAGTATCAATTTACGTTGGTAAATTTCAACAATTTGTTATATCGAGATGAGCGAGTAAGTAATGAACCCTACATATTGGCCAGGCAAGTTGAGTTAGTTTACTATGTTATAGATCCCATAGATCCTAATTGGCAAGTTGCAGTTAAAATGTCAAGGAGGGGGGTGTATCAAATTGAAGATAATGAGCCGATATTGATGCATTTGCTCAGCAAGTTCTTGACCAAAATATAATATTTCAACGTGATGAGGATGTCAACTGGGTTAGAGAGACCATTGAAGGAGATACTATCGACTTGCATGACCAGTGAACTGTTCTCCTTTTTTCCTTCTCAATTTTGCTTAAGAATATTTTGACTTTTTGTTTACGAATGATTTTAGTTATTACGTGCAATTTATTTATCTTATGATACGTTAGAAAGATATTCCGAACGTAAGAGGAGAGAGCGTCCACACATGATGGACGAGTTTTTACATATTGGCCAGGCTCGTACGCCGACGAGGGACCCTAGTCGATGGATGCTTACGGACCATGATCCACAGACACCCTTAGTGGGTCCCTCCGTATCGACTCCTGCACCGGCACGATTTAGATCTCTCCAGTCCATGCCAGTAGGGCCTTCTCCATCTACAGTTGGTGCATCGACCTCCACACATACTGGTATAATTTTATTTTTATGTTTAACAATTATATAAAATAATTTCAGTTTTATTTAACTAATAAGTTTATTGTTTATAGCTTCTACTACGACGAGTTCATCTTCCAGTAGGGTAGGGGCCCAGCTAGAGGGATTCCTTCATGGAATGCTGGTACCCATTATGATGTGCAATTTGACGACACATTTCACCCAGTTGGAGAAGGGGCTCGCCCGTTTATCAGCTAGTTGGGGCATATGGTTCGAGACCCACATAGATTTTCCCTGACTATGCTTGATTGGACTGCTTTTCCTCAGGATACGATAGATCGACTCTGGGGGGAGGTTAAGGTAAGCCGCTGAGTTCTATCTTAGCTTCAAGGTTATTATACGATGTGTCAATTTAGTACACCTTGACTACTAAAATTTCTTGTCCTACGTAGGACAATTTGAGGTCATGTCCTGATGATTTTCGTCCAGTTTGCTTGGCAAAGTGTCGAAAGTTATGGAAAGACCACAAGAACAAGGTAAAGAAAGAGCATTGGGAGAAGAATGTGGACGACCCAGACCTTCTTCAGCGAGTCCCAAGGGGCATTCTCCCTGCACAGTGGCCTGAGTTGGTCCGGTACTGGTCAAGTGAGAAGGCAAGGGAGAGTAGTTCAACCTATTTTTTGTTAAATTCATATGAAACATTCGGTGTAAACTTATAAACACGACCCAAAATGAATGCAGAAAGAGGCAGAGCGAAATTCTCAAAATCGCTTGATGCAGGGCCCTACTCACAAGCTTGGGACTCGACACGTTACGCAGATCCGGCACGAGGTAAACTGTCATGTTAGACCATACGTGTTTTGATTGTTGACGTAGTTTGTATTCATATATGTAGATGACATGATTTATCCTTCGACAATTACGTGAGCGGGGTGCACTCACCGACCGGATGTCTGTGTGGATGGCGAGTTGCAGGCTCGACCATCCTGAGGTTGCAGCTCTTGTAGTAAGTATTTACCTTTACGCAATACTTTTTTAACCTATTATGAAATTTATTGATTTACTATTCTAATTTGGTTGCTTTCTTGGACAAAGGCCCAGTTTGAGGCTCAATTGGCCGAGCTGCCAGAGGAGGAGCGACAGGTAGTTGCTAGGCAGGATGAGATATTCCACACCATCATAGGCCAAGATGGGCATGGATACACACTTACATATGGCACGGGCATACCACGTTCGACTATCATGCGAGCGAAGTCATCCGAATGTAGTTCATCCCAGGGCTCACGCATGCAAACTGACGAGGAGGTGGCTGAGCTGATCCAGTCTCTTCACCAGCAGATGGATGCGCGTGTCGAGGATCTTCGAGTAAGGATGCAAGTTGCAATGCAGGCCGAGGTGCAGGCTCAGGTACAGGAGCAGGTGTAGGCATTTAAGGCGGAGCTACAACATCGACTAGCTCAGAGTGGTGTCCCTATAGCTGATGATTCAGATCCACCGATTCATACTCAGGTTCATAATTGAAGACATCTGTATTTAAATTTAATTTAATTACTTTTAAAATATATATTATTTATTTCTATTGTTAATCATATACTGTAATATTGTAGGCCCCAGACGCTGGCAGTGGTCACCAGGCGAGACATGAGTCAGTTGGTGAGGGCATGCCTGATCTAGTAGGCTCAAATGAACAGAATCGGGTATGAGTTTATGAATATGTTTTAAGTTTATTAATTTCTAAATAATCTAAGTATATGTGGAAGAATGTATCGTACTTCATTTTTAGCTGTATCTATAAATTCCTTGTTATTCTTTATGCACATTAAAATAGAGACACTTAGTGACCTGTAGGAACAAACGGCGCGTGAATCGGACACTCGAGGGGCCCGGAATAGGACAATGTATGTTTAAGTTGAAACTTAAAACTTAGAAAACCGGACTTAGCCTCTAAGGTCCCAAATGTAGTATACGAGGTCCAATGCTCGTCAAACTTGAGGAGAACGATATCTACGCCATTTGTGACTTGTAGGAACAAACGATGCATGAATCGAACACTCGAGGGGCCCGAAATAGGACAATGTATGTTTAAGTTGAAACTTAAAACTTAGAAAACCAGACTTGGCCTCTAAGGTACCAAACGTAGCATACGAGGTCCAATGCTCGTCAAACTTGAGGAGCATGATCTCTACGCCATTAGTGACTTGTAGGAATAAACGACGCATGAATCGGACACTCGAGGGGTCCGAAATAGGATAATGTACGTTTAAGTTGAAACTTAAAACTTAGAAAACCGAACTTGGCCTCTAACGGCCCAAACGGAGCATACGAGGTCTGATGCTTGTCAAACTTGACGAGCACGATCTCTACGCCATTAGTGACATGTAGGAACAAACATAGCGTGAATCGGACACTTGAGGCATATAGAATCGTACAGAATGATTTTATTTTCAAAATTTTGAATTGTATCACTTTTAATATTTATTTTACATAATTATATTTAATTATATTTATGTTTTATTGACTAATAAATTTAATTTTTTGTTTCAGGTTGATTGACTGGTGCTGTATTGGGACTACTATCTTCTTTATGTTTTTTTCAAGGAAATTGTATTAGATCTTTTTTTTTTTTTGGATTGGAAATCAACAACATTGTAGATTTATTAATATAGATAAATAGTTTTTTTATTAGCTTATACTTTTATTGTATGTGTATAATTTAATTTTAATATTTAGTTTTTATAATTTTGTAAAACAGGTTTAGGTACCCAAACAAAAAAATCCAATAACCAAAAATAAAATAAATTAAAAAAATAATAAAATCCAATATTAGCGACCGCCTAGGCGGTCGCAAATGGCTCAAAAGAACGTCGCTAATGACGCATCAGAACAGAAAATAGAAAAAAAATAAAAAATATATAGTATTAGAGACCGCCTAGGCGGTCGCTAAAGGCCCTTCAGACGGTCACTAATAGTCAAATTCTGCTCCCCATCTAGCGGTCGCTAATACTATAGCGACCGCCAATGGCGGTCGCTAAAAGTCTTTAGCGACGAGTTTCTGGCGGTCAACATGTGGCGGTTGCTAAGCGGTCGCTAAAAACTATTAGCGACTGCTTTTTAACTTTTAGCGACCGCCAGTAGTGTAAAAAATGTTAAGACATCCCAAAAGAAAACTTACGACACCCTAGTTTTAAGCTTACGACACCGTAGTTAAAAGGTGAAGACACCCATTCAGAAAGAAAGAAAAAAACTCACGGCTAATTTTAAACTCACGATACCATAGTTTTAAGTTTAAGACACCCCTTCAAAAAGGTGTCTGTACATATTCCAAAAAAAACTGAACGGGTATTAATGCACACCACGTCAAAATTAAATAGCTATTAAGAAAGCAAAAAAAACTTTTTAAACTTATTATAAAACTAAGACACCCGTTAAGAAAGCAAAAAATACTTACGACATCCTAGTTATAAAGCCACGACACCATAGTTATAAAGCCACAAATTCCAAAAAAGCTGGTATTAATGCACATCATGTCAAAATAAAGACACCTATTAAAAAAGAAAAAAATACTTACGACACCCTTGTATAAAGCCACGACACCGTAGTTATAAAGCCACGGTACCCACTCGTCTGTACATAAATTCCAAAAAAACGGATATTAATGCACGTCATGTCAAAATTAAGACACCTATTAAAAAAGCAAAAAAAAACTTATGACACCCTAGTTTAAAGCTTAAGACACCATAATTATAAAGTTACACCCATTCAAAAAGCAAAAAAAAACTCAATTTTAAACTCACGATACCCTAGTTTTAAGCTTAAGACACCCGTTTAGAAAAAGTGTCTGTACATTAGTAGAAGCGTAGTTCGACCATTTGATTTGCTTTATGATAAACATTTTGATAGGTACAATTTAGGATAGCCATATAGAAAAATGTAAATTTTACAGATAAAAATAAAAATATAAAAATTTATTTAGAATCTAAGTGATCACAACCACGGTATCATTCTCCAAACAAATATCAGATTTCTAAAAACGATTTCTATCCTCTTTCATTCCAAATCAAATAGCACACATCCCAGCTAGAGACATCAGAAAAGTAGTTAAATAAATTGCCAAGCTAAGAGAATGTATCTCCAATAATCTTAGATTACTATGCAAGCTCTACTTGATGAACAATGAACGCATCCATTGAAGTTGACTTTAAGATGTTTCGATTGTGGATATGTCCAAGAAAAAAGTTTGAACTGATCCATAGAATCAAAAGAAGAGAAACCTCATATGTTAGGCATACAGAAAAGAGAAGATGGAGAATACTGAAGCAATTTTAACGATTAACCCTAGATCTATCAGGCTATTTATAAAAAATTTAAAATCTTATATCGAAAACAAGCAAGCTTTATTTCAAAACTTCCCAAATCCATGCGTAAGGAAAGAAAGTTGTTGCTATGGAATTCCATTCTTCGGCTTGGGGGTGGCACACGTTAGGATCCGGATAGCGATCTTTCATTCGATTGAACCTGTAAGACAGTCTCCATGCAGAAAGCACAGAGGGTGATCCCTGCGGAAGACCATTTGACATCCAAGCAAACAGATGAAGAAGAAGGCTCCAGCAGAAGGATCTCTCAAAGATGATCTCCTGAGAGCTATGAACTATGTTAGAATTGTTTTGAGTTTGATTACGCATACCTGAAGGGATCTTGGGACTTGGTATTTATAAATCGTTGGGATGATGGCAGGTTGTTACCTAATTTCTTAGGCGCATTTTAGGAAGTCAAGAGCCGGTACGATTCGGATATGATTAGTTACGGGACCGTTACGGGACCGTTATGATTTGAATCCTAACAATTACAAGGATCGATGGCTAATTGGCGCTTCAAGATTTCGTTATTCATGGGCATTAGACCATACTTAGTTTTCGTTTTCTTTTTGGGGTGTTGGGAGCCGATGCGATTGGAATCCCGCCAGCTGATTAGGAATTTAAAATTTTGTTGATTACGGTCGGAGGATCGTGTTTGGCTTTTCGTTCCCATTTTAGGAAGATTGATATGAGATTCGTGTGATTGGAGCAGTTCATCTTCCGCAATTCTTGGCATAGCATGAGGTGATGAGGGTGCCTGAGCCAAAAGGAGGGTTTCTTGGTCCTACTGAGGTATGGGGATGGCTCGATCTTGCTGAGACACAAAGATAACTCGGTATTACCGAAGCATTGTTGTAGCTCGGTCCTACAGAGGCACAAAGGTAGTTTGGTCTCGTTGAGGCATTATCGTAGCTCGATCCTACCGAGGTATAAAAGTAGCTTGATTATATTTTATCATTTTATGGATATGGCTATTAGCGGGTCAAAAGTCAAAATGACCTCTCCCTTTTTGTCGTGTGCGCTAATGTCGATGCAGTGATAATTTTATCCTACATCATATGCTCCATATTTCCTAGTCTGAAGCATAGGTTCGAGAATAGGGAGTAGAATTTCAGACGGCTCGATTCGATTGAAGGGATTTGAATTTATATAGGCACGTCATGATGGTCTAATAAATGCCACATTGCTGTTCCATCATTTCTTTTAGGCGAACAAGGTGGAACCCTTCATTCTCTACGAATGATGGTTGGTGGAATAACACATGGCAAATCCCCTATACTCGCAGTGTCCAAGCTGACATTCTGGATGCCTAAAATTCTCGCTGGCAATATCTCATCCTTCTATCAAGATGGTTTAAAAGGAGCCAGACGGTGCTTTTTCCTGTTACACTTTCTTTCTATTTCTTCCCTGAGAGACTTCTCTCTCAGAAACCATACGCTTCTCATTAGAGTTTCCTTTGCTCATCCTAGTAACATGGAGCGCCTAGGTGATCTCACCTCAATGATGATCTCAGAGGATTTGAAGAAGATTCGCGAAAGGTATTGGCTTTCTCAGGACATTAGGTTACAAGTACCGAAGCCTGAGCAGAGGGTTACAGAGCAGTTGGAGTCCGAAGCCTTCTTCTACGAAGAAAGTCTGCGGGCGGGTCTTAGGATTCCCATTCATCCATTGGTGAGGAAATAATGAGGTTCTATGGCATTTGTCCAATGATGGTAGCTCCGAACAGCTGGTGTCATATCATTGGGTTCATCTCCATATGTACTCTCGTTGGGGTGACGATGATGCTTCCTCTGTTCTGGATTTGTTATAACCTCATCTTCGGAAAGAGTTCAGAGTGGCCCTTCATTGGACCCCATAGAAGATGATATCAAAGACTCCATCTTCCAAAGGGATGAAAGTCTCAGTTCTTTATTGCTAAGGGGAATGTCGGGTTTGGTTTTCCTAGGGTTTGGGCGAACTACCTTAAGGATCTGAACGAGCGTCCAATGCTGTCAAGGCGAGAAGAAGAAGACCTTACCATTCTTCGTAGCGGCCAAGTCTTGCCAATCAGTGTTCTCTTGGCTGAAGATGCTGATGCGTGTCATAGTGCAACGATTAAAACACCTTAATTTCACTGATCTTAGATAGAGTAGCGAGAGTAAGAGGTTGAATCCACAGGAACTTTGAGTGATTATTTTGAAATAAATTTATACAATTAAAAATTTAAATAAATAGATAATTGGCAAAGAAAATAATTAAAATATGATATGTCTTAATTAGAGTATAGCCCATACCCATAGATCATGGCTCGTCCCTTTTAAAGAATAGATCAGTCAAAATTTATTTTCTCTTGAATAACATTCAATAAAAATTAAACATAAATAAATACTTTATTTTCTAGCATCCGAAGGAATACATAAAAATTAAAACTAAAAATTCTGCTTTCCTGACGAAGGCAATGACACTAAGGATTCTTCCTGAACTGAACCGAACCGGGCTAAATCAAACCGGGCTCTCTGTTCTTCCTCACGAACATCTTCAGCCTCAGCGGACGCCTCCAAGCCACGAACACTTCTGGATTCCTTCACAAACGCCTTCAAGAACCCATGGACTCTTCCGAACTCCCTCTCCCCTTGTCTCCCCGTTCGCTGCTATTTGTAGAGGCCTAGACGCGGATCCCCCATTTCCATATCAAACGCCGGATGCATAGATGACGCGGATGCAGAGAGATCATGGACGAGATCAATTTTCCTTTCATTTGAAGTTCACACTTCCAATTTAAGAATTTCCAATCCAATCTATTTCTTAATTGGTGGGTGAGACGAAGGAATCGAAGGAGAAGAAGAATCGGGCGAGAATAAGGAAAAATGGTGTGAAAATACGATGAACTTGGCAATTGGTTTGCCAAGTTTGCTTTGAGATGAATGCAGATAAAGATAAATTCTTGTAAGTTTAATTCCGAGCTCATTTTAAGTCCGATTTGAGTGTCGTTTACATCGTTGAATTTTTATAATCGAGCTCTTTAAGTTAATAGAACTTTATCTAAAAATATAATATAAAGTAATAAAATATTAAATAATAAAAATAATTTAACATATTAATTAATATGTTTATGATAATTATTTGTGTGTTTATCACTCCCCCCAACTTGAATCTTACTCGTCCTTGAGTAAATAAGGAATCTAGAAATATGTACTAAGCTAGTCCAAGAATTGATAGTTATCTTACAATTCTAAAATCAAAAGATTCCTGGTTAGATCATAATGGAGGTGCTTCATCGGATTATCAAGTTTACCCATTTAGTGATAGAGTGCAGTCTATAAGAATTTATAGAAGTCTTCCTTCACCAACTTTTCATTTCTATGTTTAAGTCTTCTAACTTAATTTGGGTTGGGTGTAGTGTCTTCTTGTAATTTAGTCCCCTTATTTATTTATTTATGTGTAAAGTTAGTGCAATGTCCTAACCCCTTGCTTTCTAATTGATCCTTGTAGCGAGCTTTAGGCCGATGGCTCCCAAACCAATTGGTTTTAGGGCATTAGGTGTAAAACACCCTTCGAACTTACGACTCGAGTCAAAAAAGGCTTCAGATAAGACTGACTCTACTTAGGTTCTTTCATATTTTTACCTTTTTACGCGAACAACATCACTTTCTTAGGTGATGGGGCCCGGTTACTTAGTGAAAGATGATAAGAATCTAATTTTTTTAACTTTAAGAGAGATTTTTTTTGAATGATATATCCACCCATACCCTTATTAAGTAGGTTACTATTAAGATTAGAGGCTAGGAGGGTCTAAAATTATTCTAAATTTTTTTTTGGACTAAACTCTATCTTTTATTAAGTTTTCTTAATATTTGGTTTCTCGGTATCTTTAAAATAATCTAACCGTTAATCATTCATTGATTAGAATGCTTGATTAACTTCAAATCGAGACAAAATTTGGTACACAAATACTGATTATAGTTTTACTCGAGGATTTACTTATTCTCTCCCCCAACTTAATTTCCATTATCCCTAATGGAAGAAAAATTAATTTTAAGGAAAGATACTACCTGATCGAGTATTTGAAGGTTGTAGGTTCCATATACTTCTTTTAATTGACTTATGTTGCTCTTTCTGGTCATACTAAGAAAACATAAAGATAACCGGATAAATTGGGTTGCCTCCAAGAGCGCTATGTTTAAAGTCTTCAGCCAGGCTATGCTACTCATTATGATAGTATTGGGTTCACAGGATCAATTGATTCAACAACTTCTCCATCATTAATTTCTTTTATATATGGATTCAAACATTGATCATTCACCTTAAAAATATTCTCTTGCTTAGGATCTTTGAGTTCTATCGCCCCATGAAAAATACTTGAGTTACTATAAAAGGTCCATTCCATCATGAATGAAGTTTTCCAAGGAAAAGATGTAATCTTGAATTATAAAGTCATACTTTTTGATTTGATTCAAAGGTTTTTCTGTTAATAAATTTGTCATGATATGCTTTGGTTCGTTCTTTAAAAATTTTTGAGCTCTCGTATGCATCATTTCATAGCTTTTCTAACTTATTCAATTTAAGTTTTCTAGTGACACCTACATTATTAAATTGCTTGATTGCCTAAAATGCACGGTGTTCCAATTCTATAGGTAAATGGCAGGCCTTTTTAAATACAAGCCAGTAAGAAGACATTCCTATGAAAGTTTTAAATGCAGTACGATAAGCCCATAATGCATCATCCAAATATTTTGACCAATCTTTACTATCGGGTCTCACCGTTTCTCAAGAATATATTAATTTCTCTATTTGATATTTTAACTTGACTACTAGTTTGGGGATGATAAGGTGTAACTACTTTATGAGTAATTTTATATTTTTTCATTAATCCTTCAAAGTGTCTATTCGTAAAATGTGTACCCCCATCACTAATTATAGCCCTTGGGTATCCAAAATGACTAATGATGTTACGCTGAATAAACTTGATTACAACTTTATGGTCATTGGTTTGAGTTGCCATGGCTTCAATCCATTTTGACACATAATCAACTGCCACTAGAATGTATTCAAATCCGAAAAAGAAAGAAAATGGGCCCATGAAGTCAATACCCCATACATAAAAAATTTCTACAACCAATATAGGGTTTAGGGACATCATATCTTTTCTTGAAATATTTCTTATTTGTTGACATTGGAGACAATTATGGCCAAATTCGTGTGCATCTTTAAAAAGAGTTGGCCAATAAAATCCACTTTGCAGCACATTTGATGTAGTTTTTCTTCCACTAAAATGTCCTCCATATGCAAGAGAATGACAGAAGTTAAGTATACTTTTGAATTCGCTCTCGGAAACACATCACCTGATCCGAACAATACTTAAATAATTCAGGATTTTCCCAACAGTAATATTTGATTTATGAGAAAAATATATCTTTTTCTTGTTTTGTCAAGTGAAAAGGAACTTTTTCTGTTGCCAAATAATTCATAATATGGGCAAACCAGGGTAGACTGCTATGAAAATTGAGAATAGTTGCTCATCAGAAAACTTATCTCTGATTATTTCTTTATTGTATTCTATCAAGATCCTAGAGATATGATCTGCTATTATATTTTTGGACCCTTCTTATCTATGATTTCTAGGTCAAATTCCTGTAGTAAAAGGATCCATCTAATCAGTCTAGGTTTTGTATCATTTTTTGATAACAAATGCCTCAATGCTGCATGATCAGAATAAACTAAGACCTTAGACCCTAACATATGATCTAAATTTTTATAGGGCAAATACAACTGCTAGTAATTCTTTTTCAGTGGTAGTATAATTCATTTGTGCATCCGAAAGAGTTTTGCTAGCATAATAAATTACATGGGGTTTTCGATTGAGTTTCTATTCTAGAACTGCCCCTACAGCATAATCAGAAGTATCACACATGATTTCGAAAGGTATGGTCCAATCTGGGGGCTTGATAATTGGTGCAGTGGTCAAAACAGTTTGCAAGATGCTATAGGCTGTTAGACAATCTTCATCAAAATTAAAAGAACTATCTTTGGCCAGTAAATTACACAAGGATTAAGAAATTTTATTGAAATCCTTAATGAAGCGTCTATAAAAATTAGCATGGCCAAGAAAGATCATACTTGTTTAACTGAGGTTGGGGGTGATAGATTTGAGATCAATTCAACCTTGGCTTTATCAACCTCAATACCTCACTTTGAAATAATGTGCCCGAGCACAATTCCCTCACGAACTATAAAATGGCTCTTCTTCGAACTTAAGACTAAATTTATTTCTATACATTGTTTCAGTACCTTAGTTAAGTTCTAGAGACAGCTATCAAATGAAGCACCAAAAATTAAAAAATTATCTATAAACACTTCTAAAAACTAACCAATCATATCATAAAATATGGCCAATATACATCGTTACAAAGTGGCTGGTACATTACATAGACCAAATGGCATGCATCTAAAGGCAAATGTTCTAAAGGGATAGGTCAAGGTGATCTTTTCTTGATCTACAGAAAATACTGGGACCTGATTGTATCTTGAAAATCCATCTAAGAAACAAAAGACACTTTGCCCTGCTAGCCGTTCCAGAATTTGATCGATAAAAGGCAAAGTGAAGTGATCTTTCCTAGTCACAGCATTCAACTTTCGATAATCTATATACACTCTCCAACTAGTTGATGTACGAGTAGGAATTAATTCATCCTTTTCATTTTCAATCATGATAATACCCAACTTTTTAGGTACTACTTGGATTGAACTGACCCATTGACTATCCAAAATTAGATAAATGATACCAGCATCAAGCCATTTTACTACTTTTTAACAACATCCCTTATGTTCGGATTTAGCCTCCGTTGCATGTCTCTATGTGGTTTGGCTTCAATTTTACTATGAATGTGGTGCATGCAAACGAAAGGGTCAATTCCCTTAAGATCAGCTATTATCCATCCAATTGCCTCTTTATGTTCTTTAAGTACATCTACCAATTTATCTTTATGCTCAGAAGTTAAGGTAGATGCAACGATTACCGAAAAGGTATCATTGGGTCCAAGGAATGAATATTTTAAGTCAGCAGAAAGAGGTTTCAATTCTAGTTGGAATGGTGCTTCCAAGGATGGTATTAAAGGGCTTGGTTTAGTTGGAAGTGGTTCATATTTTATAGTCCAAGGAGGGATGGTGTCGAACTTAGGTGGTTCTAATAATAAGTTTATCTCTTTGGTGTACTCATTAATATAAACGTCATCTATTACAAAATGTATAAGACATGTTTGTAAAGGATCCGAATCAAGCAAACTTTGGAATTTCTTATCTACAACTTCTTCGATCATGCTTATTTCATTTAAATCATACATAGGTGGTCTTTGGAAAGCATTGAAAATATTTAATCTCATCTTCTTATTTCCAAAAGATACATCCATAACACCCGTTCTACAATTTATACATGCATTAGTGGTAGCCAGAAAAGGTCTTCCAAGAATGATGGAAATTTGGTTAGGATTATTGCTAGATTCCATATCTAACACAAAGAAGTTGACAGAAAAATAAAATTCATCTACCTTCACTAATATATCTTTCAATATTCTACGAGGTACTTTGATTGATCTGTTTGCTAATTGTAGTGTTATCATCATGGGTTTTAACTCTCCGAATTCGAATAACTCATACACTGAACTTGGAAGACGGTTTACACTCGCACCCAAATCTAGTAATGCTTTTTTGGTTATGAAGTTTCCTATGACACATAATATAATCAGGGTACTAGAATCTTTTAGTTTGGATGGGGTTATTTGCTGAACAACTGAGCTGATTTGCTTAGTCAACTAGATATTTTTTTGGTATTTGTGTCTTGGCTTTCCATTTTTTATATGCATAAATCCTTTAGAAATTTGCCATAAGCCGGAACTTACTTGATAGCATCGAATAGAGGTAAGTTTATTTGGACTTACTTAAATAACTCAAGCATCTCATTCATTTTTATATTCTTCTTGTCCAAAAACAAAGGAGATTCTAAAGCACTAGGGAATGGGGCTTTAGGTGTGATTGCTTGATTATTGAATTTCTTTTCTTCTTCATTTCTTCTCTTTTCCGATTTAGCCACTTCTAATTTGTGGGTTGGTTCAAGTGAGTTCAATGTTTTTTCACTTCTTAGAGTCATGATTGATTTAGCATGTTTTAAAAATTTGTCAGGACTATTGGAACCCTCAGCCATGAATTATCCTTTTAGGTTATCGATAGGCTGACTAGGTAACTTACCCTCCTCCCTTCTACTAAATGCTGTGGCTAGTTGACCTATCTGAATTTCTAGTTTTGCAATAGATTGTGTGTGGGAGTGAAGGATTTTAGTATTCATTTCTAGCCCTTTCAATGCTTGTAACACCTTATCTTCGAAAGTAGGATGATTATTCAGTGGAGTTTGTGGAATGTTTGGGTATTGTGAATATGGCATACTTCTAAAATTGGTTTCCTGATAATTAGGTCTGATTGATGATGAATTAGTTATAGGTTGAGGTTTCCAAGAAAAATGTGGGTGATTTCGCTAGCCATGATTGTAAGTATTTACATATAGATCATTTCCTGTTTTAGGAGCCAATCAGGTTTGGGCTTGGTGGGCTTGCTCTTGAACAAACTCAAAAAATTAGTATGAGGCTGAACATTCACCTATAGAATGAGTCGGATTTGAACAGATTATACAACCTCATGATTTTGAATAGATGGGGAAGAGGTATTTTCAACTTGTAGAATTCGGTCAAGTTTCTGGGATAATTCATTTACCTTAGTATAGATATCTATAGAATGACCTATTTCATATATTTCACCTCTTTTAGGTTCTACGGAAGGGTCTCTACAAGCAACTGACATATGATGTAATGAATTCTCACTCAATGTCTCAAAGAGTTGCCAAGATTCATGTTCATTTTCAACATAAATGTCCCACCACATGAAGCATCAACCATTTACCATGCTTTTCTGACAAACCATCATAAAAGCACTTGACCAGTTGCCATTTGGGTATGGCATGATGCGGATATTTTTTAATCAATTCTTTTAATCTTTTCCATGTCTCATGTAACATCTCTCCATCAGTCTGAAAAAAACTTGTTATGGCTTTTCTAATTTGATTCGTTTTTTTCATAAGAAAGTATTTCTTAAGAAACTCTCTCTGAAGGTGGTCCTAAGTTGAAATTTTTACAGTATCTAATAAATTTAACCAATATTTGACTTTGTCCTTGGGAGAAAATGGGAACAACTTAAGTCTAAGAGCATCATCAGAAAAATTTTGAATTTTTACAGTCAAACAAATCTCGAGGAACTCATCTAAATGTTTGTAAGGGTCCTCATTTGCAAGTCCATAAAATGATGGTAATATTTGAATCATACTTGACTTGATTGTTGGGAATTGTTGTTGAGATAATGCAGAATTGAGTATCCCACGTTCTCCTATTTTGCAGTTGGATAACGTAGAGTCCCATGTTCTCCTACTTAGACCAAGTCACTCTACGTGTCCCATATTTATCTGTTCGTGGGTTTTATGTGTCCCATGTTTATCTGTTCATGGGTTTTATCTTTTAAGTTTATCTATACGTGGGCTAATTAGTTTCGCACGTTATGAGATAGTGGGTAACGTGCCTCTAATTTCTTGCTGCACGATGTTTCTTTCATCTCTATTTAAACCTCTGTAAATGACATCATTCGAGATAATGAAGAGCAAGTTTATCCTTTTATTTTTTTCCTTCTTCCAAAATTATCCTTAGCAATTTTATTTTCTTCTCAACTTTCTAACCATCATTGAGGAAGTCCCTACTTTCAAAATCTGTTAGTCCTGTATCTCTTCTTTTTATCAAGTGGTATCAGAGCCAATGGCATTCAATAGCACTACCATCAACCCGGTGATTCCAATATTCAAAGGAGAAGGCTATGATTTCTGGAGCAAAAAGATGAAGACTCTTTTTATCTCACAAGATTTGTGGGAATTGGTGGAGAAAGGCCTACCAGATGAAGGAGCATTAAAGCCAGAGAATATAAAAAAGGATGCCAAAGCTCTCTTCTTCATTCAACAGGCCATTGGTGATGCAATTTTTCCTCGAATTTCAGCAGCTACAACTCTAAAGATGCTTGGGATTTGTTGCAAGAAGAATATCAAGGTAATGTTAAGGTATTAACTGTCAAACTCCAAACTCTTCGTCGAAAATTTGAGACATTGAGCATGAAAGATGATGATTCTTTAGATCAATTTTTTTTCCAAAGTTTTAGAAATTGTTAATCAAATGAGAATTTATGGTGAAGATTTATCTGATCAAAGAGTTGTTGAAAAAATATTACGAAGTTTGTCAGTTAAGTATGATCATATTGTAGCTGCTATAGAAGAATCCAAGGATCTAACCAAACTTTCAGTTAGTGCATTACTTGGCTCTCTTCAGTCACATGATGACAGATTGAAAAGGTCCAATGAAAGTACAGTGGAAAAAGCCTTTCATTCTAAGGTGAATGCTCCAAAGGAAAGCATCAATCAGCATTGTACACCAAGAAATAGAGGAGGTTCTTTTCGAGGCAGAAGAGGTGGAGGACGTCTTGGTAAAGTTTATCAGAATCGCAATGAAGGTAACAGCCAAGGTGAAAATTTTAAACCTTTTCAGTGTAATTATTGCAAGAGATATGGTCATATTGAAAGGTTTTGTCGGATAAAGGAAAGTAATGAAAAGGTGAAATCTCTAAGCCTTTTCTTTGTCATTTTTGCAAAAAGTATGGCCACATTGAGCGTTTTTGTAGATTGAAAGAAAAACATGCAAATTTTGTAGAAGAACATGAAAAGGGTCAAATGAAAATTTATTTCTTGCATGCTTTACTGCAAAAGAATGTCCTAAAGAAGTTTGGTACATTGATAGTGCAGCAATCATATGACAGGTCGTGCAGAGATCTTTTCTTATTTGGACAAATCTGTTACTACAAAGGTAAAAATGGGTGATGGTAATGTTCGAGAAGCTCATGGGAAAGGTACTGTGAAACTTGATTTCTATGGCTTGAAATCAATTGAAAATGTTTTATATGTTCCTGACTTGAAGTCTAATTTGTTGAGTGTTGGGCAATTTTGACTGAAGGTTATTCACTTGTTTTTGAAGATTTAAGATGTCGTGTTTATGATAACACTAAGAGTTCACTTATTATTGAGATACCTATGATTGAAAATAAACTTTTTCTCTAAGTCTTGATCATGCCTTGAATGTCTCATTAGCAAATGATAATGTGTTATGGCATCATAGATATGGACATTTGGGTTATCACAATTTGGAGCTTTTATCAAAAAGAAATATGGTGTATGGGTTGCCTAGAATTATGAAGAATGATCATATATGTGAGAGTTGTGTGCTTGGAAAGCATCACAGGGATGTTTTTCCAAAAGGAAAGGCTTGGCGGGCCTCAAAACCACTTGAACTGGTGCATGCAGATTTATGCGGACCAATGCAATCTCCATCCTTAGACAATAGCAAGTATTTTATTATTTTTGTTGATGATTTTAGCAGAATCACATGGGTATATTTTGTTAAAGAAAAGTCAGATAGCTTCTCTGTATTCAAAAGGTTTAAATGCTTTGTTGAAAAGAATAGTGGCCATGCATTAAAGGTATTGCGAACCGATAGGGGTGGAGAATTTCTTTCAAAAGAATTCACTCTTTTTTGTGAAGATAATGGCATTCACAGGCAATTGACTGCAAGCTTCACACCACAACAAAATGGAGTAGCAGAACGAAAGAATAGGAGTCTTGTTGAGATGGCAAAAAGCATGATTAAAGCAAAAGGGCTTCCTAACAATTTCTGGGCCGAAGCAGTTCATACCGCTGCCTATATACTCAATCGTAGCCCCACATCTTCACTTCAAGGCATAACACCATTTGAAGCTTGGCATGGATGGAGACCAAAGGTAACTCATTTTAGAGTATTTGGGTGTCTTGCTTATGTTCACATTCCATCTCAGAAAAGGAAAAAATTAGATGATAACAGCATGAAATGCATCTTTATTGGTTATAGTATTGAAAGCAAGGCTTATCGGTTTTATAATCCTATAACTCAAAGGCTTGTTGTTAGCCGAGATGTGATATTTGATGAGCAGAATGCATGGAATTGGAATGAATTATAGAATACAGCAATAGGTGGAGCTCAAGCTGAAGAAACATCAGTGGCCTTTGATGATGAAAGTGAATATTTAACTGATCCAAATCAATCTTCACCAAGGTCAACACCTGTGCAGTCTACACTTGTGAGTTCTCTTATTTATCATCTTCTGAATCTCCTCCAAGAAAGATAAAATCCTTGATTGATATATATGAAAGATGTCAGTTTACTTCTGTTGATGAACCAAGCTGTTTTGAAGAAGCAATAAAGCATAAAGAATGGAGCAAAGCTATGGATGATGAAATTTTAGCATTAATAAAAAATGGTACTTGGGAGCTCATGGATCTACCACCTAACCATGAAGCTATTGGTTTAAAATGGATATACAAAATCAAATACAAAGCAGATGGATCAATCCAAAAATTTAAAGCAAGGATTGTTGCAAAGGGCTATATGCAGTGAGAAGGTATTGATTTTGCAGAAACTTATGCTCCAGTAGCTAGATTTGATACAATTAGAACAGTTTTATCTATAGCTGCTCATTATCAATGGAATGTTTTTCAACTTGATGTCAAATCAGCCTTTTTGAATGGTTTTTTGGATGAAGAAGTATATGTGCAGCAACCACAGGGCTATAAAGTTGTTAATGAAGAAAAGAAGGTGTATCGATTATGGAAGGCACTTTATGGACTTAAGCAGGCACCTAGAGCATGGTATGAAAGGATTGATCAGCACTTTGTACAGAATGGCTTTCAAAGGAGCAAAAGCGAGAGCCCACCTTATATGTCAAGTCAAAAGGTACAAATATTCTTATGGTTTGTTTATATGTTGATGACTTGGTATATACCGGCAGTAGTGATGAACTGATTGCAGAATTTAAAAATAGTATGATTAAAAATTTTGAGATGTCAGATCTTGGCTTGATGAATTACTTTCTTGGTTTGGAAGTAAAAAAATTTGGTGATGAAATTTTTGTCTCTCAAAAGAAGTATGTAAAAGATCTTCTTCAGAAATTTCCAATGTCTGATTGCAAGCCAATGAAGACTCCAATGAACACTTGTGAGAAATTTAGCCAAAATGATGGAGAAGAACAGATTGATGCACATATGTACAAGAGTCTAATTGAAAGTTTACTATATCTCACAAATACTCGTCCAGACATTATGTATGCAACAAGTTTGCTATCAAGGTTCATGCAAAGTCCAAGCAAAATTCATCTTGTGGCGGCTAAAAGAGTGTTGAGATACTTAAAAGGAACTATTACCTATGGTATTTCATACACTAATGCTAATAATTTATCTTTGTGTGGTTTTTCTGATAGTGATTGGGCAGGTTCAGTTGATGATCGAAAAAATACTTCTGGTTACATCTTCACCCTTGGATCTGGAGCAATATCTTGGAGTTCAAAGAAAAAAGTACTGTAGCACTATCATCATCTGAAGCTGAGTACGTAGACGTTACTGCTGCAGCTTGTCATGCTATCTGGTTGCGTAGAGTATTGGAGGATTTAAAACTATCACAAAAGGGCCCAACTACTATCAACTGTGACAATCAATCCACAATTGCAATGACAAAGAATCCAGTGTTTCATCAGCGGACAAAGCACATTGAACTTCGACATCATTTTGTTCGTGAACTAGTGACTAATGGAAGTATTGAACTGCAAATTTGTAACACCAAAGAACAATTAGCAGATATCTTCACAAAAGCATTGCCATTGGAAAGCTTTTTATATTTAAAAGAAAAATTGGAAGTATCTGCATTAAGGGGGAGTGTTGAGATCATGCAGAATTGAGTATCCCACGTTCTCCTATTTTGCAGTTGGATAACGCAGAGTCTCACGTTCTCCTACTTAGACCAAGTCACTCTACGTGTCCCATGTTTATCTGTTCGTGGGTTTTATGTATCCCATGTTTATCTGTTTGTGGGTTTTATCTTTTAAGTTTATCTATACGTGGGCTAATTAGTTTCACACGTTATGAGATAGTGGGTAACATGCCTCTAATTTCTTGCTGCACGATGTTTCTTTCATCTCTATTTAAACCTCTATAAATGACATCATTCGAGATAATGAAGAGCAAGTTATCCTTTTATTTTTTGCCTTCTTCCAAAATTATCCTTAGCAATTTTATTTTCCTTCTCAACTTTCTAACCATTGTTGAGGAAGTCCCTACTTTAAAAATCTGTTAGTCCCGTATCTTTTCTTTTTATCAATTGTATCCTAAAGCCAATCATTTGATGATTGTGCTAATGTAAATTGTATATAAATTGATATGTTAATAAAAGTTATTTGGTAGTTAATTCATTACAAGAACATCTTCTTAATACTCCTGATTGTAATGAAGCCCTTAGGATCTTCCTTCACGATAAAGGAGGATTTATCTTTGAAGGTCCTCAAAAAGGTTCGCGACCATATGATATACTATGACAAGGCCATAGTACTATCAATTATAGGATGTTGTATATCATATTTGTTAGTTATCCTCTTAACCAAGGAGTGTAGAGATACTGGTATGACATACAGGTGAAAGTGCAGGAGAACATTTCACCGAACGTGACTCATTTTCGGATACTCTACTATCAAGAGTTAATCCGAGAAGATATATGTATAAGTATCCTTCAGACCTGAAGATCACAACTAGTGGCTTACAAGCAACTCATTGTACTTAGGTGCCGAACCACCTGGATTTCTAATCTAGCTACGAAAGGTTACTGGATGCAGTCAAGTACTTGTGGCAGTCAGTTGTGGATCAAGATGAAATTTGACCTATCCCGTTAAAAGGAGAAATGCTTGTATTTCAATTTAGCAAGACCTTGGCCAAGGCACTTCATGTGAAAGTCACATGATCACTAAAATTGAAATCACTTTATGAATTTGCTATTTAGAGTTGACAGGCTCTTAAGCCATCCTTAGCATTTGTGGTCAAGAGGATGAATTATACGGTAACTATTTCTTAGGGTTCTTGGAGTTTGCTCGGCAACTCTTCGATCTATCCGAACGTCGGGTTCCATTGCTAGATGGGCACATCGATTAGTATAGAAAGTTGTTTCTATGCTACCGGCTTAGGTTCGAACCTAGAGAGTCACATGCATAGAAGTTTCCTAGGATGATCTATTTGCTAATCAACGATTGAGAATCGTATATGATTTAATTAATCAATTTGATTGATTGAATTATCTCAATTGGGTTAAGTACAATTGAATAAGATTCAATTTGATTTAAGTCTATTAGAAGGACTAGTCAATTTCAAATATTGATTTAAAATTAGACTTGATTTGGATTTAAATAGATTCAGGACTAGCCAAATTTGATTTGGGCTAGGACCATGATCCATGTGGGTTCAGTCCAATAAATTCAGATTAGCTTAAACCAAAACTAAACCCAAACCTCTCGCATAAGTTTGAGAGATTAAATTCACATATAGAATTTAATGTCTTGCATTAATCTTCTCCAAACAATTCCGTCGGAATTCTAAAGTGTTAGAATAAATGCGCCTCTTTGTATTAACCAAGCACTATGGTTTGACAACTCTTTGGTTTTTACCGAAAGTCAGAATTAACCAAGCGCTACGGTTCGACAACTCTTTGGTTCTTTACCGAACGTCGGAATTAACCAAGCGCTACGGTTCGGTGTCTCTTTGGTTTTCGCCAAGCGGCGAAATTCTAAATGTTAGAATTTAATGGGCTGGCTAAAAAGAGACTATAAATAGAGGACATCCCTCACCAGATTACACAGAAGAAAAAAAATAACACACGATATATCGTGAATTGATTTTCTAAAGAATTAGAATAGAAAATCCTGATGATTATGGTGCTAACGGAAGTGTGGAGGATCCTAGAAGAAGAATTCAAGTAGGAGGATTCAAGATCAGCAAAGTCGTTTTCCGCGAGCTAGCACTCCCAAAATCTGATCATTCGGGGCTTCGCGTGGACGATACTAGAGGCCGGACGATTGAACGGCTGCAGAGCATAAAAGTATTTACCAATTGCCTTCAAGGTAAGTGGTATGATCCCTAGATCTTAAGGCATGCTTCAAGATTAGAAGTATGACTTCTTGCCTTGAAGATCAAGACATGATCTTGATAGTTTTATTTATATGCATATTTTGGATCAATCGATCCTATATACAAGGCAAAGATATGATCTTGATGCATGTTAGATAGATTAGTATGTAATCTTTAAATTTTCGCATTGATAATTGTTATCAATAATTTAAAACATGCATGCCTCGGAGATTGTTTCTCCCTTCATTATTCCCATATTGAGTGGCCTCCACTAGAGGCACTTGAATGCAAGGAGAGTAGGTATACTTTGAAGGAATGAAATACTTTTTTAACTACCGTGGTAGATCATTTTCGTTATTAAGGTTCATAATTCTAAGTTTGTTTGCTCTAAAGGTTCTTTCTATCTCAGGATCTAAGGGTATAAGGTTGGGTTGTAATGATCGGTGACTAAGCATACACCCTACCAGTTTACTCTAAAGTAAACAGTAATTCAATTTTTTATATATTTTTTAACTAATGTAATAGAAGAGAAAGGAGAAGATTCTAAAGAAAATATCATAAAAGATTCTTAGAACTAATAGCAATCAAGAATAATTTAGTTAGGGTTTAATAATTATTAGCAATCAAGTTAACAAAGATTAAACTCTCTACTCTAGGTTTAACCTAATCTAGACAGCTCTTAACTTCCAAGACCGCCTTGGAGCCCTCCAAGTCAAAAATTAGCTGATCAACTAGCCAGTTAAGAATAAGGTCAGCGAGAGTCCCCTCGTTAGGTAAGCGAACAGAATCAATTAAGTAACCACTTTCCTTTCCTTTCCTAAACACCAATTAAGCAGTCAATCTCGACCCGTTCCAACTCTTTCAGGTGCCTTTTCTTATTGAGCTCGAGTTCCTTAGGGGCTGATGTCTAGTTAATTTTAGAGTTAAAAGTTTGGGTTAATGCAAAATGAAGGATGTGCTTTGTGGGCCAAGAAAGGGTGATGAAATCCCTACCTTATCTTGATTAGGGATTTGTGCCCTTAAAGTTAATTATGAAAATACTATGCAACAAGCAGATGTCAAGCTCTTGAAGTTATTAAACAAAATTAATCTACTTACTTTTTTTAGATTTTTGTGATTAAGTTTCTAATTTCCTAATAAATTATGAGATGTCAATCGAAAAATTTTAAGTTTTACAGAAAATAAATTTACCTAAGTTAATCTAAGCATAGAAATAAAATAATAATATTTATTTATTTATTTATATTTTCTTAAATTAATTATGTTTATAGAAAGTGTCTTAGGTTTTCTTTTAGGTTCTTAAGTTAATTTAATTAAAAGGAAAAGTTGGTTAGGTTAAAGTGGATTTATGATAAGAAGAAAAGTAATATTTTTATGTTAAAAGGAAAATAAGAAAATCTAACAATTAAGATATCTAAAAAGCAATAAAATAAAGAGAGCAATAACTATTTAAAAATTAAAAATAAGAATAAAATTAAGAAAAATTTTATGATAATATTTTTTTAATTTTTTAATTTTTTAATTTTTTAAAAAATAACTGCACTTAAGTCCTCGGCAATAATGTCGAAATCTGATGCGTATCATAGCACAATGATTAAAATACCTTAATTTTATTGATCTTAGAAAGAGTAGCAAGAGAAGGGGTCGAATCCACAGGAACATTGAGTGATTATTTTGAAATAAATTTATGCAATTAAAATTTTAAATAAACAGATAATTGGCAAAGAAAATAATTAAGATATGATCTATCTTAATTAGAGTATGGCCCTAGATCATGGCTCATTCCATTTAAAGAATAGATTAGTCAAAAATTATTTTCTCTTGAATAATATTTAATAAAAATTAAACATAAATAAATACTTTATTTCCTAGCATCCAAAGGAATACATAAAAATTAAAACTAAAAATTCTTCTTCCTTGACGAAGGCAACAACACTAAGGATTCTTCCTGAACTGAACCGAACCAGACTGAACCAAACTGGGCTGAATCAAATTGGGCTCTTTGTTCTTCCTCACAAACGCCTTCAGCCTCCGCGGACGCCTCCAAGCCACGAACACCTCTGGATTCCTTCATGAATGCCTTCGAGCACCCACGGACTCCTCCGAACTCCCTCTCCCATTGCCTCCCTGTTCACTGCTATTTGTAGAGGCCTAGACACAGAGAAGACGTGGATCCCCTGTTTTCATATCTAGTGCTCGGATGCATAGATGACGCGGAGAGATCGTGGACGGGATCAATTTTTCTTCTATCTAAAGTTCACATTTCCAATTTGAGAATTTTCAATCCAATTTATTTCTTAATTGGTGGGTAGGATGGAGGAATCATAGGAGAAGAAGAATTGACCGAGAATAAGGAAAAATCATGTGAAAATATGATGAACTCGGCAATTGATTTGCCAAGTTATCTTTGAGATGCGTGCAGATAAAGATAAATCCTTATAAGTTCAATTCTGAGCTCATTTTAAGTCCGATTTGAGTGTCGTTTGCATCGTTGGACTCCTAAAATTAAGCCTTTTAAGTTGATGAGGCTTTACCTAAAAATATGATATAAAATAATTAAATATTAAATATTAAAAATAATTTAACCTATTAATTAATAGGTTTATGATGATTATTTGTGTGTTTATCAGATGCCCTATACAATGTGGGGCTTAGTTTCCTTGATCCTCGAGGTGAGTTTCATTTCTTCCCTCTGTTGAATAGATCATAATGGTCTTTGATTGACTAGATTTTTATCCACTGCGTTTGCAGTCAAGATGTCAAGGTTTAGAGCCTAGCTAAGGGATGTGTTGGTCAAGTGTCCTAGGAAGCATGGCTCTGAGGAGAGGCGTAAGCCTAAGAAGAAACCCTGCCTCCCTGAGTCAAGTTCAAGGGAGGTGAAGAACATTAAGATTGGTTAGCAGTCTTTCACACCGATGAAAAAAGAAAAGGAAGCATCATCGGTGAAGGAGAAAGAAAGTTTGGTTCCACAGAGGGGAGACCGATGGTTGGAGAGTGTTTGGGAGAGAAAGCCGATGAAGCTCCCAGCTCAAAAATAATGGTATATTGGATGACTCCGAGTGAACACCACCAACTGATTATGTGCTTCCTCCTCCCAGTAATAGAGAGCTTCCCGTTGAAGGGGCCGAAGGTCTAGAGATTCCTCCAATTCAAGGGTCCTCTATTAAGGAGACAAGGGAGATTGAGGGTGTTGGTCCAGATAGCAACCCAAGAGGGGGGGGTGAATTGAGTTTTTTAAAAATTTAAACTCTTTTGAAAGATAACCCCTAACGAAAATAAAAACTTAGATTCACACAAATTAAGATAGAACAAGCACAAATAGAGAGTTAAAGATAAAGAGACAATCACGGTAAACACTGGAGATTTTATAGTGGTTCGATGTACCTACACCTACGTCCACTCCTAAGTACTTCTTGGGTCCACACTATAATCAATCTGATTACAGCAGAGTTGTTTTGCAAGCTCACAACTCGAACTTGTTATTTTCCCGGGTGCACAACGAACCCAGCTGGTTTTCAAGGCTCACCAGCATAAAACCTAACACCACAAGCTAATGCTTGCACAAGGCTAACAGCCTCAACTGAATCAATCACCAGATTGACCCAACAAACAATATTTGTTTTTACAAGATAAACAGCTCCTCCAATGAGCAAATATAATAATGAAACAAGAATAAAAGGATAGGAATCAAAGCCTGATTCGCAGATCTTGGTGGTTTCTTCTTTCTCTTTCTTTGAATGGATCTTCCTTCAAGATGCTCTTGAGACTCAGAAGATCAGAAAACTAGGGCTTCTTTCTTCTCTTGAGATTTCTTCGAAATAAAACAATAAAAGCTTGGAATCTCTCTCTTTTCTTTTGGGGAATTAGTATGATTTTTCCTTACAAGTTTTCCCTCTTTTCTCTATTGATTTTCTGATGGATTTCACATATTCTCTCTATTCTTTTCTTTTGTCTCTCTTGTCTCTCCTTGTTCCTCCTTGTTCGGATGTAGCAAACCCTCTTCTTATAGATCCCAATTAATCCATAAATAGTTTGAAACTATCTGTTAGAAACAAGTGTAAGAAGGATTAGATCCATAAATAGCAATAGCCATTGGGATTAAAAAGATAAAGATAAAGTTTAGAGTCGTTCTGATAGTTCTGGAGTCGCGTCTGACATTCTGGAGTTGGCTCTAACTTTTCTGGAGTCGGCTCTAACTCGAAATTCTTTAATCCGCTCGATCTGGAGTCGTCTCTAACTTTTCTGGGGTCAACACAAAATTCTTCTGGAGTCGACTCTAACAGTCCGGAAGTCGACTCTAAGTCGTGGCCTGAAAAACCATCGTTCTGTCTTTTCTGTTGGAGTTGGTTCTAGCAGTCCCGGAGTCGACTCTGCGATTCCATGTGTCGACTCTAATGTCTGCAATCTTACCTTGACATTAGATTCGAACCAGAACTTGATTTGACTCTTGATTTTGATTATCAAATTGACTTATAATCTGAAAAACTTAATCAAAATCATTAGTAACTTCAAATGTTATACTCAAATAGTTTTGTTAATCATCAAAATCCTCAATTGGATCAACAATCTTCCCCTTTTTGATGATGACAAAAACTTTGAGTATATGCATTAAAAATTCATTTGAATTAAGAATTATAGACATTGTTAAAGCTTTAGAACTTCCTAACAAAGAATTTGATGCCAATATTCAAAATGAATCAAAAAAGAGATACTTGACATCAATCAAGATGATTTAACTTTTATATGGAGAAACTATAAGCTCCCCCTGCATTGAATAACTCCCCCTATGTAGATAAACTGAATTCAATTGAATCATTTTTTATTAGAATCTCAAAATTTTTTCTTCCCATCTCAAAATTGTTCTTCATTTTCTTTCTCTTTCTCTTATATGCATATACAATTATCTCTCTCCCTTTTTGTTATCAGCAATAAGATGAATTTTAAATACAATAAAAAAGGTTATCATAGCGGGTGTGTGTGGTCCATTCCGTTTTAAATTCATCCCATTCCGTTTTCGATTTAGAAATCTCTATGCTATTAACTCTAGCAGTGGGTGTGTGTGGTCCATTGACTATAATACTCCATAGATCATAGTCAAGTGCTTGAATGAAAATTTTTATTCTAGCCTTCCAATAACCATAGTTTGAACCATTAAATAAGGGTGGTCTATTAGTAGATTAGCCTTCGGAAAAAGATGAACCAGCTTGAGTTGCCATGTGGATCTTGACTCTTGATCGTTAGATCAAATCAAATGAGCACTAGCTCTGATACCAATTGTTGGTCCAGATAGCAACCCAAGAGGGGGGGTGAATTGGGTTTTTCAAAAATTTAAACTCTTTGAAAGATAACCCCCAGCGGAAATAAAAACTTAGATTCACACAAATTAAGACAGAACAAGCACAAATAGAGAATTAAAGATAAGAGACAATCACGGCAAATACTGGAGATTTTATAGTGGTTCGGTGTATCTACACCTACGTCCACTTTCAAGTACCTCTTGGGTCCACACTATAATCAATCTGATTATAGTAGAGTTATTTTGTAAGCTCACAACTCGAACTTGTTATTTTCCTAGGTGCACAATGAACCCAGCTGGTTTTTAAGGCTCACCAGTACAAAACCTAACACCACAAGCTAATGCTTGCACAAGGCTAACAGCCTCAACTGAATCAATCACCAGATTGACCCAGCAAACAATATTTATTTTTACAAGATAAACAGCTCCTCCAATGAGCAAATATACAATAATGAAATAAGAATAAAAGGATAGGAATCAAAGCCTAATTCGCAGATCTTGGTGGCTTCTTCTTTCTCTTTCTTTGAATGGATCTTCCTTCAAGATGCTCTTGAGACTCAGAAGATCAGAAAACTAAGGCTTCTTTCTTCTCTTAAGATTTCTTCGAAATAGAACAACAAAATCTTGGAAATTCTCTCTTTTCTTTTGGGAAATCAGTATGATTTTTCCTTACAAGTTTTTCTCTTTTCTCTATTGATTTTCTGATGGATTTCACAGATTTCTCTCTATTCTTTTCTTTTTATCTCTCTTGTCTCTCCTTGTTCCTCCTTGTTCGGATGCAGCAAACCCTCTTCTTATAGATCCCGATTAATTCATAAATAGTTTGAAACTATCCATTAGAAACAAGTGTAAGAAGGATTAGATCCATAAATAGCAATAGCCGTTGGGATTAAAAAAGATAAAGATAAAGTTTAGAGTCGTTCTGACAGTTCTAGAGTCGCGTCTGACATTTGGAGTTGGCTCTAACTTTTCTGGAGTCGGCTCTAACTCAAAATTCTTTAATCCGCTCGATTTGGAGTCGTCTCTGACTTTTCTGGGGTCGACACAAAATTCTTCTGGAGTCGACTCTAATAGTCCGGGAGTCGACTCTAAGTCGTGGCCTGAAAAAACCATTATTCTGTCTTTTCTGTTGGAGTCGGCTCTAACAGTCCCGGAGTCGACTCTAAGTCTGTGCCGCTTTCCGGAGTCGACTCTGCGATTCTATGTGTCGACTCTAATGTCTGCAATCTTACCTTGACATTAGATTCGAACCAGAACTTGATTTGACTCTTGATTTTGATTATCAAATCGACTTATAATCTGAAAAACTTAATCAAAATCATTAGTAACTTCAAATGTTATACTCAAATAGTTTTGTTAATCATCAAAATCTTCAATTGGGTCAACAGAGGGAGTCGATGAGGTGCAGGAGGAGCCTCATGTTGAAGAATTCCCCTTTGAAGAGCCAGGGGAGGTTGGACAAGTGTTCGTAGGTCGGAGAAGTTCTTGGATGTGGAGGCTGACCAAGCCGAGATTTCATAGGCCGAGGCATCGGCCGAAGGGGCTAATCAGGCCGAAGCCTCTTAGGCCAAGATTTTGATTAGAGAGGCTAACCGAGCTGAAGCTCATCAGGCCCGAGGCTCCTCGAGCTAGGGCTCTCAATTTACTGGCCCTTAATTTGCTTATTCCTAACCCTGGGATCAAGGAGATGCTAGCCATTTTGATTTGGTCCACTCTGAGTGGAGAGAAGAGTTCTTCGGCGACAAAACCCATTGAAGAGGATCTCGTCACTATAGCTCTTGGGCAATTAGGTGTACCAAGGGATATGGAGCTCTTACCCGAGCTCAACAATTTTGCTCTTACCAAAACTGTGACTGCTTATGCTTTTCGGGTAAGTTGAAATGTCAAGGCATCCTGTTCTTTTTGATTTATCTAGCCAAAATTCTTTGGCAAAGTTTTGTTGCATAATGCAATTTTAATAAGGGCATTGTGCAATTGCCTGAACTTGGTTATGAAAGCCTATACCCAAATCAAGAAGGAAGTCATCGATCTTTAAAAGAAAGCGGCGTCAGTCGATGAAACATCCAGGGCCCTGATGTCGACCCAAAAAATGCTTGAACGGATAGCAGAAACGGGGAAGATTGCTCAAGAAACGGCATCAAAACTTCAAACTAAAGTTGACGAGCTTAAGGGAGCTTGCGAGTTAGCTAATAAAGCGCGATCGAAGTTGTCACAGTGCCAAGTCAAGTTTGCCAAAGAAATAGAAGCTTTGAATAAGCATTTTGTCGAGGAGAGGGACGGCTTAAATAAGTGACTTGTCAAGGAAGGCAACAGGTCAAGATGGCATCAAGAGCAAATTTTCAAGCTTACGGCTGACATGGCTCGGGCTCAGAAGGAGGTTGAGGATAGACAGCTGAAGATCAATGAAACTATGCTGAGGCTGCACCGATATAACAAGGAGAGAACAAAGGCTTTTAAGCAAATCAAACAAATGGAAGCGGAGATGGCTCGATGGGATGAGGAGGTATGACTTGACGGTTCTTTTGCTTTACTTACTTTGTGCTCTTTTTTTTTTTTAACATTGTCGACTCGGCCATTCTTGGACCGAACTTATTTTTTCAGATTAAAGATATCAGGGCCAATGCTAATGACAAGTTAAGAACTATGAATGGGAAGCTGGCTTCGAGTCACCAGAATCTGAGCTTCGCAATCAAGCGGTCGAAGCCAACAAGCAAGCCGCTTCGGCAGTGGAGAGATACAAAAGTTTTGCCCAATTTATCGAGGAACGAATGGTGGCTTGTGCGGAGGCATATCGGATCGGAGGGGAGGAAACATGAGCAAGGGTATCTTGGGAATACCCAGATCTGGATCTCTCCTTTTTAGAAGCTAAAAGCTATTACGGTTGTACACCGTGGGCCGAATCATCGGCAGCAATTTGATATGTACATAAATACTAGCCATAAATTAAAGTATTAATTTATAAATTAAATTATTATTATTCTTTTAAATTTGATAATTTTATATAATATTTTAAAAAAAAATCCTGCCAACTCAAAGAGCTCAATTTTAGAAGTCCAACAGTACAAACGACACTCAAATCTGACTTGAAACGAGCTCAAAATGGATTTTTCAAGATTTAACCTAGAAATTGCATGAAATTTAAAGAAGTAGCGGACCAAAGCAAATTATGCGATATTTTTAGGCTATGGTTTTAACTTTGAAAGAAACAAATTTGATCTGCGGAGATAAAATAAGCAGTTAACGTGGATTACATATGGAGTTGACGTGTCTTCATTCTTTATAAAAGAGTACCATCGGAGCCACTCGAGGAATGATCAAAGAATTCTTTCGCCCCTCTCCTTTCCTTTGTTCCACCTCACTCTCATTTCTATTTTCTTCACTTCATAACCCAAATCTTTCCATCCATTCTTCATCCACCAGCCATCCATACCCTTCATAATCAACCATCTTTCTATCTCAGAAAATAGATCTACAGAAACAAGAAGCGAATAGCACAGATCCATCATCTCAAAAAATAGAAGTAGATTATATTTTTTTTTTTTTTTATGTACTCTTTTGGATGCTATGAAATAAAGTATTTATTTATGTTTAATTTTTATTGAATATTTTTAAGCAAAAATAATTTTTGATTGATCTATTCTTTAAAAGGGATAGGCCATGATCTACGGATAGGGGTCATACTCTAATTAAGATAGATCATATTTTAATTATTTTCATAACCAATTATATGTTTATTAAAATTTTTAATTATATAAATTTATTTTAAAATAATCACTCAAAATTTTTATGGATTCGATCTCTACTCTCGCTACTCTACCTAAGTTAGTGAAATTAAGGTGTTTTAATCGTTATGCTACGACACGCATCAGATTTTTGGCACCGTTATTGAAAACTTAAGTGCAGTTATTTTTAAAAAATAAATAAAAATTAAAAATTTTTAAAATAGAATAATAGAAATAAATAAAAATTATTTATTTATTTTCTATGCCTAGATTGATTTAGATAAATTTATTTCTACAAAACTCAAATTTTTTTTATTGACATCTCATAATTTATTAGGAAATTAGAAATTTAATCATAAAAATCTAAAAAAATAGATTAATTTTACTTGATAACTTCAAGAGCTGATATCTGCTTGTTGCATAGCATTTTCATAATTAACTTTAAGGGCATAAACCCCCAATCAAGATAAGGTGGGGAGTTGATCACCCTTCTTTGGCCCATAAATTACATCCTTTATTTTGCATTAACCCAAGCCTTAAACTCTAAAATTAACTAGATGTCAGCTCCTAAAGAACTCGAGCCCAATAGAACAAGACATCCAAAAGAGTTGGATCGGGTCGGGATTGACCGATTAATGAGTGTCTAAAAAAAGAAAGGAAAGTGGTTATTTAATTGGTTCCATTCGCTTAATTGGCCAATCTAATTAGTGTCTAAGGCAAGCAATGGAGGGACCCCCACTGACCTTACCTAGTTGATCAGCTAATTTTTGACTTAAAGGGCTCCAAGGCGGTCTTGGAAGTTAGGAGCTGTCTAGATCTAGGTTAAGCCTAGAGTAGAGAGTCTAATCTTTGTTAACTTGATTGCTAATAATTATTAAATCTTAATTAAATTAGTCTTCATTGCTCTTAATTCTAGGAATCTCTTAGGATACTTCTTTTAGAATCTTCTTCTTTCTTTTCTATTACATTGTTTAAAAAAAAATCGAATTACTGTTTGCTTTAGAGTGTATTGGTAGGGTGTATGCTTAGTTGCCGATCGTTACAACCTGACCTTATGCCCTTAGATCCTGAAATAGAGAGAACCTCTAGAGCAAACAAACTTAGAATTATGGACCCTAATAATAAAAATGATCCATCATGCCAGTTAAAGGAGTATTTTACTCCTTCAAAGTATACCTATTCTTCCTGTATTCAAATGCTTCCAATGAAGGCGACTCAATATGAGATCAAGTCAAGCGTGATTTAAATGTTACCTTTATTTTATGGATTTGCAAATGAGGACCCTTGCAAACATTTAGATGAGTTTCTTAAAATTTGTTCAACCATAAAAATTTTAAATTTTTTGACGATGCTCTTAGACTTAAGTTGTTTACATTTTTTCTTAAGACAAAGCTAAATATTGGTTAAATTCTTTAGATACTGTAACAATTTCAACCTGGGACCATCTTCAGAGAGAGTTTCTTAAGAAATACTTTTCTATAGGAAAAACTAATCAAATTAGAAAAGCCATAACAAGTTTTTTCCAAACAGATGGAGAGATGTTTCACAAGACATGGGAGAGATTAAAAGAATTGATTAGAAAATGTTCACATCATGCTATACCCAAATGGCAACTAGTCCAGTGCTTTTATGATGGTTTGTCAGTAAAGCACTACCAAATGGTTGATGCTTCATGTGGTTGAACATTTATGTTAAAGAATGAATATGAAGCTTGGAAACTCTTTGAGACATTGAGTGAGAATTTATTATATCACATGTCAGTTGCTCGTAGAGACCCTCCCGTAGGACCTAAAGGAGGTGGAATATATAAAATAGGTCATTCTATAGATATCTATACTAAGGTAGATGAATTGTCTCAGAAACTTGACCGAATTCAACAAGTTGGAAATACCTCTTTCTCAACTACTCAATTACATGAGGTTTGTATAATCTGTTCGAGTTCGACCCATTCTATAAATGATTGTCCAGCCACATACCAATTTTTTGAGCTTATTCAGAAGCAAGCCCACCAAGTCCAAACCCGAATGGCTCCTAGACCAATAAATGATTCATATTCGAATACTTACAATCATGACTAGCAAAATCATCCAAAATTTTTTTGGAAACCCTAACATGTCATTAATCCAATATCAATTGAGCCTAACCATCAGGAGACCCAATTCAAAAATATATTGTATTCCCAATATTCAAGTACTCCTCAACCTTCGTCGAATAATCATAATCCTACTTTTGAAGAAAGGGTACTACAAGCATTGAAGAGGCTAGAAATGAATACTCAACTCTTTACTCCCACACCAGTCTATCGCCAAGCTAGAAATCCAGATAGGTCAGCTAGCAACAGCTTTCAGTAGGAGGACGGAGAGTAAACTATCCAGTCAGCCCATTAGAAATCGAAGAGGGCAATACATGGCTGAGAGCTCCACTAGTCCAAAAACTTTTCTTGAACATGCCAAATCTGTCATAACCTTCAGAAATGGAAAAACTTTAAATTAGCATGAAGTGACTCAACAAGAAGAGCAACTCATGCCGACCAAGCCAGAAAAGAGCAACTCATGCCGACCAAGCCAGAAAGAAAAATATTAAAAAAAAGAATCAATTGATTCAACACCCATACTTAAGGCTCCATTCCCAAGTGCTTTAGAATCTCCTCTATCTCTTGACAAGAAGAATATCAAGATGAATAAAATGTTAGAATTCTTCAAACAAGTTTAAATTAATTTACCCCTTCTTGATGCAATTAAACACATCCCTGCTTATGCCAAATTCTTAAAAGATTTATGCACTCAAAAATAAAAATCTAAGGCACACATACCGAAGAAAGTCAACCTAACTGAATAGACTAGTTCAATCTTTGGCAAGTTACTCCATCCAAACTTAAGAATCCTAGAACCTCAATTATATCTTGTGTCATAGAAACCTTACGAATAAGAGAGCATTGCTAGATTTAGGTGCAAGTGTTAATCTTCTCCCGAGTTCAGTGTATAACTTATTTGGATTGGGAGAATTAAAACCAATGACGGTAACCCTACAATTAGTTGACCGATCAATTAAGGTACCCCATGAAATACTAAAGGATGTGCTAGTTAAAGTGGATGAATTTTATTTCCAGCAGACTTTCTAGTTTTAGATATAGAATCTGATCAGAACCCCAATCAAATACCAATCATTCTAGGTAGACCCTTTCTAGCAGCTGCTAATGCTTATATAAACTATAGAACAGGGGTCATAGATGTATCTTTTGGAAATAAAAAGTTGAGATTGAATATTTTTAATACATCTCAAGGACCACCTCTATACGAGCATAATGAGATCAACATGCTAGAGGAAGTTATAAATGATAAGACCCATACTTTACTCGACTCAAATCCTTTACAGGAATGTCTGCCATATTTCAGAGTGGATGATTTTGATATTGATGGATATACTAAAGAAATAAATGCAATTTTAGAGCCATCCAATTTTAGCACCATTTTTACCCGGATGGTGAAATATGACCAATTACCAACACACTCACACTCTAATACACTAATGGTACACTCCCTAGAAGCATCACCTTTCTTAGAGTTAAAGCCTCTTCCTGCTATGCTGAAATATTCATTTCTTGGATCCAATGATACCCTTTCAGTAATCATTGCATCTGATTTAACTATCATCAGAAAGACCAGCTTTTAGGAGTGCTCAAAGAATATATAAGGAAACAATTGGATGGTCAATTGCCAATTTGAAAGGAATTGACCCCTCCATTTGTATGCATCATATTCATTGCGAGAAAAATGCCAAACCTTATAGAGACATGTAGAGGAGACTTAATCCTAATATGAGAGAGGTTGTGAAGAAAAAGATAGTAAAATGGTTAGATGTATGAATTATCTATCCAATTTTTGATAGCAAATGGGTTAGTCCCACCCAAGTTGTACCTAAGAAATCAGAAATTACTATGGTGAAGAATAAAGAAGAAGAATTGCTTCCAACTCGCACCACAACTGGTTGGTGAGTTTGCATAGACTATAGGAAACTGAATAATGTTACTAGGAAGGATTGTTTTTCGCTGCCTTTTATCGATCAAATCCTATAACGATTAGCTGGTCAGCAATTCTTTTGCTTCGTGGATAGTTATTCAGGACATAATCAAATACTAGTCTTTCCTAATAATCAAGAGAAAACTATCTTCACTTATCTCTATAGAACATTTGTTTTCAGATGTATGCCATTTGGACTTTGTAATGCACCTGCTACATTTCAGCGATGCATGTTGGCATTTTTCTCAGACATGGTAGATAAATTTTTAGAGGTATTCATAGATGACTTTTCAGTATTTGAGACCACTTGTAAGTATTGCCTTAATAACCTAGCTCGAGTATTGAAACGATGTAAATGAATAAATTTAGTGTTAAATTGGGAAAAGAGCCATTTCATGGTCTGAGAGGGAATTGTTTTAGGCCATATTATTTCTAAGAAGGGGATTGAGGTAGATAAGGCCAAAGTGAAAGTCATCTCAAAACTTTCACCTTCAACTTTAGTCAAACAAGTACGATCCTTTCTTGGTTACGCTGGGTTTTAGAAGAGATTCATCAAAGACTTCAGCAAAATTTCTAGACCCTTGTGCAAATTGCTTGCCAAGGAAATTCCTTTTGTTTTTGATAATAATTGTTTGAAATCCTTTCATACTTCGTGTAGCTTTGACTACAACACCAATTATCAAGCTCCATGATTGGTCATTTTCCTTTAAGATCACGTGTGATGCATTAGATTTTGCAATTAGTGTAGTGCTAGGACAAAGAATCAATAAGGAGCCACATGTGATTTATTATGCTAGCAAAATCCTTTCGATGCTCAACTGAACTATATTGCTACTTAAAAGGAGTTATTAGCTATTGTGTTTGCCCTAAAAAAAATTTAATCGTATCTTTTAGGATCTAAAGTTCTGGTCTACTCTTATCACACGGCCCTTAAACATCTCTTATCAAAAATAGATACTAAACCACGATTGATTAGATAGATTTTACTTTATAAGAATTTAACTTAAAAATCCATTATAAGAAAGGTTCCAAAAATGTAGTAGCTGATCATATCTTCAGAATTTTAGTTGAACACGCATCAAGCACATATGAGATTAGGAAGAAATTTTCTGATGAACAACTTTTTTTTAATTTCTTCTAATCTTCCTTGGTTTGTCCATATTATCAATTACTTAGTAACATGACAAATTTACTGTCCTGACCAGGTAATTAGATGTTGTGTTCCTGAGTGTGAGTTAAAAAGTATACTTACTTTTTGTCACACCCTTGCTTATGGAGGACACTTTAGTGAAAAGAAAACTGCAGCAAAAGTATTGCAGAGTGGGTTTTAGTGGCCAATACTTTTCAAGGATGCACATGAGTTTCGTCGAAACTGTTTGCAGTGCCAACAAACTAAAAATATTTTCAAGAAAGATATGATGCCGCTGACCCCCATATTAGTAGTTGAAATCTTTAATGTTTGAAAAATTAATTTTATGGGACCTTTTCCTGTTTTATTTGAATATGAATACATTCTAGTGGCAGTAGATTATGTGTCAAAATGGGTTGAGGCCATAACAATCCGAACTAATGATCATAAGGTCATAATCAAATTCATTCAACATAACATCTTTAGTCGGTTTGGGTGCCCAAGAGCAATTATTAGTGATGAAGGTACATACTTTACCAATAGACACTTTGAGAACTTAATAAAGAAATATGGGATAACCCATAAAGTTGCAATACCATATCATCCCCAGATTAGTGGCCAAGTAGCAGGAAGATCAAACATATTTTAGAGAAGTCAGTAAGGCTTGATAGAAAAGACTAGTCAGTACATTTAGATGATGCACTATGGGTTTATTGTACTGCATTTAAAATACCCATAGGAATGTCTCGTTATCGACTCGTATTCGAAAATGCTTGTCATTTGCCAGTAGAATTGGAACATCATGCATTTTAGGCTGTTAGACAGTTTAACTATGATATAGAAAATGCAGGTTCCAATAGGAGACTCCAGTTGAATGAGTTAGAAGAGCTACGTAATGAAGCGTACGAAAATGCCAAAATTTATAAGGCTCAAACTAAAGCATACCACGATAAATATATTTTGAGAAAAATCTTCGAACCTAATCAGAAAGTTTGGCTCTTTAACTTAAGACTATGACTTTTCCCTGAAAAACTTTGCTCCCGCTAGGACAGACCCTTTATTGTAACCTAGTTATTTTCTCATAGGGCAATAGAACTTAAAAATCCTAAGCAAGGGAATACTTTTAAGGTGAACGGTCAATGATTGAAGCCTTATATGGATGTAATTAATGATGAAAAGTTAGTTGAATCTATTAATCTTTTGGATCCAGCATCACCATGATTCTAAACATAGTCTGGCTGAAGACTTTAAACTTAGCGGTCCTAGGAGGCAACCCAGTTTATGCATTTAGTCTTAGTTTTTTAAAAAAAAACCCAAAAAGGATAATAAAGTTGGGAAAAGCATCACCTATGGAGTCATGCAAAGCACATTTAAAGAAGGAGGACATCATACTCATAAATGACAAATACATTAAACCTAGGTGGTATCATTCCTTGAAATTTTTGTTTAGAATAATAGAAAACTAAGTTTGGCGGGGAGAAGAATAATTAAATTAATCTAAGTCCTCGAGTATGACAAATTAATTAGTGTGGTGTACCAAATTTTGTCTTGATTTGAAGTTAATCAAGCATTCTAATTGATGAATGATTAACGGCTTAGATAATTTTAGAGATACTGAGAGACAAATTATTAAGAAAACCTAATAAAAGATAGGGTGTAGGCCAAAAAAAATTTAGAGTAATTTCAGACCCTTCTGACCATTGATCATGATAAGAAATCTATTTGATGAGAGTATAGGTGAAAATGTCAAAGAATGTATCAAATTCTTCTTAAAGTTTAAAATTAATAAAGTAGGTTCTTAGCATCTCTCATTAAGTAACCAAGCCCTATCACCTAAGCAAGTGATATTGTTTGTGTAACAAGGTAAAAATCTGAAGAAATCCAAGTAAAGTCAGTCTTAACCTGAAGCTTTTTTGACTTGAGTCAGTAAGCCCGAGAGGTGTTTTACACCTAGTGCCCTAAAGCCAACTAGTTTGGGAGTCATTGGCCTAAAGCTCGCTACAAGGATCAACTAAAAAGCAATGGGTTAGGACATTGCACTGACTTAAAAAAAAAAAGAAAAAGAGAAAAAAGGATTAAATTGAAGTAGTTACTCCACCCAACCCAAATTAAGTTAGAGGACTTAAAGAGTGAGGTAAAAAGTTGGTAAAGGAAGAACTCTATAAATTTCTATGAAATTCACTCCATCACTAAATGGGTGAACTTGATAATCTTATGAAGTTTCTCTTTATGGTCTAGCCGGATATCTATTGATCTTAGAATAGTAAGATAACTATCAATTCTTGAACCAATTTGGTACATATCACTAGATTTCTTATTTTACTCGAGGACGAATAAGATTTAAGTTGGAGGGAGTGATAAGTACATAAATACTTGCCATAAAAGTATTAATTTATAAATCAAATTATTATTATTATTATTTTAAATTTAATAATTTTATGTAATATTTTTTTAAAAAACTTTGTCAACTCAAAGAGCTCAATTTTAGGAGTCCAACAGTACAAACGACACTCAAATTGGACTTAAACGAGCTCAAAATAGATTTTTCAAGATTTAACCCAAAAATACATAAAATTTAAAGCAGTGGTGGACCAAAGTAAATCGTGAAATATTTTAAGGCTACAGTTTGAAGTTTGAAAGGAATAAATTTGATCTGTAAAGATAAGGGGAGCAGTTAATGCAGATTACATATGGAGTCGATGCGTCTTTATTCTTTATAAAAGAGCACCATCGGAGCCACTCGAGGAATGATCAAAGAATTCTTTCATCCCTCTTCTTTTTCTTTGTTCCACCTCACTTTCATTTTTATTTTCTCCACTTCATAACCCAAATCTTTCCATCCATTCTTCTTCCCATCCATTCTTTATCCATCAGCCATCCATACCCTCCATAATCAACTATTTTTTTATCTCAGAAAATGGATCTACGAAAGCAGAAAGCGAATAGCACAGATCCATCATCTCAGAAAGTAGAAGTAGATTAATTTTTTATTTTTTATATACTCTTTTGGATGCTATAAAATAAAGTATTTATTTATATTTAATTTTTATTGAATGTTCTTCAAGCAAAAATAATTTTTGACTGATCTATTCTTTAAAAGGGACGGACTATGATCTACGGGTATGAGCCGTACTCTAATTAAGATTGATCATATCATAATTATTTTCATAACCAATTATCTATTTATTTAAATTTTTAATTATATAAATTTATTTTAAAATAACCACTCAAAGTTTCTATGGATTCGACCCCTTACTCTCGCTACTCTACTTAAGATTAGTAAAATTAAGGTGTTTTAATCATTTCGCTACGATACGCATCACAATTTAATCATCCACCGAAGCCGAATATGAGGATCGTAGAAAGACCTGGTCAGCCTTGCTGATATTCGTAGATTATTCGGTCATACCAAAGTTTGGAGAATTCTTACTTGGCTTGCTAAAGTTTGGAGTAAATTGCTCGGCCATGCCGAGCGATGGAGAGAGTTTAACTTGGTCCAGCCAAGGTATGGTGATAATCTCTTGGCTTTGCCAAGGTTCAAAATGATTGCTCAGCCCTGCCGAGGTTTAGAGAAAGTTTTACTTGGCCCTGCCAAGGTATGGATATTGTTGCTCGGTCCTACCGAGATTCGATGAAAGTTTACTTGGCCCTGCCAAGGTACGAAGATTATTGCTTAGCCCTGTCAAGGTTCGAAGAAAGTTTTACTTGGCCCTACCAAGGTACAGAGATTATTGTTCGGTCCTACCGAGGTTCGAAGAAGTTTTACTTGGCTCTGCCAAGGTATAGAGATTGTTGCTCAGTCCTACCGAGGTTTGAAAAAAGTTTTGCGTGGTCCTTCTAAGGTACAAAGATTGTTACTTGACCCTATCGAGGTTCGAAGAAAGTTTTACTTGGCCCTGCTAAGGTACAAAGATTGTTGCTCGGTCCTGCCGAGGTTCGGGGAAAGTTTTACTTGGCCCTGTTAAGGTACAAAAATTGTTGCTCGGCCCTGTCGGGGTTTGGAGAAAGTTTTACTTGGCCCTAGCAAGGTACAAAAATTGTTGCTCGGCCCTGCCGAGGTTTGGAGAAGGTTTTACTTGGCCCTGCCAAGGTACAGAGATTGTTGCTCGACCCTGCTGAGGTTCGAAGAAAGTTTTACTTGGCCCTATCAAGATACGGAGATTGTTGCTCGACCCTGCTGAGGTTCGAAGAAATTTTTACTTAGCTTTGCCAATGTACAGAGATTGTTTTTCGACCCTACCGAGGCATGTTGGTTGAGACCCACGGGTTGGCAGTTGGGCAGGACTTGCTTTTCAATAGCAACTTGGGGGAAATGATCAGAGAGGAGATATTTAAGCTCAAGGGTAAAGTTATATTACAACGGACAAAATGGCTCGGTTTAGATGTATTTTATTGGTGGTATACTCGAAGATTATCAGCATTCCACGTTTGTGGGATAGCTCTTTCATCTAGATCTTGAAGCTTATAAGTACCTAGTCTGATGACTTCTAGAACTTAGTAACGGCCTTCTCAGTTTGGGAATAGCTTTTGTTGTTCTAATAGTTTGAAAATTGATATTTTGCGAAGCACCAGGTCACCAGAAAAGAATAACTTCCCTTTACTTGGGAGGAACGATAACGAGCTACTCGTTGTTGGTAAGCGGCTATTCGAATCCAAGCTTTTTCTTTGATTTCTTTTATCAAGTCAAGATTGGCTCAGAGTTTCTCATCGTTCAACTCCTCTGAGTAGCTCTCAACGCGTGGCAAAGGTAGGCCCACTTCCATAGAGATAATGGCTTCAGTGACGAAGGTCATCATGAATGGAGTTTCTCTAATGAGAATTTTTTCAATGATTCGGTAGGCCCATAGGACATAATGGAGCTCATCTGCCTATCTGCCCCGCATCCTATTGAGCCGAGCTTTAATTTCTTGCAGTAGGGTTTGGTTTGTAACCTCCGCTTCACCATTGGCTTGAGGGTGTCCTACTAATGTGAGCCGATGGTTGATGCCATGGTCTTCACAAAACTTTTAGAACTCCGGATTGTTAAATTGTCGACCATTATCGGTAATTATGGTGTGTGGGAGACTGAACTGACAGATAATGGATCTCCATATGAAATCCTTGGCTCGGGCTTCAATTATCTAAGTAACCGCCTCGGCTTCGATCCACTTGCTGAAGTAATCGATTGCCACAAATAAGAATTTTCTTTGCCCAGTGGCAGGTAGAAAGGAATGAGGATGTCCATCCTCCACTTGGCGAAGGGCTAGACGGATGATATCGGCGTTAGATAAGCAGAAAGGAGCCTCTGAATATTGGAATGTCGTTGGTATGAATCACAGGCTCAAACGAGATCATCAGAATCCTTCTGCATGATCGGCCAGTAGTACCCTCAGCTAACATCTTATGACATAAGGCTCGGCCATCCAGATAATTGCCACACATACCTTCATGAATCTCCCACAGAGTATAGTCGGCCTTCGATGGTCAAAGGTATTTGAGTAATGACATGGAGAAGGAGCGCTTGTATAACTGATCATCAAGCAAGGCATAGTGGGATGCTTGCATCTTCAACTTTCTTGCTTTCTTTCTGTTTGCTGGAAGAAATTCTTCTTTGAGGTATTTAAGGATCATGTCGAATCAAGATGGTTCGGTCTTGATCTCATGATTTGGTTGGCATCTGCAATGCTAGGCCTTTCGAGGACCTTCAGGCGAAATTTTTGCTCGAGATCCGTTGCGTCCGTGATGGCCAAGTGGGAGAGAAAGTCGATACGCGTATTCTTAGTGCTTGAAACCTGAATAACTTTAAGTTTAGAAAAGTTGAAGGAAAAGTCATGCACCTTTGGAAGATACCGAACCATGTTCGGTTTTCAAGATTAAAATTTTCCTCGCACGTATCCAATAACCAGTTTGGAGTCGGTGTAGACGTTCAATTTCCTGACTTGAATGTCGTAGGCGATTCAGAGCCCGGCGAGCAGAGTCTCGTACTTAGCTTCGTTGTTGAAGACCGAAAAAGAGAAGCGAATACTTTACTCAAAAGTTGCTCCCTTCGGGCTGATGAGGACTAGGCCTGGTCCAAAAACACTTATGCTGGAGGACCTATCTACATGAAGTAGCCATAAAGCTTCAGACTTTGATTGCTCGAAGACTTCTAGAGTTGAGCTGTCCTCCGGTATTGTACATTCAAGAAGAAATTTTGCCAGAACTTGTGTCTTGATGGTAAATCCAAAGCAAGAGATGGAGAACAACAAAACTATTTGATCTCTTTGTGCATCATATGCTGATCATATGGATTAATGGGATTTTTAATTTAAATAAGAAAAAGTCAGAGCAACTACTGGCTAAATTAACATGCTAATGTAAATTAAAATCATATTAGTTAATTGAAGGAGAGTAAGCTTGCACTTTAATTTTTTTATTAATATTGCACTATAGCATAAACTTTTTTCTTCTATTCATCAACTTCTACGTTCTCATATCATTTACTAACTCAATTAATCCGATACGACTGAACTTATATGACCTTAAAAGCTAGAATATAAATTAATTGGTAGCAAAATAAACTTAAGCTACAAGATTTTTTAATTTTTTTTCATCTGATATAATTTTTTTATTTTTTTTGGGTAATAATGGTAGAGAATAGCAAGACTATCTGATCTCGTTGTGTATCACGTGCTGATCATATGGACCAAAGGGGATGTCTAATTTAACGAAAGCAATCCTCTTAATTAATACAAGCAGATAAAATACACAGCATATTTATTTTGACGGCATACATGAGATCGAGAGGCAACATCCGATCGTTCTTAAGTGCTTCTTTCGTGGCTCTTTCAAGCGACAGAGATCATAATCGGACTGGTAACTCTAGTAGTTTTATCAGAAGAAACCCATGTTAAGAATCCTTTCTTAGTCCCAGTGCTTTTACTTGTGCCTGAGAAGGCAACGGAATACTGCGCCTTCTCATTTACCTCCGAGAAGGACAGCTTCTTAGGTTTCACCGTCACCAACACCCCAGCCGGAGCCGTCACCTTCGCGGTGTATTCCGAGCCCGGAGCTCCCACGTTCGTCACCGTCCGCGCCACCTTCAACTTGTAGGCGTTTTCAGCGCTCAGGAACACCATGAACGATGGGTAGTTCAACTCCGCGCCGGAAATGCTCTTGATATCGGAACAATTGATCGCATGGCCGGCGATGACGCTCACGTGCTCATCTGTGTAGTTCAGACCGCAGAGGTAAGCGATGTAGCTGTCCGAATCCAAATCGTAGACGAGGCCCGGCTTGTTAGCTTTGGATGGATTCACATGGCCGGAGCCAACTGCGTAGAATTCGGCGACTTGCATGGTTTGATCGCGAATGGATTTGCCGTCATTTGCCGTCAGGTCAGCAGTCGTCATGATCGCTGACTTGATTGCGGCCGGTGACCAATCGGAGTGCGCACTCTTTAGAAGGGCGGCGATCCCGCTGAGGTGAGGGGTGGCCATGGACGTGCCGGAGATTATGTTAAACGCGGCCTCGGCGTTGGACGGTCCGACCGGGAACGGCCATGCGGCTAGAATATTCACCCCAGGGCCGATGATGTCCGGCTTCAGGATGTTTGGGTCGGCCAGGTTGGGCCCTCTGGAGGAGAAGAAGCCCACCACCGGAGCGGGGACTCTCCGAGGACTGTGCCCTTGAAGGCGATCGATGCGGTGGCGTTCGACGCCGACTTGATGTAGGATTTAATCTTCAATCCATCGGCATGGCTCACGTGCGACGCCGGAAGGACGTGAATGTCAGACAAGGTGACGAATCCGCTGGCTTCGTTGTTGGCAAGAATCATGGCGGCTCCTCCAGCGTTCTTGACGTTTTCTCCCTTGGAAACGCGAGGAATCTCGCCGGAGTCGCACACCACCACCTTTCCCTTGACGTCGAGGCTGGCCAGCGACTCGCTGTTGCAGGTGGCTGCTTGGGATCCTCCGAGGAAACCGGGGTATACCAGAGGCAGCTTGGCGAAGAAATTGTTCGGCTGGTAGACGGATTGTCCGACGAACTCCTCTCCGTTGCCGAGCTCAACGACCGCCCGGATGGACCGATCCATGGTGCTTGCGCCGACCGTCAAGATCCACGGCGCCTCGTTGGAAAGCGTGCTAGCAGAAGGACCAGAATTTCCGGCGGCACAGCTGACGAAGATGCCCTTGTCGATGGCCCTGAATGTGCCCACGGCGATACCGTCATCGTAAAAAGGAAGGGATTTTCCGCCGAGGGAAAGCGAGAGCACGTCGACGCCGTCCTTGATGGCACTGTCCAGCGCGGCAAGTATGGCAGATGTTGCACATCCACGTTGGGTGCAGACCTTATAGACGACCAGGTGGGCATAAGGTGCGATCCCGGCGGCGGTGCCAGTGGCCTGGTCAAGAACATCGGCATTCTCGACGAACATGCCGGCGGCCGTGCTGGCGGTGTGTGTCCCGTGTCCATCATCATCGAACGGCCCTACCTGCTCCAAGGCACTGTAAAATCCTCGCATGGCGCTCGCTCCTTCAACAAAATTATTTGCTCCAATGAGTTTATTGTTGCATGAACTGAAGTCGCAGCCACCCTTCCATTTCTCCGGTGGAGGCGGCATCCCTTCGTCACTGAATGAAGGGTGGTTCGGCATCACTCCTGTGTCCAGTACACCAACAATCACACCTTTGCCAAAGTTGGAGTCCTTCCAGAAGCCCGTGGTATTGCGTTGCAGCCCTAAGAACTGGGGCGTGTGCGTGGTTTGGAAGTGAACCAGCCGGTCGGGGTAGGCATGCACAAAGCCAGCCTTCTTCTTTATGTCGGCCAGCTCTTCGTCGGTCAATCTTGCAGCGAAGCCACTGATGGCATTACTATAGGAGTAGATCAGCCGCGGTTCGCCCGAGCTCAGCAGGCTTGAGGGCAAGAAGGACTTGTGCCACTCCTCCAGTTCTTCGGGGTTGTCAGGCGAAGACGAGACAAGTTTTCGATGCACATGAACTATATAAGTCTTGTGCTTCTCCTCGAAGGAAATCGGCACGGCCCAGTTGTCTTGTGCCGAAGCGCAATGCCACAGAGAGAAGAGGAGAATGAGGAAAGTAATGGACATGGTTGAGTGGAACTAGCTATTCTGCCGATCGAATGCGTTGAGAGGCCCTTCAGAAACACATTGGCTACATATAAAGGTAGCTAAGTGAAGAGAAAATAATTGTGATACTAATAATTGATAGACCTTCCACGTATTATCGATCATATTATTGATTTGTTTCAGGCCTCTTCTTAATTTCCAGATCCGACTCGATCCACATATATATTGGTTTCTTTCTCATTAATGGACAGGTGGTGGTAGGCTGCTGCTGTTGGGCCCATCAGATCACAATTTAAAGGATGGAGGATCTGGCCGGCGAGATATATTTTCATAAACTATATATTAAGGCATTCATCATGTGGAGTATGAAATTATTATATATGAGCATTTAATGTCCTCATCTTCGTTGACTTGTATAGCTGCATTGTTATTCAATGGGCTGATATCTTGTCCACCAACTAACGGTTGATGAGGTCCAAGGATCGCCGCATCGTGAAGTATGAACAACTACATGTTGGAGGTAGGTGTCGAGGCCATGAGAACCGTTCAACGGAAATGCCCATCTGGTTTACATGGTTGCAATTTTCATGCAGCTATTTAAATTTAAGCTTTAATGTTTTGGACTCTAGAAAAGGTCAGTCCCATGTTGTGATGCCTTAAATTTAAATTTGAGGATATGGAAGTCATCGTATGCTCATAGGAATGGTCCCTAAAGCGTATAAGATTATTCCATCTGTCAATAAATTTACAGCATGACTACAATAATGCTATTCACATACAGACAGTAGCGACACAACAACAACAAAAATTCAAGTTTAGTGATACAGAAATAAGCATCGTAAAATAGCTATGAATCAGCGATGCCAAATGACGCAGGATAATCGAAATACGCGGTTAAAAATCAGCAACTAATTTGCATTGCTATATGTCGCTATTTAGCGCTTGGCATCGCTAATTAGCGACGCTCCCACCTCGTCGCTAATTAGTGATGTTAAGATGCATTGCTGAGCATTGCTAATTCGATTTAAAACTCGAAACCCTATTTTTGAATCATTCTATATCACGGCCGCCATACATTCTCCCGTCCCTTTCCATGTCACCAGTGCTTCCAGCTCTTCGGTTCCGAATCCTTTACTGATATCAGTGGAAGGAAAAGAGGAGTTCCGATTGGCTTTCTTCGATCCATGAGTGAAAGCTAATATTTCCTTTCCGTTCTTTTATTTTCAGTTTATTTTTTGATTTTTTGATGTTTCCTCTGACTGCTGCTAGGGTTTTCCGATTTTAGCCCCTTCTTATTCTCATCCATGTGGGCAAGGGATTTAGGCTTCCACCCTTTCATCTTCTTGCGGCGCTCTTCCTCCGAAAGTTAAGGCTTCCACCCAATTTCATTATTAAGGCATTCATCTCGTGGAAAGGGATGTAACAGCCTAACAGGCACGCCACCGTAAATTATGTAAGTAAACTAATAATTGTTAGATTATTGACTCGTACCTTCACGTGAGTAAACTAATAATGGATAGATTATCAATTAGATTATTGACCCATACTATTGATTCGTTTCAGACGGCTCGATCCATTCGCCCACCCAAACCCCCCCTCCCTTCTTTCTCACTTATGGACACGCGCTTGTTTTTGGTAGGTTGGTGATAGGGTCGAGGTCTTGGCCCATTAGTTTTCATTTAAAGGATCGAGGATATGGTTGGTGGGTTTTTTTTTTAAGTAGAAAAAAATTAATATCCCGAATACAGAACTCTTTAAGCATCTGCAATAGGTAGATTTTACATCTTTGATGGATATTCATCATGTGAAATGCCAAATGCCCTGGGTCTCATTAGTAGAAGCTTAGTTCGACCATTTGATTTGCTTCCCGGTAAACAATTTGATAGGTACAATTTAGGATAGCTATATACACTACAACAAAACAAAAGAATAACAATCCTTTTATCTCGATGCTTTGAAAAAGTGTTAAAAAAATTTAAAATATGCCGACGCTTTTAGAAAGCATCGATAGTTAACAATGCTTAAAAGTATTGAAAGTTTTTTTTAAGAAAATAATTTTTTTAATGTATACCAAAGCTAAAAAGCATCGGCATCATAATTTTTCCAATGCCCGCCAGTGGGATCAGAGTTCTATTTCAATTTTCACACCAAAAAAAGTCCTCCCGCTCTTGATTTATGGTTTAACTCCCATTCCTGCCTCTTTCTCTGTCGTTCGAGATCTCAAATTTTTCCTTCTCACCTTCGACTTCTCTGCTATTCCCATCTCGATCTCCGACCACCCCCATCGTTGATGCTTCCCTCTTCTCCGGCTGCTGAAAGTTTAGGTAAAAAGGGAATGGTGAACACTGGTGCTGACAGTGGTCGCGAGAAGTGGATGCAAAGGAGGCCATGAGAAGATCCCAGACGGCAGAGGCAAAGTCCTTGAGGTAGTCTTTGAACTCCTCCTCGTTCTTGTTCATTTTGAGCTGGAGATTCTCAGAGATGGCGGTACGGAGGGCATCGATGGTACCCTCGGTCTCAACGGCTGGTGAGTTAGTGGTGGTGAGGTAGCTCCGGAACTAGGTCATCCACTCCCGCATGGTGTCGTTGAAGAACTCGGGGAGCTCGGTGAAGTTCAGGGAGTGGAAGATCCTGTAGCTGAGGCGCTGGCACTCAAAGAAGGGGCATAGGACGTCAGGGGAGCTGGCAGTGGCATTGGTGGAGATGAACTGGGCGGCCTTGACGAAGACCTCAGGGAGCAGGGGCAGCGAAGCTGTCGAGGTAGAGATGGTCCTACGATAAGGATTACTTCTTCTTTCTTTCTTTCTCTTTTTTTTTTGTCCCTTCTTTAAACAATTCTGTTCGGGTGCTGACAAGCAAGCCCATGAAGAAGCTCGCCGTGCAGAGCACGAGTATTGCCTTTCCTGGGAGTGATCTCCCCCTTGGCTTCTTCTCCGAGTACTCTACTGGCCTTTCGCTGGCTGCCTTCATGAGTCCATGCATCAGAAATATTTAGATCCAAATATTTGATCAAGAAACGAAGGCAAAGTAGAGGAGCATGGGTTTGGTTGAGCCTTAGAGCAACAACATGGCTTTAAACAGGGGATTTAAGCCATCATATCAAGGTCTGTGGCTGGAATCTTGTGCAAAGCCTGAAAGAGATAGTTGGGAGAGCGAAAACTATAATAGAAAGCGATCTAGCATTATAATAGAAGTCATGGGAACTGATGATGGAGACGGCCTCGAAAAGTTGAGGACGGATGCGGCGGGGGAGACAATGAGGGCTTTGATCTGGTTCTTCTTGGCATCTGGGATGGGGAGGGTCGTCGTCGGAGGGGGTCTAGCAAAAGCGGACGTGGTTCTTGAAGTGGACCGCAGTAGCGAGATGGATCTTCTCGTCGAAGGGATCGGTGGAGATGACGTTGAGGATGGCGAGACCGAAGGCAGGGGCAAGGGTGGCGGCGGCCCGAGGGGGCACCACGGGGGAGAATGTGAGCCTGGACCTAATTTAAAAAAAATTATTGCCGATGCTTTAAAGCGTCGACAAGATTTAGACCTCCCGACGCTTTTTCGATGCTTTTAAAAAGCGTCAGGATTTTTTGTCTTCACTCCCGCTTTTCTGACGCTTGTAAAAGCATCGAGACAATATTTTTCGACGCTTTTAAGCATCGGTAAATGACTTTTTAGCGTCGGTATAGTGAGAATTGTTTGTAGTGATAAAAAAATGTAAATCTTGCATGTAAAAATAAAAGTACAAAAATTTATTTAGAATCTAAGTGATCACAACCGCGTGTTGAGTTTCCTCACTTGGGCTCCACACAATGGGTTCAACAACCTCCAACCTCACAAAATCTGGTTTAGAATTTGATCAAACACCTGGAGTGCACCCAGAATTTGTCCCCTTTGTGAGTGAAGATTTAGTCCTTCGATCCTTGCCACTGTTTTTAGATATTGTTCGGGAGGTGGAAGAAAGCTTCTGACTACACCAATGATTACACTTGGTTCCTTGCACACTTCATATAGATTTGAGAGGGTTTCCACGTCAAGATCAAGCACAAAATGAGATCTAACATGAACAAACTAGATTTGACAACAATGAAGAACACCACTTCAATAACCAACAAATCCCACCTATTACAAGCCTCCAAAACAAAGAAAATATAGTAGTAAAGAAAGATGATAGATAGATGAGATCTCCCCACTACAGCCCGTGGTTTGATCTCTCTAGCTCGGAAATAAACCTACCCCCTTGCTAGCCCAAGTAGACACCGTATTGCTACGCCGCTATCGATCTTAAGCTCGCCGATGAAGACAAACTCAAGCCACCACAAGCACTCTCAAAGAGCTCCCAAAATGTTCAAGATAAAAAACCCTAGCTCATCGACACATCCTTTTTCTATGGACTCCCACAATGACCAAAATACTCATGACCCAACAAAACCATACAAACATAATAAAAGATCCATACCAACATGACAAAAGATAAGATAAGATAATATGAAAGACATTATAAGGATCAACTAGTAGCATCAAGTGGGTCCAATGTGCTTCCTCCCGCTTTGTCCCGAATTCGTGCGCTCCTACGCCTTGGTGCTTCACCATTCACTACTAGAAAAGTATGATTTACCGATCGAGGAAAAAAATACCTCGCAATTCCGAGGATTTTCAGACAAAAAAATATAAACTATAAAATTTTTGATAAAAAATATTTTCTTGCAAAATTCGGTGCATAATTAATATTTCGAGGGATTTTTGAGGGATATTTCTAATATAAATGGGTTCTTTGTAAAAAAATTTCTCGCAAAATTTAATTTTTGAGGGATTTTTTTAGGGATATTTCTATAATAAATGGCTTATTTGTAAAAAAATTGATAAAAAAATACCTTAAAAAATCTCTCAGAAATTAATTTTGCAAGGGATTTGCCGAGGGATTTTTTTATTAATGAGTTATTAATAAAAATTTTGATTAAAAAATCATTCAAAAAATCCCTTGCAAAATTAATTTTAGAGGGATTCTAAGAGGGATTTTTTGATGATTTTGCGATGAGTTTTTCGAGGGATATTTCTATAATAAATGGTTTATTTTAAAAAAATTGATAAAAATTATCCCTTAAAAATTAATTTTGTGAGAAATTTTTTGAGGAATTTTTTTTTTCATTAATGAGTTATTAATAAAATTTTTGATGAAAAAAATCCCTCAGAATATCCCTCACAAAATTAATTTTGAGGGATTTTCTGAGAGATTTTTTTATGAATTTGTAAGGGATTTTCTGAGGGATATTTCTATAATAAATGACTTATTTATAAAAAATGATAAAAATAATCCCTCAGAAAATCCCTTGTAAATTAATTTTGCGAAGGATTTTTCGAGAGACTTTTTTTCATTAATGAGTTATTAATAAAATTTTTAATAAAAAAAATCCCTCAAAAAATTCCTTACAAAACTAATTTTTGAGGGATTTTCCGAGGGATTTTTTTAATGAATTTGCGAGGGATTTTTTTAGGGATATTTCTATAATAAATGGCTTATTTGTAAAAAAAATTGATAAAAATAATCCCTCGAAAAATCCCTAGAAAATTAATTTTGCGAGAGATTTTTCAAGGGATTTTTTTTATTAATGAGTTATTAATAAAATTTTTTGATGAAAAAAATCCCTCAAAAAATCCCTCGAAAAATTAATTTCCAAAGGATTCTTTTAATGATTTTGCGAGGGATTTTGCGAGTGATATTCCTATTATAAATGGTTTGTTTGTAAAAAAAATTGACAAAAAAAATCCCTTAAAGAAATTAATTTTGCAAGGGATTTTTCGAGGGATTTTTTTTTCATTAATGGGTTATTAATAAAATTTTTGATGAAAATAATCCCTCTGAAAATCCCTGGCAAAATTAATTTCTGAGGATTTTTCGAGAGATTTTTTATTAATTTTTTTTAAATAAGCCATTTATTATAGAAATATCCTTAGGAGGCAATTTCCGAGGGATTTTTGAAGAATTATTTTTATGAATTTGCAAAAATTTTTCTGAGGGATATTTCTATAATAAATGGCTTATTTGTAAAAAAAAATTGATAAAAATAATCCCTCAGAAAATCCCTTGGAAATTAATTTTGCGAGGGATTTTTCGAGGGATTTTTTTCATTAATGGGTTATTAATAAATTTTTTTATGAAAAAAATCCCTCGAAAAATTTCTTGCAAAATTAATTTTCATGAGATTTTTTGAGAGATTTTTTTATGAATTTGCAAGGGATTTTTCAAGGGATATTTCTATAATAAATGGCTTATTTGTAAAAAAATTGATAAAAATAATCCCTCAAAAAATCCCTCGAAAATTAATTTTGCAAGGGATTTTTTGAGGAATTTTTTTTCATTAATGGGTTATTAATAAAATATTTGATGAAAAAAATCCCTTGAAAAATCCCTCTCAAATTAATTTTCAAGGGATTTTTTGAGGGATTTTTTGATGAATTTACAAGGGATTTTTTGAGTGATATTTCTATAATAAATGGCTTATTTGTAAAAAAATTTGATAAAAATAATCCCTTGAAAAATTCCTTGAAAATTAATTTTGCGAAGGATTTTTTGAGGGATTTTTTTCATTAATGAGTTATTAATAAAATTTTTGATAAAAAAAAATCCCTCGGAAAATTCCTCGGAAAATTAATTTCTGAGGGATTTTTCGAGGGATTGTTTGATGATTTTGCGAGGGATTTTTCGAGGGATATTTCTATAATAAATGGCTTTTTTTCATGTTTCTCTACTTGCCAAGACTTTATCAAATTGAAGTAAAAATTATATATTACTAAAATAAAAATATATAAGTTTTTTTTATAAAATAAGTTTATAATAGATAGATAAAAAGATTTAAATCTGAAATATTAAAAATGTACTCACAGTCATAGCCACTAAGATCAATGCTTTTTTTTTGTTCATAAATTTGTTATGAAAGTATTTAAATTATAAATTTTTTTTATAAATAAAACATAAAACCTGTTGAATTTTCACTGCCCAGCACCCATTTTTATTTGACTGTGGCGCCTAAATTACAAAGTTGCGAGTTCCACTAGGCTCGCTGCGCCTAAATTTACAAAGTCGCAAGTTCCATCAGGCTCGCTGCCATTTTATTTGACCGTGGCACCTATATTTATTTGACAGTTCTTATTTCAATTTTCAACACGAACCTTCCCTCTCTCTCTTCCACCGAGCTTGTCGCCAGCCCTGGTTTGCTCCCTCGGACGCCACCTACTTTCTTCTCTTCCACCGCCTCTCCACCGCCTCGACTCTTCGAGGACATTCTCAAAGCTGCCACCTCTATCGATAGATTTTACGAGAAATTTTTTTTATCAAAAATTTTATTAATAATTTATTAATAAAAAATAAATCTGTTGAAAAATTTCTTACAAAATTAATTTTTGAGAGATTTTTTGAGGAATTATTTTTATCAATTTTTCTTTTACAAATAAACTATTTATTATAGAAATATCCCTCGAAAAATCCCTCACAAAATCATCAAAAAGTCCCTCAGTAAATCCCTCGAAAATTAATTTTGCAAGGAATTTTTCGAGAGATTTTTTATCAATTTTTTTACAAATAAGCCATTTATTATAGAAATATCCCTCGAAAAATTTTTCGCAAAATTATCAAAAATTCGCTCGCAAAATCCCTTAAAATTAATTTTATGAGAGATTTTTTAAGAGATTTTTTTCAATAAAAAAATTTATTAAAAACTCATTAATGAAAAAACAAATTCCTCGCAAAACAAAGTCGCGAGTTCCATCAGGCTCGCTGCCATTTTATTTGACCATGGCGCCCATATTTATTTGACAATTCTTATTTCAATTTCAACACGAACCTTCCCTCTCTCTCTTCCACCGAGCTTGTCGCCAGCTGTGATGCCCCTCCCAATTGTCCCACATCGGATAATTGGGAGTTGGTTAAGTGGTTTATAACCGGTTAAGCAAGAAGGACAAGGCACCAATTGGATCCCTTTTGGGCTGTGGTGGCCCAAGTTGGTGTGGACCTTGTCCGTTTTGCTTTCTTGTAACGAAACGGGCCCGTGGGCCCGGGTCATTACAATATGGTATCAGAGCCATCACCAGACGGAAGTGCATGAACTAAGTGCCACACAGGGCAAAGTGCTACATCCATGGGGGATGGGAGTCACCTCTTGAACCTGTGGGGGCCACCTCTAGAATCTTGCCTGCCTGGTGGTTGTGATGAATTACCCCTGGCGACGAGGACGTCGCCTCTGTTAAGGAAGGTAGATTGTGATGCCCCTCCCAATTGTCCCACATCGGATAATTGGGAGTTGGTTAAGTGATTTATAACCGGTTAAGCAAGAAGGACAAGGCACCAATTGGATCCCTTTTTGGACTGTGGTGGCCCAAGTTGGTGTGAACCTTGTCCGTCTTGCTTTCTTGTAACGAAACGGGCCCGTGGGCCCGGCTCATTACACCAGCCCTAGTTCGCTCCCTCGGACGCCACCTACTCTCTTCTCCTCCACCGCCTCTCTGCCGCCTCGACTCTTCGAGGACATTCTCAAATCTACCACCTCTACCGATAGATTTTACAAGGAATTTTTTTATCAATAATTTTATTAATAATTCATTAATAAAAAATAAATATGTTGAAAAATTTCTTGCAAAATTAATTTTGGATTATTTTTATCAATTTTTCTTTACAAATAAGCTATTTATTATAGAAATATCCCTTGAAAAATCTCTAACAAAATCATCAAAAAGTCCCTCAGTAAATCCCTCGAAAATTAATTTTGTGAGAAATTTTTCGAGAGATTTTTTTATCAACTTTTTTACAAATAAGCTATTTGTTATAGAAATATCCCTCGAAAGATTCCTCGCAAAATCATCAAAAATTCGCTCGCAAAATCCCTTAGAAATTAATTTTGTGAGAGATTTTTTGAGGGATTTTTTTCAATAAAAAATTTTATTAATAACTCATTAATGAAAAAACAAATTCCTCGCAAAATCCCTCACAAAATTAATTTTTGAGGGATTTTTCGAGGGATTTTATCAATTTTTTTTATAAATAAGCCATTTATTATAGAAATATTACTCAAAAAATCCCTTGCAAAATCATCAAAAATTTCCTCGCAAAATCTCTCGGAAATTAATTTTGCAAGTAAATTTTTAGAGGGATTTTTTTTATCAAAAAATTTTATTAATAACTCATTAATGAAAAACAAATCCCTCAAAAAATCCTCGCAAAATTAATTTCCGAAGGATTTTTGAGGGATTTTTTTATCAATTTTTTTTTACAAACAAGCCATTTATTATAGTAATTTCCCTAAAAAATCCCTTGCAAAATCATCAAAAAATCCCTTGGAAAGTTCCTTGGAAATTAATTTTGTGAGGGATTTTCCGAGGGATATTTTTTATCAAAAAATTTTTACTAAGGACTCGTTAATGAAAAACAAATCCCTCGAAAAATTTATAGTAAAATTAATTTCTGAGGGATTTTTCGAGGGATTTTTTTTATAAACCCTATTATATTGTTTTATGAACCATCAACTCAGTTTGCTAGGTTGTGGCAAATAACAAAGGTTGTATAGTATTTAAGATTATAGGATAACAACTCGAAAATTCCTATCTTTTGCTTCATGTTAAAGATGGTGGCAATTAAAGATGATGGCAATTACAAAGTTTAAGGTTTTATGTAATATAGGATAAAAGGTTTGAGCTCATTACATAAATTAGGTAAAGGATAACAGGCTATGTAAAAAGAAAAAATTATGTGGTAGTTAAAGAGTGACAAAATAGGTAATCAATTGTTTGGGTTAGATTAACCTTATTTAAGCCTGATGACCCAACTTAACCTATTAATAAGTCAAGATTGCTAGACCTAAATTTGACTAACAACCATCCACTGACCTTTGTAATGCTAAATAAATTTAGTTTTGGGGTTTATATTAAATGGGTAGTATTTTTTTATATTTAGCTTTTGGATCATTTGTTATATAACTCATCTCTCCTTTGGATCAATGGTCTAGTTGCTCATTCATTACATGGTTTTCTTTTATACATATATATACATATATATATATATATATATACACACATACACACACATATACAGGTGTGTGTGTATATATATATACGTACGTGTGTGTGTATATATATATATATATATATATAGTGTTGATGGTTATCTTCAAAATTTAAATTTCATCAATCAATGTCATCAAGCCTTCTTAGTCTTCACTAATTCATGTAAAATCATACTTAACAAGAAGCCTAGATATGAAGAACTTATTCTTTTGTAGTTACTTTACTAATATATTCAGTATGTACAAGCACATGATTCATCTTAGATTAGATAAATTAATGGTTATGAACTCATCAATCAGTAAAATAATGTCCATGATCTTATTTGATTTAGATTTTTTTCTCATTTATGTAAAATGGTAAATGAGATACTGCTTCTTTTTTTTTCAACAATCCAACTAAAACAGCATAAAAAATAGTGACTTTATATATTAATAAATTATTTAAATAATTTACGAAGGGATTTAAATGGTTAATAAAATCTTGATAGTTTTCCCAACTAATATTTCCTTTAAAAAAATATCTCCCATTAAATACATTTTTAACTGATAATATATATATTGAACCACTAAATCAAATTCTAATGGTTATCTTAGGACAAATCCAAATTTCAAAGCTTCTGTCGCTTGCTCACCTGTTTCTTCCCTCTCATGCTTGGACTTAGGGTTGCAAATGTGTAGGGCAAGATCGGGTTATGCTTGATTCCAACCCGACCTGGTTCCTTGGTCAGATCTTGATATTGAACCCAAACCTAATATAATAAAAATTCGAATCAAATCTATAATCAAATTTCTTGACCCAATGGACCATTCAGGTCAGGTCAGGTCCGTGTATAACCCAGTCCTAATCCATATTTGATCATATTTGATTTAGATTTTTTCATTTATATAGTATGATAAATGAGATATTGCTTTTTTTTCAACGATCCAACTAAAACAACATAAAAAATAATGACTTTATATATTAATAATTGTTTAAATAATTTATAAAAAAATTAAATAATTAATAAAAAATTTTAACTAATATTTTTTTAAAAATATTTTTATTAAATATATTTTTAAATAATATATATATAAATATAAATTTTTGAATCGTTAAAACCATAGGCGCCAAAAATTTTTGCCGCTCGCTCATAAATTTCTTTCTTCCCTCTCTTAAGTGCCAAAACTTTTCGGCGTCCTTCACTCCCCCCTCCGGTTTTATTCCCAATATCTCTTGCTCTCTCTCTCTCCTCTCCCCCCTCCTCCCCAACCCCTCGCCCGTTCTCTCTCCTTCCTCCTCGCGAGAGAGAGAGATACGGTTTTATTCCCAATATCTCTCGCTCTCTCTCTCCCCCCTCCCCAACCCTTGCCCGTTCTCTCTCCTCTCCTCTTCTCTTCTCCCCTCCGAGAATCAAGAAGAGAGAGCGAGAGAGAGAGAGAGAGAGAGGGGGAAGGGGAAGAAGAGATGAAGGAGGTTGTGGCGGAGGAGGGTCGGGATTGGTTGGAGCTGATGCCGATGTGCTGCGCGTGGCTGGACGCCGCTCGCGACCCCTCTTCCTCCTCTCTCTGTTTCCTCCCTACCCTCCCCTTTCCCAATCTCTCTCTTCCTCCACGGTCCGTTCCCCATAAACCCTAGCAATCTCTAGCGATCTCTCGTTTCTTTGTTGTCTTCAATGTATTTGAGCATGGAATTTTGGGGGATGGGCGGTCTGGGCCGGGGCGAGACATGGTGGTCGGGGGGGCGCGGGGCACAGGGTGTCCCTGGGGTTCATCACCTTCTCCACCATCCGACTCCCAAGTGAGGTGCAGAAAATAAGTGTTTATTTTTGTAAACTGTGAAGATTATATTTTCTCTGGTGTTTGATGGATATCAATAAATTGTCAACAATTTCTTTTGCTATTTTGACACCCATTATTTACCCCCTATTATATGATTTCCTTTTTTTGGTTTGCTTCCAATTTTGAGAAAATTTAACTATATGCCATTGTTGAGTTCTATTTTAACTATGAAATATTACCTTTCATTCTTGGAGAAAGTTTCAGTTTCTTTAGACTGAACTGGCAGGAATAAATTAAATATTGGGATGGTATTTTTTTCCTCATGTTTTTTGCTGCAAGTGGTTCTTTATGTAAGAATCTTGTGGATACAGTGATTTGTGTAACTTGTTATTACAAGTTACTGAGAAATGTGTATTTCATTTTTTTATTAAAATTTGGGATTCAAACTGAATTGTGTTAAGGATTGAGCTCATAAAAAACTGTTTCATTAGGAGGTCTGTTTTAGCATTTAGGCATTCCATTGTCTTGATTCAAGCACTACTCCTTGAAAAAGGAAAAGGTCTAACTGAATTAGTTACTATGGAACTTCAACACAGATTGCATATATTAAGGACTTTAAAAACATTGGGACTGCAGAATTATTAGGATACTAACCTGCCCGGACAATTCATTAGTGGCAAATTTATCCCTATAGTACTTGCTGTCGCTTATTACTGACTTGAACAAACACATGTTTCTAGAACACCTTGCTTTGATTCCATTATGTAGCATGAGGTAATGTTTTCAGGGGTTTTAAACTGGCTCTGATTTCAGCTTTTACCCACCGCAGATGCAGATGAAACCTTGTTATCAGACCACAAAGTCTCTTGGTTTTAGATAATGTAACCTCGCATGAGCCCAGCATACGGCCCCACCCAAAAACCATCCAGATCAGAAAGTGTGATATGATTCAGACTGGTTTGGAGCTATATCGAATTGGCAAGTAAAAACAAACTATCTTTCTGTCGGCTCAGGCCGCTCAGGCCAATCGATCCTAAAGAACTGCTTGTACCTTCTACATCTTTGGATGCATATGTCTCCAACAACGATACTTAGACATGTGAGGTGTATGCCAACATCGATGTGATGAAAGAAATCCAACATGGGAACCCTTAGGAATTCAATTTGGTGGCATTGGCTTCTTGTACCTTTTTGTAGATTTCTATAGATGTCTATGTGTAATGGATAATTAGTTAAACCAATTGATCTACAATTTGTAAAACTAACATGAATGTAATTAGATTTGACAGCTTTTTGTACAATTGTCAAAAGTAGGCATCTAATAGTAATGGCATACTGACTTGATAATTTGAGGTGCTGGGAGGTGTCTTTGTCCCAAGTGCTGGGAGGTGCTGGCATTGTTTTAAGTCAATAGTTATGTGACCACCGACAACAACAGAGGAACCAAAAATCAAGATCGGAGCAAAATGAATTAGAAATGGTGGACCAGAGTAGCATGATACTTCGAAGAAACAAACCATAATGACTGCATCCATATGTCCGGTAGAAGCTTCTGAGTCAATAGTTATGCCACATGTAATGGTTAAAGCATGGAAGGAAGCTTCTGAATCTAGTTTCTACACTGTATCTGAGTTGGTCCTATATTTCAGATTTGATCACAAATTAGATGCCTGTGGCAAAGATTTTCGGTGGCATTTCAATTTTGTTGACTGCCTGTGCCCGCCATATCCTGTGGTTCCAGCTGGAGAGGACTATGTCATGGTATCATATTTAGGAGTTGCATGGAAAACTTCCAATCCGAGTTTAATGGAAAGGGTTTTTCCTCGGCCCAGGTAGAATTTAGATTATGAACAAAAGGAAGGATAAAATTTCAAAAGGACAGTCCTGAAACCATATATATACTCAGTAGAACTTGGATTTTTCAACTGATATAGTCCAAAACATGCGTTTGATGGGATTCAGAAACCTCATCGCTGGAAGAATTATGATTTTCCAGTGTTGGATCTATTAATCAATAAACCAGCTGGAGGGAATGCATCTGGCACAAACTCAGCCATCTTATATGTATTCTCCTTAATCTGACAATCTTTGGAGCATCATCAGCACCAAGGGCTTGACAAATAATTTTCAAATGTTAAAATAGATCAAATTGCTAAATACCTCAATGCCTACCATTTTGTCTGGTTGTTTGTACCTTTATGAGTGATCTGAACTTCATCTACTGCATTTTTTTTTTAAAATTTTCTTTTAAAGCTCGTGGGCATTACTATTCCACCAATAATGTTTCACTTGACTAATAGATCATGTATCATCATATGGATGGACCACCTTGGATGTACGATGCAAAATGATTTTTTATTCTGATATTTTTATTGTCCACTGAATTTATAATTGACTATTGCTTTTGACATAGAGAAAGTGTTTGCTGTGTTGATTTCATTTGTCCTTATTTTTCCCTTTAAAAAATCTACTTGAGGTTAAATATCTTAATTTGCAGTCCTGTTGGCTTTGCATCGAAGAAAATAGCCAACTGCATTGAAGTAATAAATATTGATACTTGTTGAATGCATTTTGTCTATGTTCTTTGGCACTATGAAGCTGGCTTTTGAATTGTTTTCCTAGATTTTATTATACTTTTGGCTTAGTGTGCTCACTGCTTAGTGCTCTACTTTTAATTCAATATGGAATGCTGCAATGGCCCAGTTGTTAAATAAACGGAAGTTTATGTCAGAATCCATAAAGGTAGAGAGGAACAAGATATTTATCCTATTTCTAATATCATTACATCAGTCCCTACCTCCTGCTACAATCAACTCCCTGGTTCTACAATGCAACATATATTTCTAACCTTTTGTCTATGAAACTTTTCTTATGAACTACATGCCATTCAAACTATGCCTTAATTCCATCAAACTTTTCTTATGACCACCTTAGCTTTATAAAAACTATGCCTTAATTCCAAACTGTTTTTTTGGGTATGGTAAGGCTTATTATTTGGGCTATCCACCTCCAGCTAAGGAATTAACTTCTTAAGTAACCAGATAAACACAAAGAACATAAAACTACAAAGATTCAGCAATCATAAAGAACATATAATACTTACTATTAGTATTGGTGCTCCAAGGATTGGGATGTGGGTTGGTGTTTGGTGCAGGAGATACAGTAGCTGATTCTGAATCAGTAGTTGATTCTGAATCAGGAGACACAGTGTTTGGTTTCCAGTGTCTGCCGCAGAGTGCCGGGATCATTAAGGACATGTGCAAGATCAGGATTGCAGTCAATGATGGGGATTGTTCATGATTAAGTTGGAATAAAAAACCTTTATCCTCTATACCATAATATTGCTAGGTAACATTTGGCATCTTCCACTTATCTCCCCAACAATGCATGCATCTATCATTCTATCATACCATGGTAGTACTTGTACATGTTCATAAAATACACCTCTATCTAACTTTACATTTAATATTGAATTGATAATGCCATATTATGGTATAATATCTTTTTCTAATTTGGTAATATCTTCTAATTTGGTAATATCTTTTTCTTTACATATATGCTGTTCTTATTTCATATAATTTTTTTTAAAAAATTGATAATGTTGTTTATATTATGAAATTTACACAGAAGTTGAACCGAGCACCTACATTAGATGAGCTTTTCAGACACACTCATCAAAAGAAAAAGGATTGCAATCAATGGGTAAATAAAAAGGTAGAGACATCACATGTAAGTATTTAAAAAACTCTACTTTAATTCATATATTTATATTTGTATGTTTAACTAATTGTATCTAATATCTTTTACAGACAAATTTTATACAAAAATGGCAAGAGATGGAATCAAGTCAAAGCTCAACTGGAGAGGATGGTGCGGAATCATCACAGCAGCAGTCTCAGCCCTCCATGATGCATATATGGAAAGAGACAGTTGAGGTAAATAAGGGATGAGTTTATGAACTTAGATCCCAGGCTAGCTTGCTGACAGGCTCATCTTCTAGCCGCACATCCTCACAAGTTCTTGAGGAGTGGATTCAGGAGCGGAAGAGGATTTATAATATGTTTGAAACTGTTTCTGCCCGAAATGAGGAGTTAGCTATCTGAAATGAGGAGTTAGCTGTCCGAAATGAGGGGTTAGCTATTCGAAATGAGGAGTTAGCTAATCAGAATAGTCAATTAGCATCTCAAAACAATAAGCTATCTGCTTGGATTTTTCGTACCAAGGAGTTTATGCATCTTATGATGGAAAATATGTAGGTTAATCCATCTATAGTTTTAGCACCATATTCAGATGTTACCTCTGCAAATGATGATGATTGCGATGTCGATGATGATGATCATGAGGAGGATTTATAATTTTTCTCTTTTTCTATAATTAGAATGATACTTGTTGTGATACTTTTTTCTTTTGTTATGAAACTTTGGATATGATGACACTTGTATAACTTTTTTAAACTTGTTTTTTATGAACTTGTTATGAACTTGGATATGATGAACTTACTATAAACTTTTTTGAGCTTGTTATGAGTTTGTTATGAACCCTTGGATATGATAAAATTTATGGATAATTTGCATATATATAATCAGGTGTATTAAAAAAAAAGCCATTTTGCGAGGGATTGTTTCCTTGGATATTTATTTAGTGAGGGATAATTTCCTCGGAAATAAAAAAAAGCTATTTAAAAATTTAAAATATCCCTCAAAATTTTTTTTTTTCTCAAAATCCATCGAAAAATCCCTTGGAAAATCCTTCGAAAAATCTCACAAAATCTTTCAAAAAATCCCTTAAAAAATTCCTTAAAAAATCCCTCAAATTTTTTTTCCCAAAAAATCCCTTGGTAAATTTCCCTTAGCAAATCCTTCGGAAAATTTTCCTCGGCAAATCCCTTAGTAAATTGCCCTCAGAATATCCTTCAGAAAATTCCTCAAAAGTTTTTTCTCGGAAACTCCCTCGGTAAATTACCCTCGGAAACTCCCTCGGAAAACCCCTCGGATATTTTCCCTCGGCAGATCTCTCGGTAAATTGCCCTCGAAAAATCCCTCGGTAAATTACTCTTGGAAAATTCCTCAAAAATCCTTCTAAACTTATCCCTCGGTAAATCCCTCGGAATTTTTCCGTAGGAAAATCCCTCAAAATATCCTTCAAAAAAGTTTCTTCGGAAAATCCCTTAAAAAATTTTCCTCGAAAAATCCCTTGAAAAATCCCATGGAAAAGTTCCCTCGGAAAATCCCTCGGTAAATTTTCCTCGAAAAATTTATCGAAAATTTCCAAGGGATAAATTTCGTCGAAAAATCCCTCGGAAATAAATTCCCTCAAAAAAATTTTCCGAGGAGGGTTTTTCTGACGACCATATATCCATTGGAAATATAAATTTTAGACGGATTTTTTCTTTTTCCCTCATAAAATCCCTCGCAAATGACCATTTTTCTAGTAGTGATTCCCTCCTCTTCAAGAACTCCTTTGTCCTCAAGGGATAGGTTCAAAAATTGTTTGGCCACATCCTCATAGTCTTCCCATGTCGCTTCCTCCATCGCTAGCCCTTTTCAATGAATCAATACTTACCACACATCATTACTTTCCTTGCCTTTCTTATGCTTCCAATAACAAAGAACCGCTTCGGGCTTTAGTAATATTATTCTTTCCTCATCAAAAGAAGGCAGCACTTCAACAACATATTCTAGTTCTTCCATCATTTTCTTCAATGCAGTCATATGAAACACATGATGAAGGAGAGAAAATTCAGGCAATTCTAACTATATGCTACCTCTCCAACGTGCTTCAACACCTTAAAAGGCCCATAGTAGCACTGTGAAAGCTTGACATTAAATCTCTTCTTGAGTGATTTTTGCCTATATGGTTGTAACTTGAGATATACATAGTCCTCGGGTTCAAAGCTTACATCCCTCCTGCCTTGGTCATAATACTTTTTCATTCTATTTTGTGCCTTCATGAGTGCCTTCTTCACATTAGTAAGAATTTCATCTCTTGTTCTCAACTCCTCCTCCACCTCATCATTCTTGGCTCTTCCCTTTTCATAACTATTCAACATGGGAGGTGACCTTCCATATGTTACCTCGAATGGGCTTGTGTTGATGGAAGCATGATATGTGGTGTTGTATCAATATTCAGCCCATGGAAGGTACTCTTTCCATCTTGATTGTTTATTATGACAATAGCACCTAAAATATTGCTCTAATATCCGGTTCACCACTTCCGTTTGCCCATCCGTTTGGGGGTGATAGGATGAACTAGCTTTCAGCTTGCTACCTTGCAAAGTGAAGAGTTCTTGCCTAAAAGAACTCATGAATAATGCTCCTCGATCCGTCACAATACTCCGTGGTATTTCATGCAACTTTACCATATTTTCAATGAAAATTTTTGCTACACTACTGGCGGTGAAAGGATGCCGAAGAGGTATAAAATGTGCACCTTTACTCAATCTATCCACAACAACCAAGATGGCTTCACGTCCTCTACTCATCGATAGTCCTTCCACAAAGTCCATGGAGAGATCTTCCCAAATCCTTGCCGGTATTGGTAATGGTTGTAGCAAACCTATTAGAGCCCTTTGATCATATTTAACTTTTTGGCATATATCACATTTGGCCACCATTTCCTTCACCTCCTTCTTTAAGCCCTCCCAATAGAAGAAATGTTTCACCTTAAGATATGTTTTCAACCATCCGGAGTGCCCCCCTTCTTTGCTATGGTAGAAATGAGTCAATATCTCTTCCTGCAGCCCCAATACATATGAAACATAAATACAATCACCATAGTACAGCAATCCACTCCTCATTTTATAGCCCTTAACTCCTATCTCTCTTTTCTCAAGCTTTTCACAAATCTCCAATGACCTCTTGTCAAGTTGCACCGCTTCACGCACCTTGTCCCAAACCTCCCATTCAGCACCACTAAGAGCATACAAACTTGTTTCATTTTCAGCATAAATCGTCCATAACATAGAGCTCCCTTCCTTCCTGGATAAAGCATCGGCCATCTTGTTTTCCTTCCCCAGTTGGTAGAATATGTCATACTCAAAACCCAATAACTTTACCATGAATTTTTGCTGCTCCGGTGTGACAATTTTTTCCTCTAAAAGATGCCTCAAAGGTTGTTGATCCGTCACAATTGTGAACCGCCTACCCAAAAGATATGATCTTCAAACTTTAACTGCATGTATTACCGCTAACATCTCACGGCCATATGTGCTCCAAGTTTTCTTTATAGGACCCAACGCTTTGGAAAGAAAAGCTAATGGTCTTCTTTCTTGCACTAACACCGCTCCAATTCCTTCCCTACTAGCATCGGTATACACTTCGAAAGGCTTCTCAAAATTTGGTAGTGCCAAAACCGGAGTTTGAGTCATAGCCCGCTTCAAGTCTTCAAATGCTTGTTTCGCCTCATCATTCCATACAAAACTATCTTTTTCCAACATTGATGTTAAAGGTTTAGCAATTAGCCCATAGTTCTTCACAAACCTTCTATAGTAGCCGGTGAGTCCCGAAAATCCCCTCAATGCAGTGATATTAGAAGGTAGTGGCCAATCCACCATAGTTTCTATCTTCTTGTTATCAACCTTCACCCCATTTCCAGAAATGATATGTCCAAAATACTCCAACTCTTCTTGAATAAACTCACATTTTGCTAATTTGATGAAGAAATGGTGCTCCTCCAACAACCCAAACACCATCTCCAATTGACCAACATGTTCTTTCATAGACTTAGAGTATATAAGAATGTCATCAAAAAATACTAGCACAAATTTGCGCAAGAAAGGCTTGAATATCTCATTCATGGCAGCTTAAAATGTGGAGGGGGCGTTGCACAACCCAAATGGCATGACAAGGTATTCATAGTGTCCCGAGTGTGTTCTGAAAGCCGTTTTGTGCACATCATCTTTCTTCATTCTGATTTGATAATACCCCGCTCTCAAATCCAATTTGGTGAAGTCCACCGCACCATGTAACTCATCCAACATCTCATCCACCATGGGAATGGGAAAACAGTCCTTCACTGTAGCTTCATTTAGGGCCCTATAGTCGGTGAAAAACCTCCATGAACCATCCTTCTTCCTTACGAACAACATCGGTGAAGAGAAGGGACTAGTATTGGGTCGAATCAACCCTTGGTTCAGCATTTCTTCCACTTGCCGCTCTATTTCTCCTTTCTAAAAATGAGCATAACGATAAAGGGGAATATTCACAGGTCTTGTCTCATCCCGTAGAACAATTCGATGATCAAAGGACCTACTTGGTGGCAACCCATTTGGTAGCTTCAAAATATTTTTATGCTCTTCAATCACATGCCTTATTGAAGTAGGTAGTTACTATAATTTTTCTGCTTTACCCTCTTCACCTTGCTTCCCATCATCCCGTGCTTGATTGGTATTTGCTAGTACAATGGCAAAACAACATACACCACTCCGGTATAATTTTTTCATCATATTTGCTTCATATTGCTGAATTTCTTTGGAGATCAATGCTTTTCAAACCCTCTTTTTGCCACCAAATTTGAATTCCATTGTCATAGACCCATAGTCGATTAATACCCTTCCAACACTCTTCAACCAAGCACTTCCAAGTACTATATCTAAGCCCACAATAGTGATGACATACAGATCCATAACAATCTTAACACCTTGAACATTGATCTTCACATCCCGCACTACCTCATCACATTTCAGCTTTTCCCTATTGGCAACCTTTACCTCAAATGGTTCAACCGCTACTCCTCGGAGTCCAATCCTCTTGATAATATCAGCATTAACAAAGTTGTGGGATGACCCACTATCCACCAATAAAGTCACTTCATGTTTTTAATCCACGCCATGAGCCACATAGTGGATGATGTTTTTACCCCTGACATAGAATGAAGGGACAACTCCGCTTCCTCTCCCTCCAATGCCATTCCATGGCCTACTTCATCTTCGGATTCACCATTAGAATTTTCAGCACCTTCATCATCGCTATCATCCACAATCATGAACACTTGGCCCATCTTACACTTATGTTCCTTACTCTACTTTTTTACACACTTGAAACACAACCCCTTCTTTATACGTTCTTGTACCTCATCTTTGGATAGTTTTGTTACCTCCTTGTTGCCTTTGGTGAGTTCTTCCAAAATTTCTTTTCCTTTCCATGGTGCTTTGGATGACTGTCCAACTTGCCCATCCTTACCTTGATGTTTTTCAGTATAGTAGCTATCTTCTAAAATTTTTACCATCTTCATTGCCTCTTGTAGACGCCTTGGTTGTTTCAATTTGAGTTCCCTAGCCAATCATGGTTTCATTCCTTCAAGAAAAGCCTCCATAGGTGCCTCTTTTGACCAATCCCTCACCAACGTTTGGAGCCGTCTAAACTCTTCAATGTAACTTTGCACCTTCCCTTCTTGTTTCAGTTTGGCTAATTGCCCATGGTGATTTACCATCAGGGATGATCCCCAATGTTTCATGAATTCATGTTCAAAGGCCGTCCAACCAAGTCTCCTTCCTTCTTATTCAAATCTGAATTTGAGCCACCGCCACCATTTACTAGCCTTCCCATCCATGAAGAAACAAAGCCACATCTACCCTCTTATATCTGGGCACCTCATACACATGAAAATAGTGTTGGGCTTTGTCCAACCACTCATGAGGATCTCCACCATCAAAGCGAGGAAAATCAATCTTTGGTTTTCTTGGTTTTTGATCATGGTAACTCCCCTCCCTTCTATCGTGTCCATCTCTATTCCCTCGCCATCCATGTCTCTTTCGTGGCCCATAGTGATGCCCATGACCAACGGCCCTCCTACGCAATGGCCGCCCATCATCAGAAGCCTCGTTGTCCTCTTCTTGGGAGTCCCAATCATTCTGCCCACGCCTATGGTAAGAATCCCGTGAATATGCTGAATTATCAAGTCATCTCTCCATTGCAATTCCTCTGCCTTCAACTCTGCCTCCCCGCCTCCTTTCTTCCCATTCCGGCTCCTCCTCATGCCTTGATCTTTCCGAATTAGAGTCACCATGAGATGCATGCCTTTTATCTGCATGTTGCCTAGTAGGTCCAGAATTGTTGGACCATCCATCCCTTCTCCTCTCCCCATCATGTTCCACACTTCTTCACTCCATGCCCTCCCTTCTCTCCATGGTGTTAAAGGAGAGTTGATTAATGGCGGCCTTCATTTCAGCTAATGCTGCCATAATTTCTTTTTGGTTCTCCTCAAATGCTTTGAACCTCGCTCGGTTAGAGCCCTGTGTTGCTTCCCGCTCCATGACTTCCCACAACCAAAAGAGGTACCTTGAGTCCCCTGCTGCGATGTAATCTCAATGAAAGCACCAAATTTGTTGAGTTCCCTCACCTAGGCTCCACAACAATGGGTTCAACAACCTACAACCTCACAAAATCTAGTTCAGAAATTTGATCAAACACCTGGAGTGCACCCAGAATTTGTCCCCTTTATGAGTGAAGATTTAGTCCTTCGATCCTTGCCACTGTTTTTAGATGTTGTTTGGAAGATGGAAGAATGCTTCTGACCACACCAATGATTACCCTTGATTCCTTCCACACTTCACATAGATTTGAGAGGGTTTCCACATCATGATCAAGCTCAAAATGAGATCTAACATGAACAAACCAGATTTGACAACAATGAAAAACACCACTTCAATAACCAACAAATCCCACCTATTACAAGCCTCCAAAACAAAGAAAAATACAACAGTAAAGAAAGATGATAGATAGATGAGATCTTCCCACTACAACTTATGGTTTGATCTCTTTAGCTTGGGAATAAACCTACCCCCTTATCAGCCCAAGTAAACACAGTATTACTACGCCGCTACCGATCTCAAGCTCGTTGATGAAGACAAACTCAAGCCGCCACAAGCACTCTCAAAGAGCTCCCAAAATGTCCAAGATAAAAAACCCTAGCTCATCCACACATTCTTTTTATATGGACTCCCACAATGACCAAAATACTCATGACCCAACAAAACCATACAAACATAACAAAAGACCCATACCAACACGACAAAAGATAATATAAGATAATATGAAAGACATTATAAGGATCAACTAGTAGCATTAAGTGGGTCCAATGTGCATCCTTCCGCTTTGTTCCGAATTCATGCATTCCTACGCCTTGGTGCTTCACCACTGCGATATCATTCTCCAAACAAATATCAGATTTCTAAAAATGATTTTTATCCTCTTTCATTCCAAATCAAATAGCACACATCTCAGGTAGAGGCATCGGAAAAAATAGTTAAAAAAATTGCCAAGCTAAAAGAATGTGTCTCCAATAATCTTATATTACTATGCAAGCTCTACTTGATGAACATTGAACGCATCCATTGAAGTTGACTTTAAGATGTTTTGATAGCAGAGATGTCTAAGAAAAAAGTTTGAACTAATACATAGAATCAAAAGGAGAGAAACCTTGGATGCTAGGCATATAGAAAAGAGAAGATGAAGAATACTGAAGCAATTTTAACGATTAAGCTTGGATCTATCAGGCTATTTATAAAAAATTAAAAATTTTATATCAAAAATAAGCAAGCTTTATTTCAAAACTCTTCAAATCCATGTGTAAGGAAAAAAAGCCGGTTCTATTCTCATACGAACATCTCGTAGCATCTGGAAAAGAATTTTCATGAAAAAACATATATTTATTAAAATAATATTTTTAAAAACATTACTTTAAATATCATTTTTTGATTGTTATAATAAAAATAAATTTTATAAAATTTTCATCTTTCATACCAATGTTGTAAAATTGGTGTCGTTTGACACCAATTTAGAAAAGGACTGATCGCAGTACGTGAATGCGGCCATGGGTGCATTCAATTTCTCAGTGCTTGAAACCTGAATAACTTTAAGTTTAGAAAAGTTGAAGGACAAGTCATGCACCTTTGAATATACCAAATCATGCTCAGTTTCCATGCTTAAAATTCTCGTCGCACGTATCCAACAACCAGTTTGGAGTCGGTGTAGACGTTCAATTTCCTGACTTTTAGGTCACAGGCGATACAGAGCCCGGCAAGCAGAGTTTCATACTTAGCTTTATTGTTGAAGACCAAAAAAGAGAAGCGAATACCGTACTCGAAAGTTGCTCCTTTTGGGCTGGTGAGGACTAGGCCTAGTCCAAAAATGCTTATGCTGGAGGACCTATCTACATGAAGCAGTCATAAAGCTTCGAACTTTGATTGCTCGAAGACTTCTAGAGTTGAGCTGTCCTCGATATTATACATTCAAGAAGAAAGTTTGCCAAAACTTGTGTCTTGATGATAAATCCAAAGCAAAAGATAGAGAACAACAAAACTATTTCATCTCTTTGTGCATCACATGCTGATCATATGGATTAATGGGATTTTTAATTTAAATAAGGAAAAGTCAAAGCAACTACTGGCTAAATTAATATGCTAATGTAAATTAAAATCATGTTAGTTAATTGAAGGAGAGTAAGCTTGCACTTTAATTTTTTTATTAATATTGCACTATAGCATAAACTTTTTTTCTTCTATTCATCAATTTCTACGTTCTCATATCATTTACTAACTCAATTAATCCGATACGACTGAACTTATATGACCTTAAAAGCTAGAATATAAATTAATTGGTAGCAAAATAAACTTAAGCTACAAGCTTTTTTAATTTTTTTCTTCTGATATAATTTTTTATTTTTTTTGGGTAATAATGGTAGAGAATAGCAAGACTATCTGATCTCTTTGTGTATCACGTGCTGATCATATGGACCAAAGGGGATGTCTAATTTAACGAAAGCAATCCTCTTAATTAATACAAGCAGATAAAATACACAGCATATTTATTTTGACGCCATACATGAGATCGAGAGGCAACATCCGATCGTTCTTAAGTGCTTCTAGCTTTCGTGGCTCTTTCAAGCGACAGAGATCATAATCGGACTGGTAACTCTAGTAGTTTTATCAGAAGAAACCCACGTTAAGAAGCCTTCCTTAGTCCCAGTGCTTTTACTTGTGCCCGAGAAGGCAACGGAATACTGCGCCTTCTCATTTACCTCCGAGAAGGACAGCTTCTTAGGTTTCATCGTCACCAACACCCCAGCCGGAGCCGTCACCTCCGCGGTGTATTCCGAGCCCGGAGCTCCCACGTTCGTCACCGTCCGCGCCACCTTCAACTTGTAGGCGTTTTCAGCGCTCAGGAACACCATGAACGATGGGTAGTTCAACTCCGCGCCGGAAATGCTCTCGATATCGGAACAATTGATCGCATGGCCGGCGATGACGCCCACGTGCTCATCTGTGTAGTTCAGACCGCAGAGGTAAGCGATGTAGCTGTCCGAATCCAAATCGTAGACGAGGCCCGGCTTGTTAGCTTTGGATGGATTCACATGGCCGGAACCAACTGCGTAGAATTCGGCGACTTGCATGGTTTGATCGCGAATGGATTTGCCGTCATTTGCCGTCAGGTCAGCAGTCGTCATGATCGCTGACTTGATTGCGGCCGGTGACCAATCGGAGTGCGCACTCTTTAGAAGGGCGGCGATCCCGCTGAGGTGAGGGGTGGCCATGGAGGTGCCGGAGATTATGTTAAACGCGGCCTCGGCGTTGGACGGTCCGACCGGGAACGGCCATGCGGCTAGAATATTCACCCCAGGGCCGATGATGTCCGGCTTCAGGATGTTTGGGTCGGCCAGGTTGGGCCCTCTGGAGGAGAAGAAGCCCACCACCGGAGCGGGGGACTCTCCGAGGACTGTGCCCTTGAAGGCGATCGATGCGGTGGCGTTCGACGCCGACTTGATGTATGATTTAATCTTCAATCCATCGGCATGGCTCACATGCGACGCCGGAAGGACGTGAATGTCAGACAAGGTGACGAATCCGCTGGCTTCGTTGTTGGCAAGAATCATGGCGGCTCCTCCAGCGTTCTTGACGTTTTGTCCTTTGGAAACGCGAGGAATCTCGCCGGAGTCGCACACCACCACCTTTCCCTTGACGTCGAGGCTGGCCAGCGACTCGTTGTTGCAGGTGGCTGCCTGGGATCCTCCGAGGAAACCGGGGTATACCAGAGGCAGCTTGGCGAAGAAATTGTTCGGCTGGTAGACGGATTGTCCGACGAACTCCTCTCCGTTGCCGAGCTCAACGACCGCCCGGATGGACCGATCCATGGTGCTTGCGCCGACCGTCAACATCCACGGCGCCTCGTTGGAAAGCGTGCTAGCAGAAGGGCCAGAATTTCCGGCGGCACAGCTGACGAAGATGCCCTTCTCGATGGCCCTGAATGTGCCCACGGCGATACCGTCGTCGTAAAAAGGAAGGGATTCTCCGCCGAGGGAGAGCGAGAGCACGTCGACGCCGTCCTTGATGGCACTGTCCAGCGCGGCAAGTATGGCAGATGTTGCACATCCACGTTGGGTGCAGACCTTATAGACGACCAGGTGGGCATAAGGTGCGATCCCGGCGGCGGTGCCAGTGGCCTGGTCAAGAACATCGGCATTCTCGACGAACATGCCGGCGGCCGTGCTGGCGGTGTGTGTCCCGTGTCCATCATCATCGAACGGCCCTACCTGCTCCAAGGCACTGTAAAATCCTCGCATGGCGCTCGCTCCTTCAACAAAATTCTTTGCTCCAATGAGTTTATTGTTGCATGAACTGAAGTCGCAGCCACCCTTCCATTTCTCCGGTGGAGGCGGCATCCCTTCGTCACTGAATGAAGGGTGGTTCGGCATCACTCCTGTGTCCAGTACACCAACAATCACACCTTTGCCAAAGTTGGAGTCCTTCCAGAAGCCCGTGGTATTGCGTTGCAGCCCTAAGAACTGGGGCGTGTGCGTGGTTTGGAGGTGAACCAGCCGGTCGGGGTAGGCATGCACAAAGCCAGCCTTCTTCTTTATGTCGGCCAGCTCTTCGTCGGTCAATCTTGCAGCGAAGCCACTGATGGCATTACTATAGGAGTAGATCAGCCGCGGTTCGCCCGAGCTCAGCAGGCTTGAGGGCAAGAAGGACTTGTGCCACTCCTCCAGTTCTTCGGGGTTGTCAGGCGAAGACGAGACAAGTTTTCGATGCACATGAACTATATAAGTCTTGTGCTTCTCCTCGAAGGAAATCGGCACGGCCCAGTTGTCTTGTGCCGAAGCGCAATGCCACAGAGAGAAGAGGAGAATGAGGAAAGTAATGGACATGGTTGAGTGGAACTAGCTATTCTGCCGATCGAATGCGTTGAGAGGCCCTTCAGAAACACATTGGCTACATATAAAGGTAGGTAAGTGAAGAGAAAATAATTGTGATACTAATAATTGATAGACCTTCCACGTATTATCGATCATATTATTGATTTGTTTCAGGCCTCTTCTTAATTTCCAGCTCCGACTCGATCCACATATATATTGGCTTCTTTCTCATTAATGGACAGGTGGTGGCCGGCTGCTGCTGCTGGGCCCATCAGATCATAATTTAGAGGATGGAGGATCAGGCCGGTGAGATATATTTTCATAAATTATTAAGGCATTCATCATGTGGAAAGGGATGTGATGACGATCAATTATCTCTTCTGGATGTCGAGAATGAAGGCTCTTCTTCATCAGGTTATCTGCAGAAAAGTCTCAAAACCGAAGGAGGGTCTCCGATGGGACCCTCCGATGCCCAAGTCAGCAATCGAGGTCACAACAGAGAAGGAGCTCGAGAGAGCTCTTGGAAAGGGAAGAGATCTGAGAAGGACCGAAGTTTTCTTCTGAGTATTAGGGTATCAAGTGTGTAAACTTGCGTTAAATAGCGTTACCTGGTTCTCGAAGTGATTTACCCTTTTATAGGAGTTGACGCTGGCATGATCACATGGGCTTTCGTGAAGTCAGAATGTCTGCTGAGCCCTTGCGTGAATCCGAGCTGGTTGGTGGGCTACGTCCCATCAGTTGTTGGGTAGGTGGGTCTTGTCCCATCACCGGTGTTGCCAGGGGTGGCTGGATCTGGTGCTGTCAGGCGGCGCACGTCAGAGAGGTGGCGCCCTGAACTGATAGGGCCATGCTGGGGCTGATCTGGCGAGAACTGGGAAATCTCGATCCTTCCGGAGGAGCCAAGGATGAGCCGAATTGACCGGGAGCGACCGGGGCCGACTTGGATGAGGCGGGGCCGACCGGGATAAGAGTACCGGGGCCGACTTGGATCAGGCGGGGCCAGCTGGGATGAGAGTGCCGGGGCCGACTTGGATCAGGCGGGGCCGGCTGGGATGGAAGCACCGGGGCCGACTTGGATCAGGCGGGGCCGGATGGGATGGAAGTGCCATGGTCGACTTGGATCAGGCGTGGCCGGCCGGGATGAGAGTGCCGGGGCCGACTTGGATCAGGCGGGGCTGGCTAGGATGGAAGCGCCGGGGCCGACTTGGATCAGGCGGGGCCGGCCGGGATGAGAGTGCCGGGGCCGACTTGGAGGTATCGACCTTTGAGGTGTCAGCCTTTGGGGCCGTCGGCCTTGGAGCTGTCGGTCTTGGAGCCGTCGGCCTTGGAGGTGTCGGCCTTTGGGGCCGTTGGTCTTGGAGGTGTCGGCCTTTGGGACCGTCGGCCTTGGAGCCGTCGATCTTGGAGGTGTCGGACTTGGGGCCGTCGGCCTTGGAGCAATCGGTCTTGGAGGTGTCGGCCTTTGGGGCCGTCGGTCTTGGAGGTGTCGGCCTTTGGGGCCGTTAGTCTTGGAGGTGTCGGCCTTTGGGGCCGTCGGTTTTGGAGCCGTCGGTCTTGTAGGTGTCGGCCTTTGGGGTCATCGGCCTTAGATGTGTCGGCCTTTGGGACCGTCAGTCTTGGAGGTGTCGGCCTTTGGGGCCGTCGGTCTTTGAGCCATCGGTCTTGGAGGTGTCGGCCTTTGGGGCCGTCCAAAAAAAAAAAAAAAAATTATGGGGTCAACTGGCCCCATCAAATGCTCCCCACACTCCTTGAACTTGCGTACCCTGCATCAGCTTAAGCGAAAGGAGTGTAGAACTTCAAGAAATTTTTTGAAGGCAAATTGATTACCTCACGCCTGCCACTGAAAGCAGCGTACGCTAACTTTTTAGGGGAATGCTCGTCAGTTAGCCGTTGAGGCAAAGATGAAGCCGATGAGGCAAAGTTGAGGCCGTCAAAAACCTTTTGAACCCCGGAGGGTGACCAGAGGGTGCTTGGGCCAGGCTCAGGTGCCTTTTTCTTTAAAGAAATTGGTCTCCTTCTGCAGGGTTGATCTACCCCCCAGGAAACTCTGTTGATTGGAATCCGCAGGTCTTGAGCTTGAGGGTGCCGACATGGAGCCGGTCATGGGTGCCGATGCAGAGGCCGGTCTTGGGTGCCGACGCAGAGTCGGTCTTTGTTGCCGACGCGGAGTCGGTCTTTGGTGGTTTTCCTGTAACACATTCAGACACTAATGAAAAGAAATTTTTTTCTCAAAGTGTAGTATACTTAGCTTTTCGTAGCTGTTTGCCTTTGCATCGTGTTTGGTCTTTGTTGCCGATGCGGAGCTGGTCTTTGGTGCCGACGCGAAGCCGGTCTTTGTTGCCGACGCGGAGTCGGTCTTTGTTGCCAACGCGGAGTCGGTCTTTGGTGCCGACGCGGAGTCGGTCTTTGTTGCCGACGCGGAGTCGGTCTTTGGTGCCGACGCGGAGTCAGTCTTTATTGCCGACACGGAGTCGGTCTTTGGTGCCGATGTGGAGCCGGTCTTTGGTGCCGATGCGGAGCCGGTCTTTTTGACGCCAAAGCGAGGTTGGTCTTGGATGTTGATGCAAGGTAGGTCTTCCCTGCATGACATTTTTAAGTATTAATCAAAGAAAACCGTCTTAAGTGCAATGTACTTAGCTCTTGTAGCGAGCGGATCACTAGCCCACTGGTGCAGCTATCATGGGCGACGTGAGAGGCTTGGGGTGCTGCTGAGTGGCCCCCGAGCGATGCTTCTGCAGTTCATGAACTGCTACTTTCAAAGCTTGATCTTGCCAGGGCCATGGTCGAGGGACCGCGGCCGCTTGGGGGGCTCGTGGCGAGGCTTCCTAGGGGAAGCCGGGCGTCGGCCGGTCTCGTGCCGACCAGCCTCTCGCCGAGGAGAGCCTCTCCTCGCCGACTGCTGATTGGCGGGGGGAGCGGTCTGGTGCTGGGTGGCCACGGACTGCTGCTGCTGGAGCCCGTGGACCATGGCAGTGAGATTCTGGACTTGCTGGGAGAGGGTTGCCAGCTGCTCCACTGTTTTATCAACGGCCTCCAGCGGGGGGCAGGCAACTGGAGGGTTGGTAGCAGGGGATTGGCCTCCTGCTGCCTAGTTGGTGGGGAAAACCCCGCTGGGCAGCTGATGGAGGCGTCCTGAGCTCGCGTCACCACCATGGCTCCTTGAAGAGAAGAGGGGGAGAGAGATGTAGCTCAGGGAGAACGTTCGCTACTTTTTCTTATCCCCCTTCTTGGTGCGCCAATCTGATGACGCTCAATCACCTCTCCTGGACGTCGGGAACGGAGGCTCTTCTTCACCAGGTTACCTGCAGAAAAGTCCCAGGACCGGATGAGGGTCTCCGGCGGGACCCTTCGACGCCCAAGTCGCAATCGAGGTCACAGCAGAGAAGGAGCTCGAGAGAGCTTTTAGAAAGGGGAGAGATCTCAGAAGGACCGGAGTTTTCTTCTGAGTATTAGGGTATCAAGTGTGTAAACTTGCGTTAACTAGCATTACCTAGTTCTTGAAGTGATTTACCCTTTTATAGAGGTTGACGCTGGCACGATCACGTGGGCTTTCGTGAAGTCAGAATGTCTGCTGAGCCCTTGCGTGAATCCGGGCTGGTTGGTGGGCTACGTCCCATCAATTGTTGGGTAGGTAGGTCTTGTCCCATCACCGGCGTTGCCAGTGGGTTGCTGGATCTGGCACTGTCAGGCGGCGCGCATCAGAGAGGTGACACCCTGAACTGATAGGGCCATGCTGAGGCTGATCTGACGGGAACTGGGAAATCTCGATCCTCCCGGGGAGCCGAGGACGAGCCAGGTTGACCGGGAGCGACCGGGGCCAACTTGGATGAGGCAGGGCCGGCCTGGACGAGAGTGCCGGGGCCGACTTGGATTAGGCGGGGTCGGCCGGGATGAGAATGCCGAGGCTGACTTGGATCAGGCGGGGCTGGCTGGGATGGAAGTATCGGGGCCGACTTGGATCAGCCGGGGCCGGCTGGGATGGAAGCACCGGGGCCGACTTGGATCAGGCAGGGCCGATTGGGATGGAAGTGCCGGGGCCGACTTGGATCAGGCAGGGCCAGTCGGGATGAGAGTGCTGGGGCCGACTTGGATCAGGTGGGGCTGGCTGGGATGGAAGCGTCGGGGCCGACTTGGATCAGGCGGGGCTGGCTGGGATGGAAGCGTCGGGGCCGAGTTGGATCAGGCGGGGCCGGCCGGGATGAGAGTGCTGGGGCCGACTTGGAGGTGTCGGCCTTTGAGGTGTCGGCCTTGGAGCCGTCGGTCATGGAGCCGTCGGCCTTGGAGGTGTCGGCCTTTAGGGCCGTCGGTCTTGGAGGTGTCGGCCTTCGGGGCCGTCGGCCTTGGAGCCGTCGGTCTTGGAGGTGTCGGCCTTGGGGCCGTCGGCCTTGGAGGTGTCGGCCTTTGGAGCCGTCGGTCTTGGAGCCGTCGGTCTTGGAGGTGTCAGCCTTTGGAGCCGTCGGCTGTCGGTCTTTGGGACCGTCGGCCTTGGAGGTATCGGCCTTTAGGACCGTCGGCCTTGAAGCTGTCGGTCTTAGAGGTGTCGACCTTTGAGGCCGTTCAAAAAAAAAAAAAATTTATGGGATCAACTGGCCCAATCAGAATGTAACCGTAAATTATGTAAGTAAATCATAGCCCCTCTACGTGAGTCAACTAATAATTGATAGATTATCAATTACATTGTTGACCCCCCCCCCCCGTCCTTTCTCACTCACGGACACACGCTTATTTTTGGTAGGTTGGTGATAGGCTCGTGGTCTTGGGCCCATTAGTTTTCATTTAAAGGATCGAGGATATGGTTGGTGGGATGTGTTTTCCTGATTTTTCCTTTTTTTAAGTAGAAAAAAATTAATATCCCGAATACAGATTTTTTTTTTTTTTTTTTTTTTGGTACAAAAGCGGGCGATCACACTAACCTAGTGCGAGTCAGCCCAGAAAGGTCCGAATACAAAAATTGCTGTAAAATAGATGGGCAGGGATCGCCCGGCTTCCAATACCACGATCCATCATGCTGGGCCACAAAGGATGCTACCCAGTCCGCCGCCGAATTGGCTTCTCGAAAAATGTGGCGAATCCGGGTACAGACGACCTTGGAAAGGATGGAACGAATGTCCGTCAGAATCGGATTAGTAGGATTCGAATGGCAGTTCTCCTTCTGCAACCAGGAAATAACCGCCATTGAATCACCCTCAATGACAATCCTATGGGCCTGAAGAGTCCTGACAGCATAAGAAATGCCCGCCCAGGCCGCATACAGCTCAGACATCAAGACGGAGGAGTCAATAGAACCAAAACCTCCCGCTCCCAGAAGCTCTCCCTGAGGTTACGGACAAGGAAACCAGAACCAGCTGCTCTGCCACGAACACTGCCATCAAAATTGATTTTGACGAACCCTGGAGGAGGGGGATCCCAAGAGATAAGCACCGAATGACGGTTCGCTGCCGAAGCAGCAGGGGATCCCCAGAGGCCAGAGACATCAGAACCAACCCGAGCACAGTCCATGACCAAGGAACTGATTTTCCTCATAATTCTGAAAGAAGACACCGGGTCGTCCGTAAAAAGAACCTGGTTTCTCGATAACCAAATATGATAAGCCGTAGCAATCCAACAACTGCACCTCTGCGAAGAAGCTCTACGAATATTCCGGAAGAAAGAAGAACGAGGAGAACCCTGATCGTCCCTCCTTACAGAATAACCTACCCTCTGCCATAACCAACTCACCCTGGGGCATGTAAAGATAGCATGATCTGAGGATTCATCCTCCTCCCTACAAAACGGACAGCACGGATGAATCGCCAGACCTCTTCTAGAAAGAAGAAGACAAGTGGGAAGGCAATCCCACAGAAGCTTCCACAAAAATAGCTGCACTCTGGGGAGGGTAGGAAGCTTCCAAATCCAATCAGCATCAATCGAGCGCTGGGACCCCGGCCTGAAAATCATCATCAAATCCTTGATTGGAGCCCTAGGGAGACATGATTTCTGCCATAATCTGGAGTCAGAAGAGCAACCTGGGATAATGGGCATCAGCAGAATACGTCTGGAGAGCTCCGACCCAAAGAAACGGGTCACAGAGGGGATATGCCAGACAGGGGGATCAGAAGAAATCAGATCCTTAACCCGAAGGTTATAAGGGATGTCAATACTTATAAAAGAGGGCCATCGTGAGAGAGGAATATCCGAAAACCAAATATCCTGAATAACATCAATGGATGATCCATCTCCCAACATACACGAAACATTACCCTAATAGCCTGACCAAATCTGCAAACTTCCTTCCAAAAGGAGGAGCAACCATGTGGAGGCCTGATATAAGAATCCGACTCCCAGCCACCATACCTAGCACGCATAATAGAACTCCCTAGACACTACGGCTCCAGAAGGAATCTAGAAGCATGTCTGGCAAGGAGGGCATCCCTTCTAACAATCAGAGACTGGATCCCAAGACCGCCATCTTGGATAGGCATGCAAACAGTTTCCCAAGATAAAAGATGCATACCATGACCTTCTTGCGTAGAAGCCCACAGAAAATCACGGAAACTTCTCTCAATCCTCTTAAGACAAGTAATGGGAATAATAGAATTAGACAGAAGATACATGGGAAGGGAGGAGAGGACCGAGCGTATGATAATAATCCTGGCCATCATCGAAAGGCCAGTAACCTGCCACCCCTCCATACGCTGATGAATCCTTCTCTCAAGCTCCGTGAAATCAGAACAACGGGGACGTCTTCCAGTGATAGGAATCCCCAAATACATCAATCTGTCTACCTGAGTAGAAATTCCTGATAAAGAAATTATGGCTTCCCTGATAGCTCTTGGAGTCTTCGGGCTGAAACATAAAGTGGATTTTAGAAAGTTAACCTTCTGGCCTGAAGCCTGACAATATCTCTGGATAATAGAATAGAAAGACGCCGCATTAACACTAGAAGCCTGGCCCAGAAGAATGCAATCGTCCGCAAACAGGAGATGAGATACCAAGGGACCCTCCGCTCCAGCCATATAAGGGACAATACTCCGATCTCTCTGCGCCTGATGGAAAGCCCGAGACAAATCATCCACAGCTAGAATAAACAGCAAAGGGGACAGAGGGCAACCCTGTCGGATCCCCACAGTAGAGTGAAAGAATCTGGTCGAACTACCATTAATAATTATAGAGAAGGACGGCGTCTGAATGCATGCCATAATCCACTCAATAAACAAGTCATCAACTCCAAACTCTGTAAGAGAGCGACGCAAAAAGGCCCAATTAAGTCTGTCATAGGCTCTCTCCATATCAAGTTTAACAGCCATTAGACTTCTCCTGACCGAAGCTCTCTGTAAATCAAACATAAATTCCTGGGCAATGAGAATATTATCAAAAATAGAACGCCCTCTAATAAACGCCCCTTGTTCTGCTGAAATTAGGCGAGGGATCACCAGACCGAGCCAGCGAGCCAATAGCCTAGCACAGACCTTATAGAGTGTAGTGCATAGACTGATGGGGCGAAAATGCTGAGGAAGGGAGGCATCATGACGCTTAGGCACCAGAGAAATAAAGGTCTGATTCCATTCCACTGGAATTTGTTTAGCCAGGAAAACAGACTGAATAGCCAAAACCACCTCCTGACCCACAATGTCCCAATACTGACGATAAAAGAAAGGCGGAAACCCATCAGGCCCAGGGGCCTTATCGGGGCCAAGGTCCCAAAGGGCCGCCCTAATCTCATCCGCAGAAATAGATCTGGCCAACATACTGTTATCTACTGAAGAGACTTTCACAGAATCAGAAACCGGAGTAACAGGCCCTCCCGCACCAGAAGAATCAGTCCATCTTGACTGGAAAAAGTGAAGAATCATCTCCCTAATAGATTGGGAATCCTCCTGAGTATTACCCTCTTCATCAACTAATCTCCGAATCCTATTGGCAGCACGTCGCTTCAGGGTTGCCTGATGGAAAAATCTAGTATTACGATCACCATCACAAATCCACTGGGCTCTGGATCGCTGCCACCAATAAACCTCCTGCTGACGCAGAAGAGAATGATGCTGAGCAAGCTTATCCCGAAGAGAAGAGAGGTCCGAGTCCATCAAACAACCGTCCTGATCTTCCTTAGCCTGAAGAGCGCTAATATCGCTTTCAGTCTGTTCAATATGTCTGACTACAGAACTCTTTAAGCATCTACAATAGGTAGATTTTACATCTTTGATGGACATTCATCATGTGAAATGCCAAATGCCCTGGGTCCCATTAGTAGAAGCTTAGTTCGACCATTTGATTTGCTTCCCGGTAAACATTTTGATAGGTACAATTTCGGATAGCTATATAAGAAAAATGTAAATCTTGCATGTAAAAATAAAAGTACAAAAATTTATTTAGAATCTAAATGATCACAACCATGGTATCATTCTCCAAACAAATATCAGATTTCAAAAATAATTTTTATCCTCATTCATTCCAAATCAAATAGCACACATCTCAGCTAGAGGCATTAGAAAAGTAGTTATAAGCTAAGAGAATGTGTCTCCAATAATCTTAGATTACTAAGCAAGCTCTACTTGATATGAATATTGAATGCATCCATTGAAGTTGACTTTAAGATGTTTTGATTGCGGAGATGTCCAAGAAAAAAGTTTGAACTGATGCATAGAATCAAAAGAAGAGAAACCTTGGATGCTAGGCATACAGAAAAGAGAACATGAAGAATACTGAAGCAATTTTAATGATTAAGCTTGGATCTATCAGGCTATTTATAAAAAATTAAAAATTTTATACCAAAAATAAGCAAGCTTTATTTCAAAACTCTCCAAATCCATGCATAAGGAAAAAAAGCCTGTTCTATTCTCATACGAACGTCTCATAGCTTCTGAAAAAGAATTTTCATGAAATATATATATATATATATATATATATATATATATATATATATATATATTAAAAATAATATATGATATGATTTTTGTTTGGATTAGCTGAACTGCTCTAGAGAGTTAAAGAATGATCATTGCTATGGAAGAAAAATGGGCGATATATATTGTTGTCGCATTTTTCTTATTTGACCTCTCTCTCTCTCTCTCTCTCTGCGCATGCGCGCATTTGTGTGTGCGCAACTGATCTTTAGACTTGCACTGCAACGTGTAAACTCGGTTTCATTGATCGAATACAGATTGTAATAGTATTTTTAAAGCCCAATTAAGCCCAAAAAGTTGGAAATAATTTTATTTACATTCATAAAATCATTTAGAAGAAGGTTCTATGACTAGAGTACCATGGTTATAGAAGAAGGTTCTATGACTAGAGAATGATGCATTAATGGTTTTGAATCTAATTACCATCTAGTTGTGAAAAAATTGAAAGTATACCTTTTTAAATTGTTTTTCTTCAAATATAATTATGCCTATGAGAAGCAAATTAGGTCAATATCAAGCGAGATCAGGTGAAGCTCAAATCATCCTCCTCCTCATGATCATCATCTTCTTCTTCAAGTTTAATGGTTAATGCCGCATCCTATTACCCAAAAAAAGAAAAAAAAGAAAAAAAAAGAGTTCAGAACATGAGAAGTGGGCATGAGCCTATATGTTTCAGTTGGGCTGATCTAAGGCACCTTGGACGCTGGACATTCATCGCTAGTGACCAGCTTAATCCTTCACTATTTTAGGGCTTGTCCCAAAGTAAATTATGTGTAATATTTTTCAAGCACACTGTCTGATACGGAAAAAAATTATCACCGCATTAATAATGTGCTCAACGATAAATGTCAAGTTTTCAAAGGTTGAGTTATCTTCAGTTTGGCTGATCAAATAATGTTTGAACTAACTGACTGGGTTATTGTCCAACAGACAGCAAGAGTCAATCTCTTCATTAATTCCAGAGTTAGTATCGATGCCATCATCGATCTCAAAGCCAACACCAGAGTCGGTCTTCAAACCTCATCAGGGCCGAGCTATCTTCGTACCTCGAGAGGGCCGAGTTGTCTTCGAACCTCGGCAAGGCCAAGCTTGTTGGGAATTATCCTAAAGCCAATCATTTGATGATTGAGCTAATGTAAATAGCATATAAATTGATATATAAAAGTTATTTGATAGTTTACTCATTACAAGAACATCTTCTTAATACTCCTGATAGTAATGAAGTCCTCAAGATCTTCTTTTACAATAAAGGAGAATTTATCTTTGAAGATCCTCAAAAGAGTTCGCGACCAAATGATATACTATGACAGGGTCATAATATTATCAATTATAGGATGTTGTATATCATATTTGTTGGTTGTCCTCTTAACCAAGGAGTGTAGAGACACTGGTATGACATACAGGTAAAAGTGTAGGAGTATTTTACCAACGTAACTCATTTTTGGATACTCTGTTGTCAAGAGTTAATCCGAGAAGATATAGGTATAAGTATCCTTATGACCTGAAGATCACAACCGGTGACTTGCAAGCAACTCATTGTACTTAGGTGCCGGACCACCTGGATTTTTAATCCAGCTACGAAAGGTTACTGGGTGCAGTCAAATACTTGTGGTAGTCAGTTGTGGATCAAGATGAAATTTGACCTATCCCATTAAAAGGAGAAATGCTTGTGTTTCAATTAGCAAGACCTTGGCCAAGGCACTTCATGTGAAAGTCATATGATCACTAAAGTTGAAATCACTTTATGGATTTGCTGTCTAGAGTTGACATGCTCTTAAGCCATCCTTAACATTTATGGTCAAAAGGATGAATTATATGGTAACTATTTCTTAGGGTTCTTGGAGTTTGTTCGGCAACTCTTTGACCTATCCGGACGTCGGGTTCCATTGCTAGATAGGCACATCGATTAGTATAGAAAGTTGTTTCTATGCTACCGACTTAGGTTCGAACCTAGAGAGTCACACGCATAGAAGTTTCCTAGGATGATCTATTTGCTGATCAATGATTAAGAATCGTACATGATTTAATTAATCAATTTGATTTATTGAATTATCTCAGTTGGGTTAAGTATAAGTGAATAAGATTCAATTAGGTTTAAGTCTATTAAAAAGCACCAATCAGTTTCAAATATTGATTTGAAATTAGACTTGATTTGGATTTAAATAGATTTAGGACTAGCCAAATTTGATTTGGGCTAGGACCATGATCTATATAGGTTCAATCCAATAAATTCAAATCAGCTTAAACCAAAACCCAAACCCAAACCTCATCTGTGAAAAGAGTTTTCTCGCATAAGATCTCACATGATGAGATGGCTGAAATCTCATCTCATGAGAGATTAAATTCTCTTGTAGAATTTAATGTATAACATTAAACTTCTTCAAACGGTTCTGTTGGAATTCTAAGTGTTAGAATTCATGTACCTTATTAAATTAACCAACGATGGAATTCTAAGTGTTAGAATTCACATCTCTTTGGTTTTCACCGAACATGTCAGAATTAACAAAACGTTGGAATTCTAAGTGTTAGAATTCACATGTTTTCATCGAACATCAGAATTAACCAAATGTTGTGTCTCTTTGGTTTTCACCGAACGATAGAATTCTAAGTGTTAAAATTCAATAGGCTAACGGCTAAATTGAGACTATACATTAGAGGACATTCCTCACCAGATTACAACAATGAAATGTTGTGGATTGAATTTCTAAAGAGTTAGAATAGAAAATCCTGGTGTGATTCTGGTGTCAGCGAAAGTTTGGTGGATCTTGGAAGAAGATTCAAGTGGGAGGATTCAAGATCAGCAAAGTTATTTTTCTGTGAGCTAGCACTCTCGGGAATCCGATCATTCGGGGACTTCGCGTGGACGATACTAGAGGCCGGACGATTGAACGGCTGCAGAGCATAAAAGGAGCCCTTAAGGTAAGTGATATGATCCCTAGATCTTAAGGCATGCTTCAAGACAAGAAGTATGACTTCTTACCTTGAAGATCAAGATATGATCTTGATAATTTTATTTATATACATATTTTAGATCAAACGATCCTATCTATAAGGCAAAGATATGATCTTGATGCATGTTAGATAGATTAATATTTAATCTTTAAAATTTCACATTGATAATTGTTATCAAATTATTAAATATGCATGCCTAAAAGTTTATTTTTTCCTACAAATGGTATCAGAGCCTGATTTTGTCTTGATCTAATTTATTGCATGTAAATTAATGCTCCTATTAATTTTGTAATAATAGCTAAAGCAGATCACCATGCTATCAAGTCATAGATGGATTAAAAATCCAAATTAGCCATTCAACGAGGTATTCTATAATGTATAGCCGTACCGCACTCTCAAGATGTTTTATATTTAATACATATTGATGTTGTATAAAAGCATGATAATTGTTTTATATTTAATACAGATTGATGTTATATGTTCTAAATATAGGAAGTATGAGTAGTTATATAATGCAAGTGATGCATGATTCAAAATATATGACATGAAATATATTTAACCTTATGGGTTAGCTAAATCAGGTCCATAAAGGGTTAGACCCTAAGGTTTAAATCAAATGGACTATAAGAGTATTTGATCAAATCTAAATTAATTAGATTAGGTTAAGGATGCTCTAAATCAAACAATAGTTGTAGTTGATCATGTCCTTGTCTTTGATTAAACCAAATGGAGGTAGATTAGGCTCCGTGGTTGAGCATGAATCTCTTAGATGGTCAAATCAAAATTGGTTAACCATATGATGTCAAGGTGAGTTGGCAAGTTGCTCTAGGATCAATGATCGATGGTTTTTAATTGGGAGCTACTCGTATTGATGCGTCTTTAACGAGTTAATGGCATATCCCTCCCATCGATCTTACTTACTTGGTCAATATGGTGAACCATTTATGATTCAGATCATTTACCTGATTTGGGTTGACCCATGCCTGTAAGAAAATCAGTCTGACTGATTTAGGTGCCACTTAACCTGACTTAATCTTATTTTATTCTACCGATTTCATAGATTCAGTGGGAGAACTTGATTAGTCAATTTATCTTCAGATTATTAAATCTTCTAAAATTATTAGGTCCTTAAAATAAAATAGTTATATGATAACTAGATCATAGCCTCCCATTAAGGTGAATGATAATGAGTCCGATGTCTTGATAATCATTGGAGATACTCCATGCCTGGTGCTTGTCAACCATTGAAATTATCATTCATTATATGATAAGTCAGTGTAACTATTAAATAGATAGTCAGGTGGGCCAAGCTTCACTCGGGCTTGGTTGTCTATAGATAGATTATACTGATTATATTATTTAATGGTTGGACCTAACCAGAACTTTCAGTAGAGGCACTCTATGCCTGCTGAAGAGGAACATGGGGCAAAACTAAACACTAAGAATTGTTTGGAAAACAATTGGTTTGAACCTACTCTTCGATGCATATGGGTTGGCCAAGCTTCACTTGGGCCTGTATGTAGTCTATGTAGATCTTAGTGCACACTAAAGAATTAAGAATAATTCTTTGAATTAGGGTGTAGAGGCTGCCAATTTGAATAAAATAGTGAGAAAATCTTTAGACTAAAGTCCAAGTCTTTAGACTGAATCAATTTATATACTACTAAACTTTAGTTTTTTCTTATGCAGAACATGGCCACTAATTTATCATTAAGGTCCCTATTGGATAGTGATAAGTTGAATGGTTTAAATTTCAATAGCTGGTTTAGAAAACTTAAGATCGTTCTTGAGCATAAGAGGATTCTATATATTCTAAATAATCCTGCACTAGAGATACTAATCCAAACACTCAAAGTTCTGAGAGAGACACTTATCAGAAGTGGCTCAGTGATAGAACTAGCATGCGTTGCATCACACTAGCGGCAATGAATGATGAATTCGGTCGCCGGTTCAAGAATGCTCAGTCAGAAGAAATCATTCAAGCGTTTAATGAATCTTTCGGCACATGTGACGACGTTGAAAGGCACAAGACTAGTTGTGCTATTTTTAATGCTCGAATGAGGGATGGATCTCTTATCACTGATCATGTATTGTACATGATCGAGAAGATAGAACTCCTAAGCAAGCTCGGCTTTTCCCTACATGAACAATTAGGAAAGGATGTGATTCTGAATTTCTTGCCTACATCCTTCCGACCTTTCCTTACTCATTATCGAATGACAAAGCCTACAGTCAACTACCACGATTTATTGGGATTATTACAGAACTTTGAGAAAGATAACTAGCTCTCTAAGGGTTTGGTTAATGTGGTTGAAGGATCTAAGGTAAGTCGTCAACCCTTTGGGAAAGGGAAGAAGAAAAAGAATAAGAAAAAGGTGCAACATGCTAGGACATCTATAAGGGGTCAGATGTAGAAGAAAAAGTTGATAAAAGTCAAGCCGAATGCTTTCATTGCAAGATCAAAGGGCACTGGAAAAGGAACTGTCCTCTTTACATTGCCACACTTGATCAAAACAGGCCAAAGAAGAAAAAGGGGTAAGATGTTGCTCAATAAGGTATTTATATGATAATACCTTGTAATTTTTCTATATATAATAATCAGACCTGGGTATTAGATACCGAGAGTCCTTTTAACATTTGCAATTCATTGCAGGGACTACAGGTCACTAGAAGATTTGAGGACAACGAAAAATTCCTTAATGTCGGCGATGGAAGATTAGTTCTAGTTTTGGCATTAGGAGTTCTTGAAATAGTTTTCAATAGAAATATCATCGTATTAAATTATTATCATTTTTTCCCAACGTTCTTATTGAACGTAATTTCGATAGGCCTTCTAGCCAAAAGTTATTATGAAATTTCAATAAAGAATGTTACTTTGAATATCATTATGAATGGAGTCACTGTAATGATTGGGCATTTATCTAATGGCATTTATATATTATCATAGCCTGTGAATGTAGTATACAAATCAAGTAAGCGCCCTAGAATAAATGATGTCACAGATATTTATCTTTGACACCATCGGCTGGGTCCTATTAATAAGAATAGATTGAACTGGTTAACCCAGGAGGACATCCTTTGAGTTGATGATTGTGAATCATTAACTACCTGTGAATCCTGTCTTCTTGGTAAAATGACAAAGTCATCTTTTATTGGAAAAGGTGAAAGTGCCAAAGAGCTATTGGGTCTAGTACATACTGATGTATGTGGACCAATGAGCACTTGCGCCAAAGGTAGATATTACTACTCATTACTTTTACAAACGACCTTTCTAGGTTTGGTTATGTCTATCTTATGCGACATAAATCTGACTCATTTAAAATGTTTAAACTATATCATAAAGAAGTAGAAAAACAAATAGGAAAATGTATTAAGACCCTTCGATCAGATCAAGAAGGAGAATACCGATTAAATGACTTCGTGACATATCTAAGGGAGAATAAGATTCTCCCCAATGGACTCCTCCAGGAATACCGCAGCATAATGGTGTGTTGAAAAGAAGGAATTGAACCCTGTTAGATATGGTTTGGTCCATGATGGGTTTTGCAAGCTTACCAATATCATTTTGGGGATATGCATTAGAATCAGCTTGTTATATTCTTAATAAGGTTTCAAGTAAGTCTGTTCTAAACTCTACATGAGATGTGGTATGGACATAAATCGGTTATCACCTATTTGAGAGTTTGGGGGTGTTGACCCCAGATTGATTTTGATGATTACAAAACTATTAGGCAACTCTAAGCTTGATACAGGGAAGTTCGGTCACCTTGCAGGTAAGTATCTGTGTGCAAAATTAACTGGTAAGAAAGTACTTCATTCTATTTGCCTTAGATAATTTTATTGGCCTGGAAGTTAACTGGATAGCTAACTTGTTATTCCATTTAGCTAGCTGGCACGCCTTTCAGCTAACTGGGAAGCTAACTCAGTGCTTGGCTAAATGTTATTAATTCTTTAGCTAGCTGGTTAGCTAGCTGGAGTTCCTTCAGCTAACTAATGTGCTCGTCACAATGCTTGGCCGAACACTCTTTAAATTTAGCTAGCTGGTTAGCTAGCTTGGGATGCCTTGGAGCTAACTGAATTCCACTTTAGCTAACTCCAGTTACCTGTTGTTTCTCCTAGCCGAACCATCTTCAATTTTAGCTAACTATTGAGCTAGCTGCTGGATCTTTTAGCTAGCTGGGTTTTCTTGAAGCTAACTGCTTAGCTAACTATTTTATCTTGGAGCTAACTGGTTAGCTAACTATTTTTCACAGTGATCCCTTGGCCGTGAGGTTTGAAAATTTAGTTAGCTAAAGAGCTAACTCCCTCTCTCTCTAGCCATTTGCATTCTCTGGATAGCTAACTGGAGAGCTAGCTATCGTTTGCTTAGTTAGCTGGAGAGCTAACTAGGCTGAACGGTTTCCTTGTTGCTTTTGGTTTTAGTTAGCTAGTGAGCTAACTGACTATCATTTAGTTAGCTGATGAGCTAACTCCACTTCTCCTGTTATTCCTGCAGCCGAGAGCTTTAAAGTTTTAGTTAGCTGGTGAGCTAACTACCAATGCACGGCTCCTTTCTTCTGTCATTTTGAATTGCCTGTTAGTTAGCTGGAGAGCTAACTATCGTTTGCTTAGTTAGCTGGTGAGCTAACTAAGAGCTCTGCACCTTTTTCTCCTCGCATTTACTGTTCCTATTAGTTAGCTGGAGAGCTAACTAGCAACCATTTTAGTTAACTATGGAGCTGCCTCTGGACGCTTTTTTTTCAGCTGTGGCCTCTCTTGTGAGCTAGCTGACTAGCTAGCTGAGGATTATTGCTTATGTCTTGGCCGAATTCTTTCTTAACTTTAGCTACCTGGAGTTATTCCATACAACTGCCGCCTGAGTTCTTGAGTTTGCTTTTCCTCTCTCACTCTATCTCTATTGCTATTTTGAGCTACATTTAACTTTTGATTTTTGAATCTTTGTAATGCTCTTCCTTCCTCAAATGAAGATCTGCATTCAATGCTTAAGGGAAACATTTATAACGGTTATATTTTCTTTCCATTTTTATTTCCATTTGTTCCTAATGTATCTAACGGATATTTTCTTGTTGGATGATTATAAATAGGTGGGATTAGAAGCACACTATGACGATTTTGAAAAAGAGAGTTTAAAAGGAGAAAGAAATCCAAGAAAAGAGCTTATATTGCATATTGTTGAGCGGTTGTTGCTGTGCATTCAAGTTCATTCATTGCTCCAAAAAGTCGTTCGGATCTTTGAAGCATTTTCAAGCAATCAAGACTTCAGCTATTTTGATCTCGTTCATTTATTGCTGAGTTTATTGCTTCAAAAAAATTGTAAAGTATATTCTGGATATTTGCTCATTGTAGGAGCTTCTCTTTATCATTTCTTGATCTTTTTGTAAAAGGGTTAGTGTTAACCCTGATTATTTTGGGCTTCCTTGTGCCTTAAAACAAGAGGACTAGCCTAGGTTTGGCTAGGGGATTTGGTTTCCTTGTGCCATGAAACAAGAGGACTAGCCTAGGTTTGGCTAGGGGTTTTTGGCTGCCTTGTGTAGTATAAACAAGAGGGCTAGCCTGGTTCGGCTAGAGGTTATAATCGTTGTGATACGATTAGTGAAATTCCAAAGGTTTTGGGGAGTGGATGTAGGTGCTGAGTTTGGCACCGAACCACTATAAACTTCTGTGTGTTTGTGGTTATTTGATTCTCTATTGTTATCTTTCTGTGCACTCCACTACACCACTGCAAATCAAAATTAGGGTTTAAGCACATACTTGCATAGTAATTAATTTTTTAGTAACCCAATTCACTCCCCTCTTGGGTTGCTACATCTAGGCAACAAGTGGTATCAGAGCAGAGTGCTCTTAATTCCTATAGCTTTGATTAGCTTGGAGCCAAAGATCAGTAGTAATCCCAATGAGTTCTATGTTGATGAAGGACAATCAACTAATAGACCACCTTTGTTCAATGGAACAAATTACACATATTGGAAAGCACGAATGAAAATCTTCATTCAAGCACTAGATTATGATTTATGGGGAATCTTAATTAATGGACCACACACACCCACTATTATGATTGAAAATATTAATATTACAAAACCTGAATCTGAATGGGATGAGCAAGACAAGAAATTAGCTCAATTAAATGCTAAGGCTATGAATTTTTTTACTACTCTCTTGATGCAAATGAGTTTAATCGCATATCTACTTGCATGTCTGCTAAGAAATCTGGGATAGACTTGAAGTCACCCATGAGGGTACAAATCAAGTCAAGGAATCCAAAATAAATATGCTTGTTCATAAGTATGAATTATTTAAGATGGATCCTGCTAAAATATTACTGATATGTTTACAAGATTTACTGATATTATTAATGGACTGAAAAGTCTTGGAAAATCTTATGCTAACAGTGATCTTGTTAGAAAAATCTTAAGATCTTTACCTAGGATATGGAAAGCAAAAGTCACTGCAATTCAAGAAGCAAAAGATCTCAACACTTTATCACTTGAAGAGTTGGTCGGTTCTTTGATGACTCATGAGCTTCAGCAACGACAACATATTGATGAAGATGAATCAAAGAAGAAAAGGACTATGGCTTTGAAGAGTGCAACTCAAGAAGATGAAAGTGAAGAAACCACAAGTGACAGTGAGAAAGATGATGAAATGGCACTTATTCAAGGAAATTTAAAAGTTCATGAAGAGAAAGAAATTTGAAAAAGAAAATAATTTATCAAAGGAGACCATAGCAAAGATAAGGAAAAGAGTGAACCTCCTACATGCTATGAGTGCAAGAAGCCTGGACACATCAGACCAGATTGTCCACTATTAAAGAAAGGATCTAAAAGAATAAAGAAGAAGGCAATGATGGCTACTTGGAGCGATAGTGAAGCAACGAGTTCAGAAGATGAAGAAAAAACTGAAGTTGCAAATGTTTGCTTCATGGCTGATAATGATGAGGTAAGCCCTAACTTTTTAGATGATTTTACCTTTGATGAATTACAATGTGCATTTATGAACTTATTGATGATTTTGCAAATTTAAGTTCAAAGAGCAAAGAATTGAAAAATGAAATAAAAAATCTTACTCTTGAAAAGGAAAGAATTTTAAAGGATAATGAATCATTGTTAAAGGAAAACCAAGATTTGAAAAATGAAGTGGATAAATTAAAACCAATTGTTGATAGATTTAGTCTAAGTTCAGAAAAATTAGAAATATTTTAAATAGTCAAAGAGCTGTTTACAATAGAGCTGGTCTTGGATACAATACCTTTAAAAGACAGAAATTTTGAAAAATATTTATGAGCATGCTGATGATTCTACTAAAATTACATGTTTTAAATGTGGAAAAATTAGGACACAAAGCTTATATTTGTCAAACACAAAAGATAAGAAAAATATGGGTTCCAAAAGGAACCATCTTGACTAACCCTAAAGGACCCAAGAAAGCTTGGGTACCTAAAAAAAAAATTGAAATTGTGTATGCAGGTGTGTCTTGCAACCCGAGCAATTAAAAGACAATGGTACTTGGATAGCGGGTGCTCAAGACACATGACCGGTGATGAATCACAATTCATCACTTTGGAAGCAAAAGATGGAGCTGTTACTTTCGGTGATAATGGCCAAGGAAAAATAATTGGCATTTAAAAATAGGTATCACACCTCATGCTTATATTGATAATGTTTTGCTTGTGAAAGGACTGAAACACAATTTACTTAGCATTAGTCAATTATGTGACAAAGGATTTAATGTTACATTTGAATCATCTCTATGCATTGTTAAAAATCCTGCAAATGAAAACATGAAATTTGTTGGTCATAGGCATGGTAATGTATACATTGTTAATTTAAATGATTTGCATGATCAAAATATTGATTGCCTAGTTGCTACAAACAATAAAACTGATAATAGTTGGTTATGGCATCGTAGGCTAGCTCATGCAAGCATGGATTTACTATCTAAATTAATTAAGAAGGATTTAGTACATGGTTTGCCAAAACTTATTTTTGAAAAAGATAAGATTTGTAATGCTTGTCAATTTGGAAAACAAACCCGAGTTTCTTTTAAATCAAAGAATTTAGTTTCAACCACTAGACCTTTGGAGCTCTTGCATATGGATTTATTCGGTCCTACAAGAACAACTAGTCTAGGAGGTAAAAGATATGGTTTTGTTGTTATTGATGATTTCTCTCACTTTACATGGGTTTTATTTCTATCTAGTAAAGACGAAGCGTTTTCAACATTTCAAAAATTATTCAAAAGAATTACAAATGAAAAGAATTCTTCTGTTTTGTCGATACGAAGTGATCATGGAAAAGAATTTGAAAACAAATCTTTTGAAGAATTTTGTAATGAAAATGGAATTGAACATAATTTTTCTGCACCAAGAACACCACAACAAAATGGAGTAGTTGAAAGAAAGAATAGAACATTAGAGGAAATGGTGCGTACCATGTTGTGTGAAAGCAATCTTCCAAAATATTTTTGGGCAGAAGCTATTAACACTGCATGTTATGTTTTAAATCGTGCATTAATCAGACCTGTTTTGAAAAAGACTCCATATGAACTTTGGAAAGGAAGAAAACCTAATATAAGTTACTTTCATATTTTTGGATGCCGATGTTTTGTATTAAATAATGGAAAATCAAACCTTGATAAATTTGATGCTAAGTCTGATGAAGGAATTTTTCTTGGATATTCTTTACATAGTAGAGCTTTTAGAATATTCAACAAAAGACTTTAGTAGTTGAAGAATCAATTCATGTTATCTTTGATGAATCTAATGATCTTCCATCAAGGAAGGAAAAGGTATAAATGATGCAGATGACATTGAAGATCAATTCAAGGACATCACACTGAAGGATAAGAACGACTGGATACAAGAGGTAAATGAAGGAGGGAACGCTGACCTACCTGAAGCCTCACAAGGTAATGATGAATTAGAAAGAGGTTGGAGGTATGTTCTTAGTCACCCCAAAGATCTAATTATTGGTGATCCTTATCAAGGAGTTAGAACTAGATCATCATTTAGAGATGCTTGTAATAACTTAGCATTTGTATCTAAAATTGAACCTAAATGTTATGATGATGCTAAAAATGATGTTGATTGGATTAATGCCATGCATGAGGAACTTAACCAATTTGAAAGAAATAATGTTTGGACTCTTATTGAAAGACCTCATGATCATCAAATTATTGGAACTAAATGGGTTTATAGAAACAAATTAGATGAACATGGTAATATAATTAGAAATAAGGCAAGATTAGTAGCTAAGGGTTATAATCAAGAAGAGGAATTGATTTTGATGAAACTTATGCCCCTGTTGCTAGATTAGAAGCTATTAGATTACTTCTTGCTTATGCTTGTTATATAATTTTAAATTGTATCAAATGGATGTTAAAAGCGCTTTCTTAAATGGATACATTGCTGAACAAGTTTTTGTGGAACAACCACCGGCTTTGAAAATCACTTGTTTCCAAATCACGTTTTCAAATTGAACAAGGCTTTATATGGTTTGAAACAAGCGCCCGGCGTGGTATGAAAGATTAAGCAAATTCTTGATTAGTAATGATTCATTCGAGGAACTATGGATACAACTTTATTTATTAAAAGATAAAATAAAGATATATTAATTATTCAAATCTATGTTGATGATATCATATTTGGTGCCACTAACGATTCTTTATGCAAAGACTTGCTAAGCTTATGCAGGGAGAGTTCGAGATGAGTATGATGGGTGAGCTGACCTACTTCCTCGGACTACAAATTAAACAAAGCAAAGATGGGATCTTCATAAGCCAATCCAAATATACCAAAGAAATGATCAAGAAGTTTGGCATGGAGACATCCAAGAGTATCGGTACCCCTATGAGCTCATCATGTAGACTTGAATCCTATAATTCTGAAAAGTCTGTTGATTTAAAATTATATAGAGGCATGATTGGATCATTATTATATTTAACTGCTAGTAGGCCAGATATTTTATTTAGTTTTGCATGTGTGCTAGATATCAAGCCAATCCTAAAGAATCACACTTGCTTGCTGTTAAAAGAATATTTAAATATTTAAATGGAACAGTAAATTTAGGTATATGGTATGACAAACAATCTAGCATTGACTTAATAGGATACTTGATTCGGACTTTGCTGGATGTAAAATAGATAGGAAATCAACCACTGGAACTTGCCAGTTTTTAGGTGTTAACTTAATCTCATGGTTTAGCAAAAAGCAAACTTCAGTAGCACTGTCTACGGCCGAAGCCGAATACGTTGCAGCTGGAAGTTGCTGTGCTCAAATCTTATGGATTAAGCAACAGCTAGAAGATTATGGTATTAAACAAAAAGCTATACCTATAAAATGTGATAATACAAGTGCAATCAATTTAACTAAGAATCCTATTCATCATTCCAGAACTAAACATATTGAAATTAGACATCATTTCATTAGAGATCACGCAAATAATGAAAATGTTGTTATTGAATTTTTAAATACTGAAAATCAAATTGCTGACATTTTCACTAAGCCTCTTGATGAAACAAAATTTTATGAAATCAGAAGAGAATTAGGAATGTTTGATCCAACCATTTAATGAATCAATTAATGAATCAATTAATGAATCAATATGATATCTAATTGATGTGACATCTTTTAATCAAATCAATTAAAGGGAACATCCTATCAAATTAAATGCTTGAGTATGCTGCAAGCTTTAAGCTTTTTCATCTTTATGAAGCATAACTTCCATTAATTTTTCCACCAACCGACATTTGTTAGCTTTTTCTTTTGATGGCAGTTAACCGACCAGGCAACCAAACAGGCACCTGGCCAGCTAACCATCAAGCCATCTCCCTATATAACCTTTTTACCCAACCGATTCTTCATTCAAGCGTCTTCCTCATTCTTCCTCACTTCAAGCCGAGCCTCACTCCTCCTCTCATTCTCATCCTCCCTTTCATTCCATCAATCAACCTATCAATCCTTTCTTCCATTCTCTATCAATCCATCTTGAAGATAGTTGATGGCTCCCAAGAAGAAGACAATCGCAAGAGATGACGATTGTGCCGATCTTCGCCGGAAGTCTTCTACTTCTTCATCTCATATCAACTCCCTTCTTGCATCTAAATCCTTTGTTCATGGAAGGTTAGTTGATTTTAACTTCTTAGAACAGGAAGGTTTTAAAATTGGAAAACTTTTAGTTAATCAAGGTTGGGATAAGCTTCTATCTACCAAGAGACCTATTTATCCTGAGCTTATCAGGAATTTTATGAAAATATCTCTTTTGGTAGTGGGACTATCTCTTCCTTCGTAAAAAAGACTAAAATCGACCTAGACTGCAAAACGTTAGGTTGTGCTCTAAATATTCCATCTGATGGTTTCTTAGAAGTCCTACCCAGTGAACGTGGATATAAAATAGGTTTAATCCTTAATATTGATGACAGTGATGCTAGTAATATTGAAACTCTAGATGCCAACATGTTATCTGTAGAAAATAGATTATTTCACAGTATCATCGCCAAAATCCTTGCCCCTCGTGCTGGTTCGTTTAATGTAGTAAATGATAGGGACATATGTATAATGTATGACATTTAATAGAAGACCCTGTTGATCTACCTCAACTAATGATGACCGTAATGAAAGAATCCTTGTCTAGATCTAAGGCTGCATTGCCCTACGGAATGTTTCTCACTTATGTATTTGAGTTTTTCAATATTAAGCTTAAGGGAGAAACTGCAGTGGCATTACGTCACTCTGACGTTTTTAATGCTTATTCACTGCACCATATGGACTTTGCCAAACGGATGGTATTTGGTTAAAGGTTAGGTCTAGAACTGGTCAGTCTAGTATGCCACCCAAATGTGACTCAATCTGCTTGTTCTCCTCAGAACTTCTTCAATTTTGACTTCAACCATCCGAATCCTTACCGTACTGCTATGTCTGATGATCAAAATCCTTTTCAATCTGATCCACCCAATATGAATGCTCTGGACCTTCTTATCGCAATGACAACCAAGCTCCTGCTCCTCTTCCTATCGTTTGTATAAGTGATGATCAAATTCGCCTCATTATCAATGAATTGACCCTTGCCACTTCTAGTCGAAGCTCTGGAGACAGTGCTTCTTCTGTCAATGATCAGACTCTCGTACCACATATTTCTTCTGTTTTTGAGAACATGTCTCAGTTTAAACTTACTCTTGAACGTCTTGTCCATGATGTGAACATTCTCAATGGAAGAGTTTTTCATCACAATGAATCTATCATGGAACGGATCCTAAAAGAGATTAATTTCCTAAAAGGTAAGCTTGAGAATTTTGAAACTAAGGCAGAGTGGGTAGAGTACCGAATGAGATCCACGAGACCCAGACCCGGATGCAGCAAACGTGTCGACCATTGGACCGCATCCTTCTCAAGGCTGAGTCAACTCATAGAGACTTACATCACTCTTTCTACCGCCTCTGCGCCTGATGCTTCTTATTCTCATCCGCACCTCTGGACTCCACCGACACAGCCTTCCTCCGACAAGCCTGGATCTTCAAACAAGCCAAATGTTTCTTCAGTGCATATTTCTTCTTCTGATGACGACAAGTGATTATGTTTGACTTATGTTATAACCGTACTTAGTATTGTTTCTGTAATGCATGTTTATGACTATGTTTATGACTTGAGATCATGGCATGTATGTATTACTCTATTTTGTAATGATCTTGAGACCATGGCGTGTAATGTTTGTATTACTCTATTTTGTAATGATATGAATGACTGCTCTAAATTATGTATGAATGATAACATCTCCTTGATATATTATGCTTAAATTTATTGCAAAACTCTTCAAACTTCTTTTTGATTAATGACAAAAAGGGGAGAAGAATATTGCATACATTAAGGAATGGAGTAAAATAATAACTCCATATATTCAGGGAGAAAAGAGTTCACTTATTCAGATTGACAGGGGAGAATTAATGTTTTTCTGATTACACTCCTGTCTATTTATTAAATGTCCTATTCTTGTTTCTTCTTGCTTAAGGGTTTTGTCATCATCAAAAAGGGGAGATTGTTGACCCCAGATTGATTTTGATGATTACAAAACTATTAGGCAACTCTAAGCTTGATACAGGGAAGTTCGGTCACCTTATAAGTATCTACATGCAAAATTGAATGGTAAGAAAGTACTTCATTCTATTTTGCCTTAGATAATTTTATTGGCCTGGGAGTTAACTGGTTAGCTAACTTGTTATTCCATTTAGCTAGCTGGCACGCCTTTCAGCTAACTGGGAAGCTAACTCAGTGCTTGGCTAAACGTTATTAATTCTTTAGCTAGCTGGTTAGCTAGCTTGTTAGCTAGCTGGAGTTCCTTTAGCTAACTAATGTGCTCGTCACAGTGCTTGGCCGAACACTCTTTAAATTTAGCTAGCTAGTTAGCTAGCTTGGGATGCCTTGGAGCTAACTGAATTCCACTTTAGCTAACTCCAGTTACCTGTTGTTTCTCCTGGCCGAACCATCTTTAATTTTAGCTAACTGTTGAGCTAGCTGCCGGATCTTTTAGCTAGCTGGGTTTTCTTGAAGCTAACTGCTTAGCTAACTATTTTATCTTGGAGCTAACTGGTTAGCTAACTATTTTTCACAGGTGATCCCTTGGCCGTGAGGTTTGAAAATTTAGTTAGCTGAAGAGCTAACTCCCTCTCTCTCTGGCCGTTTGCATTCTCTGGATAGCTAACTGGAGAGCTAGCTATCGTTTGCTTAGTTAGCTGGAGAGCTAACTAGGCTGAACGGTTTCCTTGTTGCTTTTGGTTTAGTTAGCTAGTGAGCTAACTGACTACATTTAGTTAGCTGATGAGCTAACTCCACTTCTCCTGTTATTCCTGCAACCGAGAGCTTTAAAGTTTTAGTTAGCTGGTGAGCTAACTACCAATGCACGGCTCCTTTCTTCTGTCATTTTGAATTGCCTGTTAGTTAGCTGGAGAGCTAACTATCGTTTGCTTAGTTAGCTGGTGAGCTAACTAAGAGCTCTGCACCTTTTTCTCCTGGCGTTTACTTTTGCTGTTAGTTAGCTGAGAGCTAACTAGCAACCATTTTAGTTAACTATGGAGCTGCCTCTGGACACTTTTTTTTTCAGCCGTGGCCTCTCTTGTGAGCTAGCTGACTAGCTAGCTGAGGATTATTGCTTATGTCTTGGCCGAATGATTTCTTGACTTCAGCTACCTGGAGTTATTTCCAGCCAACTGCCGCCTGAGTTCTTGAGTTTGCTTTTCCTCTCTCACTCTATCTCTATTGCTATTTTGAGCTACATTTAACTTTTGGATTTTTGAATCTTTGTTCCTTCCTCAAATGGAGATCTGCATTCAATGCTTAAGAAAATATTTATAATGGTTATATTTTCTTCCCATTTTTATTTCTATTTGTTCCTAATGTATCTAACAGATATTTTCTTGTTGGATGATTATAAATAGGTGGGATTAGAAGCACACTATTACGATTTTGAAAAAGAAAGTTTAAAAAGAGAAAGAAATCCAAGAAAAGAGCTTATATTGCATATTGTTGAGTGGTTGTTGCTGTGCATTCAAGTTCATTCATTTTTCCAAAAAGTCACTCGGATCTTTGAAGCATTTTCAAGCAATCAAGACTCCAGCTACTTTGATCTCATTCATTTATTGCTGAGTTTATTGCTTCAAAAAATTGTAAAGTATATTCTGGATATTTGCTCATTGTAGGAGCTTCTTTTATCATTTCTTGATCTTTTGTAAAAGGGTTAGTGTTAACCCTGATTATTTTGGGCTTCCTTGTGCCTTGAAACAAGAGGATTAGCCTAGGTTTGGCTAGGGGATTTGGTTTCCTTGTGCCGTGAAACAAGAGGACTAGCTTAGGTTTGGCTAGGGTTTTTGGCTTCCTTGTGCTGTATAAACAAGAGGGCTAGCCTAGTTCGGCTAGAGGTTGTAATCATTGTGATACGATTAGTGGAATTCCCAAAGGTTTTGGGGAGTGGATGTAGGTGCTGAGTTTGGCACCGAACCACTATAAACTTCTGTGTGTTTGTGGTTGTTTGATTCTCTATTGTTATCTTTCTGCGCACTCCACTACACCGCTTCAAATCAAAATTAGGGTTTAAGCACATACTTGCATAGTAATTAATTTTTAGTAACCCAATTCACCCCCCTCTTGGGTTGCTACATCTGGGCAACAGGATGTCCGGCTTATATGAAACGTGCAAAATCAGACAAGCTTGAACCCAAATCTGACAAATATTTTTTTATTAGTTATCCAAAAGAAACCAAAGGATATTACTTCTACAATATTGAAGAACAAAAGTTGTTCATTAGTAATAGAGCAGTTTTTCTTGAAAAGGAGTTCCTTATAACTGATATAAAATTTTCTAATCTTAATATATTCTGAAACTAACTGTTTATTTCAATACAGAAAAAGTTTACGTGGGACCCTACCATCCATGATGCCATTAGGGCAGCATGGAATGCTCTTTATCGTTGGAGGAGTTCGGGTGACCGTCCAGGGCATGTGCCGGAGGGTATTTGGGCCAGCTGGCAGCAGGCGTGGCAGTCCGAGGTGTGGATGAGGAGGTTCGCATCAACCAGCACAAACCGCCGATATGAGAAGGGCGGTCGTGGCACGGGCCTCTCCTATCATACTATGGGTTCCATTTCTATTCAGGAGCACAGGCACCGTATGGTAAGAAAAGATAAACAATTTAAATACTAATTTAGTCATTTACAAATACTTGCATTTATATTCTTTCTTCTGCTTTTGTAGCCCGAGCAGAAAGGTAGAGATCCTGGTGAGTTTCGTCTATTCAGGACGACACACACCAGGAAGGACGGTTCCTGGGTCGATACACGATCACGGAAGGTTGGGGTAAGAAATTAGATTTATATTTTATTTATTTAATTTCTAATATTTTATTTAGCTTTATATATTGATTCATCTATCATTGATTTTATAACTCAAAGGCATGAGTCGAGGAGCTTCAGTCTCAGGCTTCGTATGTCGACTCCACTGATGGGGGGCCGCCCGTCGAACTCTCACCAGAGGAGAGTCGACGTGTGTTTTGGAGGCTGTTGGTGCCCAGCCGCGAGACCGTAGGGTCTATGGTTTGGGCACTAGAACTTCCAGATATTTTCTCCATCAGGGCTCCAGTTCGCGTGGTTCTGACGATATCCTCCCGAGCAGATAGACAACATCCGGAGATCTATTAAGGAGGAAGTTCGCCAGGAGGTTCGGGAGGAGCTTGCATAGATGAGAGACTAGATGCATCAGATGCAGGATTTAGTTCGTCTCCTATCGCATGGTTTATTCCAGCCTTCGCAGCCTCCACAGCCGCCTGCAGATACATGATGTATTTTTTTTCACTACTTGATGTTTTTTTTTTAATTTTTTCTGTTTTGTATATGAAAATTTTAAATAATTAATAAAATAACTTTTTATCTATTTTTAAAAATTTTGTAATGATTGTTTTGGTCCATTGTATTAGCAATTACATTGTATTAGCAAGTTTATTTTATATTTTTTTTTTTTTTAAATAAATAAATTAATTTACTTTAAAAAGTAAAAATTAATTTACTTTATTTTAAAAAATTAATTAATTAATTAGTGACGCTATTTTTATCGCAATTAATTTAAAAAAATTAAAAATTATGTTATTTTAATTTTTTTTAAAAAAATTAATTAATTAGCGACGCAATTGCGATAAGATTTTTCATCGCAAATATTTTAAAAAAAAATTATTTTTAAAGTAGTGACGCATTTAGGGGCATCGCAATTATTTTTAAAAATTAAAAATTATTTTATTTTATTTTTTTTTAAAAATAAATTAATTAATTAGCGATGCTATTTTCTATCACAATTAATTTAAAAAAAATAAAAATCATTTTATTTAAATTTTTTTAAAAAAATTAATTAATTAATTAGCGATGCAACTGCGATGAAATTTTTGTCGTAAATATTTTAAAAAATTTATTTTTAAAATAGCGATGCATTTACGCTATATTGCAATATTATGACACATTTATGGGTGTCACAATGTATTGCGACGTATTTAGGGCATCGCAGAGAGTCACTGTTAAGCGATGCAATTGCGATAAATTAAAATTGCGATGAACATTTTAGCGACGCCTTTATTGTGTCGCTATAGCTTGTTTAGCGACGCATTTGGGCGTCGCTATATTTAAATTTTGTTATAGTGTTTGAGAAGGAACAAATGGCTCTAATATTGAACTTGAGGAAGTTCATCAAGTAGAAGGAACAACACAACCCATTGAACCCTTAGAATCTAAGTTGATTAGATCAAACTCAAAACCCATTTTAGATGCACCATTAAGGCGATCTGGTAGAGTACCACATAAACCGGACATATACTTAGGTTTCTTGGTCCAGAACAAGGATCCTATTGAGCTCAATGAGAACAACGAGGATCCGATCACCTATATGGATGCTATGCAAAGGACTAACTCTGATAAATGGCTTGATGCCATGAAATTCGAATTTGATTCCATGAAGAAAAATAATGTATGGACATTAGTTGACCTACCCGAAGGAATAAAACCCATCGGGTGTAAGTGGGTTTTCAAGAGAAACAGAGGTGCAGACAGAAAGGTAGAGACCTATAAAGCATGTCTGGTTACCAAGGGGTATCGTCAATGTTATGGTATTGACTATGACAAAACGTTTTCTCCTGTGGCAATGCTGAAATCCATTCGGATTATGCTAGCTATAGCAGTACACTTAGATTATGAGATTTGGCAGATGGATGTTAAAACCACTTTTTTAAATGGTAATTTAGAAGAACAGGTATATATGATATAGCTTGAAGGTTTTATATCTGAAGACGAGTCTAAAGTGTGCATGCTACAAAAGTCCATTTATGGACTTAAGCAAGCATTTAGGAGTTGGAACATACGATTTGATAATGTGATCAAATCTTATGGCTTTATCAAGAATAAAGAAGAACCTTGCATTTATAAATGGGCTAACGGTTCCGTTATTGTATTTCTTGTATTATATGTGGATGATATTCTCTTAATCGGGAATGATATCCCTGCATTACAAGGAATAAAGACATGGTTATCATCACAATTCTTCATGAAAGATCTGGGAGAAGCATCTTACATCCTAGGGATGAAGATCTATAGAGATAAATCTAAGAGGATGCTTGGTTTATCTTAATCTACGTACATTGACATCGTGCTAAAGAGGTTTAGCATGGAGAATTCCAAGAAAGGCCATCTTTCGATAGGCCATGGAATTCATCTTTCTAAGAAGGATTGTCCGACAACTCTTAATGAAAGAGAACGTTTGAGTCGAATTCTATTTGCTTCGGCAGTGGGATTGATTATGTACACCATGACATGTACAAGATCAGACGTGGCATACTCACTAGGAGTAGTGAGTAGATACCAATCTGATACCGGTGAAAAACACTAGCAAGTTGTTAAGACAATCCTTAAGTATTTAAGAATACTAAGGACCAGTGGTTAGTCTATGGAGAATCTGATTTGAAACTTGTTGGATATACTGATTCTAGTTTCCAATCAGATCATGATGATAGCAAGAGCATGTCGGGTTTCGTGTTTATCCTGAATGGTTGAGCTGTTTACTGGAAAAGTTCCAAGCAACATACAGTGGTAGATTCAGTGTGCGAGGCAGAGTACATCGTTGCATCAGATGCTGCGAAAGAAGTTGTGTGGCTGTGAAAGTTCATCTCTGAGCTTGGAGTGGCACCTTCCATAGATGGACCAGTTCTGTTGTACAGTGAAAGCACTGGTGCCATAGCTTAAGCAAAGGAACTACGAGCACATCAGCGCACCAAGCACATATTGCGCTGGTTTCATCTTATTCGAGAGATTGTAGACCGAGGTGACATAAATCTTTAGAAGATTGACGGAAAGAAAAACCGAGGTGACCCATTTACTAAAGCACTCAGCATCAAGGAGTTTGACGACTATAAGTTGAAGATGGGTATTAGATACTGTAATGAGTGGCTTTAGGCTAAGTGGGAGTTTGTTGAGAATTGTATCCTAAAGCCAATCATTTGATGAATGAGCTAATGTAAATAGCATATAAATTGATATATTAATAAAAGTTATTTGGCAGTTTATTCATTACAAGAACATCTTCTTAATACTCCTTATAGTAATGAAGCCCTCAAGATCTTCTTTTACAATAAAGGAGGATTTATCTTTGAAGTTCCTCAAAAAAGTTCACGATCAAATGATATACTATGATAGGGCCATAGTACTATAAATTATAGGACGTTGTATATCATATTTGTTGGTTGTTCTCTTAACCAAAGAGTGTAGGGACACTGGTATGACATACAGGTAAAAGTGTAGGAGTACATTTCATCGAACGTGACTCATTTTCGGATACTCTTCTGTCAAAAGTTAATCCGAGAAGATATGGGTATAAGTATCCTTATGACCTGAAGATCACAACCGGTGACTTGCAAGCAACTCATTGTACTTAGGTGCCGGACTACCTGGATTTTTAATCCAGCTACGAAAGGTTACTAGGTGCAGTTAAGTACTTGTGGTAGTCAGTTGTGGATCAAGATGGAATTTGACCTATCCCGTTAGAAGAAGAAATGCTTGTGTTTCAATTTAGCAAGACCTTAGCCAAGGTACTTCATGTGAAAGTCACATGATCACTAAAGTTGAAATCATTTTACGGATTTGCTGTTTAGTTGACAGGCTCTTTGTTGGCCCAGATGACAACCCAAGAGGGGGGGTGAATTGGGTTCTTTAAAAAATTAGCCTTTTAAAATAGTTTGCTTAAGAAGAATGAAAGCAAATGCAATGTAAATACAAAGTGCAGTGAATAAAACAGAGATAGAGATAGAGTCAATGGAAGCACGGCAAACACAAAGATTTTATAGTGGTTCGGTGTATCCAACACCTACGTCCACTCCCAAGATTCACTTGGGTCCACACTATAATCTTCCTTGATTACAGCCGAGTTGTTTTACAAGCTCACAACTCAAACTTGTTGTTTTCCCGGGATCACAACGAACCCAGCTGGTTTTCGGGCTCACCAGCACAAAAACCCTAACACAAGCTATACCAAGCTTGTACCGAGGTAAGACTACCTCCACTAGTTCAATCCCCCAGATTGAACTAGACACAAATAATAGAAATATTTTTTCAAGTACACAGCTCCTCAATGAGCAGATAATCAAATAAAAGAACAAAGTTTAGAAAAGCCTGATTTGTAGTTGGTTGGCTTTTGAGCTTTTCTTCTTTTCTTCTTTTCCTCAACTCCTTTGAAGTGTAGAATCGGGCCTCAGCTCGGATTCTTCACGGACTGAACGTTGGAGTTGATTTGAGCTTTTTCTTCCTTTCTTTGAATGTTGAAAATCTCTTGATTGCTCTTGAATAGCTCTTGGATTTTCTTCTGAAGCTTTCTTGGATTGTTGAACTTGAGCACAGATGAAGCTTCCTTTGATTTCACACTTTTTCTTTCACTCTATTTTTGAATCTCGGATTTTTTCAAATGATGCTCTGTTTTTCGATTTTTTCTTTTTTCTCTTGATGTGTATATCTCTCTATTTGTATATCTTTGATTTGAAAACGGCTTCTCTATTTATAGATTCTGCAAAAATATAGCCGTTAGAAACAAAGAAATATAGCCGTTAAAAAAATCTTACCGTTGGCGCTGAGTTGGCATTCAGAAAAATCATGCCCAGATTTGTTGGAGTCGACTCCTGCTTTCCGCGAGTCGGCTCGAAGACGCGATACCAAAAATAGAAATATTCAGAAAGTAAAGGGTCGACTCATCGAAAATAAGGTGTCGACTCCTGACAGTCGGGGGTCGACTCATGAAAAGCAAGGGGTCGACTCGCGAAGTGCTCAGAAAAACACTCCTCTGGTGTCTGAGCGGAGTCGACTCACACAGTCATGGAGTCGGCTCGACAGAATCGGGGGTCGACTCTTGAAATCACAGGGGTCGACTCGAGAAAATCTCTGTATACTGAGTGGAGTCGACTCTGAAACTCTAGAGTCGGCTCCGGAACGTATCAAAAATCAGAGAATTTTCTGATTGACTTGAAATTCGTTCCAGATTCATTTTAAATCAATTTTTTGACTTGAATACAATAAAATTGTCATTAGGAATCAATTCAAGAAATGTTCCAAAAACTCATTGATTGAAATATGAAGTATAAAAATTTCTTTTTGAAAGCTTAAACATGGAGCTTGAAGTTACTTTCAAATTGATTAAAGTCATACTTAACATACTCATTGATTGTTCTAAATAAATTCATTGCTCATGTAAATAAACTCATTGCATCTTTTAATATACTCATGGCTTTTGGTAATCATCAAAATCAATAAGATTGGGGCAACAATTTCTCAACAATCTCCCCAACAATCTCCCCTTTTTGATGATGACAAAAACATTGAGTATATGCATGATTGATTAAAGAATTTATTTTATTTTCATAGTTAGGCTTAGGCTCCCCCTGAATGAGGTAGCTCCCCCTATGAAACTCAAATAAATATCCCATTCATTCAATTATTTATCTCATTCAATCATTTTAATATCATTATTAATTAATTTCCCCCATGCATATACAGTTATAAAACTCTCCCCCTTTTTTGTTATCAACAAAAAGGTAGAGATGCATCAAACATAATCATTCATTCAAGATATGTTTTAACAAAATCTGAGATTCATTGATAATAGGAGAAGTACATTCAAACTCAGATTACATTGAGCATTCAAAATAACTTTTCATTACATCAATGTATCAAAATGTAAAACATAATATGAACTTCATTACATTGCAAAGACTAAGCATCTAATACATCAAAAGTGAGTCCTTACAATCCTAGTTAAGTGATCTATAATATTTTTCATTCCGTCTGTTTGAATCTTAACATAATCCTTCAGTCTTTCATCTACAAAAGTGCAAGCAGTCAATATTTTGTCTTGGAGTTCAGCATTGCATTTTGCATAGGTTTCACCATCTCCACAGATGTCTTTAAGTTCTTCAAAGATATTCTTTAGGTCTCCACTTAAAGACTCAGATGAAGTGCTAAGGGTTGATTCAATCTTGGTGATCCGATCATCTAAAGAGTAAAGAGTTTCTTTAGATTCATAAATTTGTTTTCAAACTCTGATTTCAATTTATCTGCCTGATCATCAAGAAGACCTTTAAGCTGCCTTAACTGAAGTTCTGAGAAACCGACAGACGAAGATGATGCTGATCAACCAACGGAGCAGGGAAGGGACTGGAGCAGGAACAGGAGAGCTCGGAGGTACAGGCGAAGAATGTCTGACTGACGGTCCCGGTGCCTCAATGTCCGCGGCTCTATCTTCCATCATACCTTTCCTTTCCCATCTGCCATTTTTCTTCACAAAACCCATTCTATGTATAGTGGCCAAACTATAGTAATCGGTGTGTCTTAAATTCCTCATTGGCTCACTATCTGATATGATTATCCCTTGGCTTTGAAAATTTTAGTAAGAATCATGCCGTAGGGTAAACTGATTTTCTTGCTTCCACAATCAGCAATGTACCATAATATCATGCTCGGAAGATTAATGGGTTTACCAGTTACTATTGCATCCATTACAAATATATCTCTTTCAGAAACATAGTCAAATCTCCCAATCTTGGGAATAGGATTCTACTACAAATATTGTGAGAAGTCTCAATTCTAAGGACAATTGATTAGCAAAGACTCTTCAAAACCAACAATCTCCCTGTTAAGCAGTCTAGATAGAGCTGGGCTTCTATCTTCAGAAGAAAAAGTAGATGTACCCGACACTGGAAGATCCAACAATCTTGAAAGCAAATCCACTGTCACTGAAATTCTATTTCCTCTAATGATGCTTACAAGTCCATTGTCTCCTCTAGATAGATTCTTATAAAATTCTTTGACTAGGGCTGGGTAGGTAGGACAATCTAAAGAACAAATCTTCTCCCAACCCATCTCAATCAACTGCCTCCCCACAAGAAATCCTTCAGCCTCAAATAATTCAAAATCGACTTTCCTCCCGGTTGTTATCACTCTATCGGCAAGTCGATCTACCTGTGATGGAGCCGTAGAGGGAGAAGCACTAGGAGTCGAAGAGGATGAGGTTGAATCCAAGCTCGGTGAAGGTTCACGAACGGGACGCCTCACAGTCTTCCTCACCGCCTTCTTCCTTTTCACTCCGGCCGCACCAAGGTTAGATCCACGGGTTTTAGGGGCCATTTGATCTATTGGAAGGGTTAATCAGGGATTTCTGAGGATTTGGTAGGTTAGGAAAAATTTTGGAGAGAGTATTTGAAGGATTTGAGATGATAGAAATGAGCGGCGAGTCGACTCTGCCCTAGATAAATCGACCTGGGACCACTTCGAGTCGGCTCCCGCAAAGCGAGGGGTCGACTCCGGGTAGTCACAGAAAACTATCCCGAAGTGGAGTCGACTCGCGCAGAGAAGGGGTCGACTCTAGAGTTTCAGTAGAAACATGGAGTCGACTCCGATACTCACCGAGTCGGCTCCGAGACCATTTCAGAGCAAAAAACATAAAGTTTCAGATAATCTGAAATGTGTCCGGATAATGATCATAAAAATTGATAAAATAATCATTGGATTTTAATAGATCAATTAGATATGAATTCTAGATAAGATTTCCTTAAAGATCAAGGATTTGAAAGAATTTTAGATAAAATTTCCTTAGGGGTTTCAAATTCATTCTAATGGATCACAAATCCCTAACTCTCCTCTAAGATAACAGAATCTTTCTTCACTCAAGGGTTTTGTAAATATATCAGCTAATTGATCTTCAGTATTAACATAATCAAGACATATTTCATTATTGGCAACATGTTCTCTTATAAAATGATATCTAATTTCTATGTTTTGTTCTAGAATGTTGAATTGGATTTTTTGTTAGATTAATTGCACTTGTGTTATCACATTTATAGGTGTTTTATCAAGTGTGATACCATAGTCTTCAAGTTGTCGCTTAATCCATAGGATTTGAGCACAGCAACTTCCAGCTGCAACATATTCAGCTTCAGTAGTTGATAATGCAACTGAATTTTGCTTTTTGCTAAACCATGAGATTAAGTTACTTCCTAAGAATTGGCATGCACCACTTGTGCTTTTTCTATCTAACTTACATCCAGCATAATCAGAATCAGTATATGCAATTAAGTTCAATGTTGAGTCTCTAGAATACCATAAACCTACATTTTTTGTTCCACTTAAGTATCTTAGTATTCTTTTAACAGCAATTAAATGTGATTCTTTAGGTTCAGACTGAAATCTAGCACATAAGCAAACAGCAAACATTATGTCTGGTCTACTTGCAGTTAAGTAAAGTAGGGATCCGATTATACCTCGATAATATTTTTGATCAACCTTCTTACCTTCTTCATCTTTGTCCAGCTTGCATGAAGGACTCATTGGTGTTCCGAGGGGTTTGATTGATTCCATACCAAACTTCTTTAGAATTTCTCTTGTGTACTTTGTTTGGTTGATAAAGATTCCCTCTTTGCTTTGTTTGATTTGGAGTCCAAGGAAGAAGTTGAGTTCTCCCATCATGCTCATTTCAAATCACCCTGCATCAACTTAGCAAATTCTTGACATAGAAGATTGTTAGTAGCACCAAAAATGATATCATCAACATATATTTGAACTACTAATAAATCTTTACCTTTTCTTTTCAAAAATAATGTTTTATCAACATTTCCTCTTATAAAATCATTTTCAATTAAGAATTTACTTAATCTATCATACCAAGCTCTAGGTGCTTGTTTCAAACCATATAAAGCTTTGTGCAATTTAAAAACGTGATTTGAAAATTCATGATCTTCAAAACCTGGTGGTTGTTCTACATATACTTCTTCATTTATAAATCCATTTAGAAAAGCACTTTTTACATCCATTTGAAATAAGTTAAAATTCATGTGACATGCAAATGCAAGTAATAGTCTAATGGCTTCTAATCTAGCTACTGGTGCAAAGGTTTCATCAAAATCAATACCTTCTTCTTGATTATATCCTTTTGCAACTAATCTAGCTTTGTTTCTAATTACTATGCCATTTTCATCTAGTTTATTTCTAAATATCCATTTTGATCCTATAACAGAATGATTTTTAGGTCTTTCTACTAATGTCCATACATTATTTCTAGTAAATTGATTTAATTCTTCTTGCATTGCTAACATCCAATTATTATCTTTTTCAGCTTCTTCAATAGTTTTAGGTTCAATTTGTGATACAAATGCAAGATGATTACTAATATTTCTCATAGATGATCTAGTTCTTATTCCTTGAGATGGATCACCTATAATCAATTCCTTAGGGTGACTATAAGCATATCTCCAATCCCTAGGAAGATCCATATCATTATGATTAGTGTTAGTATCATCATCCTTAGGTGAATCATTATCTTTAGCGTCTTGCTCATGATCTGAAGATACATCAATATTTAATTTTTCAAGATCTTTCTCAATTATGTTTGTATCTTCTTCATCATCAAATTTTTCGGAACGAGTTGCTAAAGATTCATCAAAAACTACATGAATGGATTCTTCAACAACTAAAGTTTTCTTGTTAAATACTCTATATGCTTTACTAGTTGTTGAATATCCTAAGAATATTCCTTCATCAGATTTAGCATCAAATTTGCCTAAATTATTTTTACCATTATTGTGAACAAAACATTTACAACCAAATGCATGAAAATATTTAATGTTGGGTTTTCTATCATGCCATAATTCATAAGGTGTTTTCTTTAAAATAGGTCTTATTAAGCTCTATTTAGGATGTAACATGCTGTGTTAATAGCTTCCGCCCAAAAGTATTTCGGGAGTTTACTTTCACATAGCATGGTACGGGCCATGTCTTCTAAAGTCCTATTTTTCCTTTCAACTACTCCATTTTGTTGAGGGGTTCTTGGTGCAGAAAAATTATGATTAATACCATTTTCATTGCAAAAACTTTCAAATAAATGATTTTCAAATTCAGTTCCATGATCACTTCTTAGAGACACTATGGTAGTGTTTTTCTCATTTGTTACTTTCTTGAAGAATTTCAGGAATATCGAGAAAGTCTCATCTTTGTGAGCTAAAAACATTACCCAAGTGAATCTAGAGTAATCATCTACAATCACAAGACCATATTTCTTTCCTCCTAGACTTGTGGTTCTAGTTGGTCCAAAAAGGTCCATGTGAAGTAGCTCTAATGGCCTAGAAGTTGAAACAACATTTTTAGATTTAAAAGAACTTCTCGTTTGTTTTCCAAACTGACATGCATCACATATTTTGTTATTTTCAAAATCTATTTTAGGTAGACCTTTTACTAAATCCATTCTAATTAGTTTTGAAATTAGGTGTGTGCTTGCATGACCTAATCTTCGATGCCACAACCAACCAATCTCATTCATATTAGCATTATTAGCAACTAAGCAATGATTATTAGTAGACAAATTGTCTAAGTCAATCAAGTATACATTGCCATTTCTATTTCCAATAAAAACAATGCTATTATCAATGGTATTAGCTACTGTGCATATAGAAGATTCAAATGATACTTTAAAACCTTTGTCACATAATTGGCTTATACTAATTAAGTTATGCTTTAAACCATCAACATAAAGTACATTTTCAATATATGTGGAGGGAGTTATTTGAATGTTACCAAACCCCAAGATTTGGCCTTTGCCATTGTCGCCAAATGTAACAACTCCTCCTTTCTTTTCTTCAAGGGTGATGAATTCTTCTTTGTCACCCGTCATATGTCTTGAGCAGCCACTATCAAGATACCACTTTCTCTTTGATCTCTTGGCCACAAGACATTCCTGCAATGAAATCAAACTTTATGTTTAGGTACCCAAGCTTTCTTGGGTCCTTCATGGTTAGTAGCAACAAATATTGTTCCTTTCGGAACCCATATTTTCTTTCCTTTAATATTTAAGTTTTTATTAGGTTTTAGAATTTTACATTCATAAGATTTATGTCCTTTTTGATTACATTTAAAGCATGTAAAATTACTTTGGCCAGCACGCACAAAAATATTTTTCAGTGATTTTTGTTTTCTTAAAGTGTTATACCCTAATCCGGCTTTGTCAAAAACTGCTTTTTGACTATTTAATAACATGTCCAATTTAGTGAGCTTAAGGTAAACTTATCAACTATGTTCTTATGTTTTTCAACCTCTTTCCTTAGTTTATCATTTTCATTGGAAATTAATTCTTTTTCTTTTACAAAATTTCATTTTCAGATTTAAGTTTCTTAACTTCATTATTAAGATCTTCCTTTTCTTTAATGAAAGTTAATTTTTATTTTTCAAAAACTTGTATTTCTTTTTCAAAACCTTGAAATCGCCGACAAGTTCATTAAAAGCATCAAATAATTCATCAAATGCAAATTCATCGCAAGGGTTATCGGAACTTACCTCATCGTTGTCGTCCGCCATAAAACATACGTTTGCGACTTCCTTTTGTTCTTCTTCTTCGGAAGAAGATTCTTCGCTATCACTCCAAGTCGCCACATAAGCCTTCTTTTTCTTTTTGTAGGCTTTCTTCAATTTAGGACATTCATTCCTAAAGTGCCCCGGTTTATTACACTCATAGCAAGTCAAGGGGTCTTTCTCTTTTTCTTTGTCCTTGTCCTTGTTCTTATCCTTTTCTCCTTCCCACTTTGCTCCAAATTTCTTCTTGTGGAAGGGTTTCTTTCTCCTCATGAATCTTTTAAACTTTTTAGCTAAGAGAGCAGTCTCTCATCATCATCATCATCATCACTGCTGCTCTCTTCTTCTTTTGCAGCTTTGAGGGCAATCACTTTCTTTTTCTTTGTGTCCTCCTCTACATGCTGCTTCATTGTCAGCTCATGGGTCATAAGTGATCCTAGAAGCTCCTCTAAGGGTAGAGTGTTGAGGTCCTTTGCTTCTTGGATTGCTGTCATTTTTGCTTCCCATGATCTTGGTAGTGACCTAAGAATTTTCCGAACAAGTTCTGAGTTAGTATATGTCTTACCAAGACTTTTTAAACCATTTACAATATCTGTAAATCTAGTATACATGCATGCAATGGTTTCAGATTGTTCCATGCTAAACAACTCATATTTATGAACAAGAATATTAATTTTAGATTCTTTTACTTGGTTGGTACCCTCATGGGTAACCTCTAATCTATCCCAAATCTCCTTTGCGGAATTACATGTGGAGATTCTATTAAATTCATTTGCATCTAAAGAGCAATATAAAACATTCATGGCTTTAGCGTTAAGCTGTGCCATCTTCCTATCATTATCATTCCAGTCCCTTTCGGGCTTAGGAACAATAGTGCCATCAATAACATGTGTGGGTGTACTAGGTCCATTAATTATAACACCCCATAATTCATAATCAGAAGCTTGAATGAATATCCTCATTCTTGCTTTCCAATAAGAATAATTTGAACCATTAAACAGTGGAGGTCTATTCGTAGAATGACCTTCAGCAAATGATCCAACTTGAGTTGCCATTTGGATCTTTAGCTCTTGATCGTGTGATCAAAATCTAATGAGCACAAGCTCTGATACCAATTGTTGGCCCAGATGACAACCCAAGAGGGGGGGTGAATTGGGTTCTTTAAAAAATTAGCCTTTTAAAATAGTTTGCTTAAGAAGAATGAAAGCAAATGCAATGTAACAAAGTACAGTGAATAAAACAGAGATAGAGATAGAGTCAATGGAACCACGGCAAACACAAAGATTTTATAGTGGTTCGGTGTATCCAACACCTACGTCCACTCCCAAGATTCACTTGGGTCCACACTATAATCTTCCTTGATTACAGCCGAGTTGTTTTACAAGCTCACAACTCAAACTTGTTGTTTTTCCGGGATCACAACGAACCCAGCTGGTTTTCGGGCTCACCAGCACAAAAACCCTAACACAAGCTATACCAAGCTTGTACCGAGGTAAGACTACCTCCACTAGTTCAATCCCCCAGATTGAACTAGACACAAATAATAGAAATATTATTTTTCAAGTACACAGCTCCTCAATGAGCAGATAATCAAATAAAAGAACAAAGTTTAGAAAAGCCTGATTTGTAGTTGGTTGGCTTTTGAGCTTTTCTTCTTTTCTTCTTTTCTCAACTCCTTTGAAGTGTAGAATCGGGCCTCAGCTCGGATTCTTCACGGACTGAACGTTGGAGTTGATTTGAGCTTTTTCTTCCTTTCTTTGAATATTGAAAATCTCTTGAGTTGCTCTTGAATAGCTCTTGGATTTTCTTCTGAAGCTTTCTTGGATTGTTGAACTTGAGTACAGACGAAGCTTCCTTTGATTTCACACTTTTTCTTTCACTCTATTTTGAATCTCGGATTTTTTCAAATGATGCTCTGTTTTTCCAATTTTTTCCTTTTTCTCTCTTGATGTGTATATCTCTCTATTTGTATATCTTTGATTTGAAAACGCTTCTCTATTTATAGATTCTGCAAAAATATAGTCGTTAGAAACAAAGAAATATAGCCGTTAAAGAAAATTCTTACCGTTGGCTGAGTTGGCATTTAGAAAAATAACGCCCAGATTTGTTGGAGTCGACTCCTGCTTTCCGCGAGTCGGCTCGAAGACACGATACCAAAAATAGAAATATTCAGAAAGTTAAAGGTCGACTCATCGAAAATAAGGTGTCGACTCCTGACAGTCGGGGGTCGACTCATGAAAGGCAAGGGATCGACTCGCGAAGTGCTCAGAAAAATACTCGTCTGGTGTCTGAGCGGAGTCGACTCACACAGTCATGGAGTCGGCTTGACAGAATCGGGGGTCGACTCTTGAAATCATAGGGGTCGACTCGTGAAAATAAGGAAACTCTGTATACTGAGTGGAGTCGACTCTGAAACTCTAGAGTCGGCTCCGGAACGTATCAAAAATCAGAGAATTTTCTGATTGACTTGAAATTCGTTCCAGATTCATTTTAAATCAATTTTTTGACTTGAATATAAAATTGTCATTAGGAATCAATTCAAGAAATATTCCAAAAACTCATTGATTGAAATATGAAGTATAAAAATTTCTTTTTAAAAGCTTAAACATGGAGCTTGAAGTTACTTTCAAATTGATTAAAGTCATACTTAACATACTCATTGATTGTTCTAAATAAATTCATTGCTTATGTAAATAAACTCATTGCTTCTTTTAATATACTCATGGCTTTTGGTAATCATCAAAATCAATATGATTGGGGCAACACTTTCTCAATAATCTTCCTAACACTCTTAAGTCATCCTTAACATTTGTGGTCAAAAGGATGAATTATACGGTAACTATTTCTTAGGGTTCTTGGAGTTTGCTCGGCAACTCTTTGACCTATCCGGACGTCGGGTTCTATTGCTAGATGGGCGCATTGATTAGTATAGAAAGTTGTTTCTATGCTACTGGCTTAGGTTCGAACCTAGAGAGTCACACACATAGAAGTTTCCTAGGATGATCTATTTACTGATCAACGATTGGGAATCGTACATGATTTAATTAATCAATTTGATTGATTGAATTATCTCAGTTGGGTTAAGTACAAGTGAATAAGATTCAATTAGGTTTAAGTCTATTAAAAGGACCAATCAATTTCAAATATTGATTTGAAATTAGACTTGATTTGGATTTAAATAGATTCAGGACTAGCCAAATTTGATTTGGGCTAGGACCATGATCTATGTAGGTTCAATCCAATAAATTTAAATCAGCTTAAATCAAAACCCAAACCTAAACCCCATGAGTAAAAAGAGTTTTCTCACATAAGGATCTCACATGATGAGATGGCTGAAATTTCATCTCTTGAGAGATTAAATTCTCATATAGAATTTAATGTATAACATTAATATTCTCCAAACGGTTCCATTAGAATTCTAAGTGTTAGAATTCATGTACCTCTTTGAATTAACTAACGACGGAATTCTAAGTGTTAGAATTCACATCTCTTTGGTTTTCACCGAACATGTCGAAATTAACAAAACATTGGAATTCTAAGTGTTAATTCATAGGTTTTCATCGAACGTCAGAATTAACCAAACATTGCGTCTTTTTAGTTTTCACCGAACAGTAGAATTCTAAGTGTTAGAATTCAATGGGCTAACGGCTAAATTGAGACTATAAATTAGAGGACATTCCTCACCAGATTACAACAACGAAATGTTATGGATTGAATTTCTAAAGACTTAGAATAGAAAATCCTGGTGTGATTTTGGTGTTAGCGAAAGTTTGGTGGATCTTGGAAGAAGATTCAAGTGGGAGGGTTCAAGATCAACAAAGTTATTTTTCTGCGAGCTAGCACTCCCGGGAATCCGATCATTCGGGGACTTCGCGTGGATGATACTAGAGGTCAGACGATTGAATGGTTGCATAGCACAAAAGGATTTACCAATTGCCCTTAAGGTAAGTGATATGATCCCTAAATCTTAAGGCATGCTTCAAGACAAGAAGTATGACTTCTTACCTTGAAGATCATGATATGATCTTGATGATTTTATTTATATGCATATTTTAAATCAAACGATCCTATATATAAAGCAAAGATATGATCTTGATGCATGTTAGATAGATTAATATTTAATTTTTAAAATTTCGCATTGATAATTGTTATCAAATTATTAAATATGCATGCCTCGGAGTTTATTTCTCCCTACAGAGCTGTCTCTGCACCTCGACAGGGCCGAGCTATCTTCGAACCTTGGCAAGGCCAAGCTATATCAGTACCTCGAAAGGGCCGAGCTATCTTCGAACCTTGGTAGGGCCAAGCTCCATACCTTGCCAGAATCGATCCTTATCTCTTCAACATAAGCGCCATTGTTGCTTCAAACCACACCAAATATCTTGAAGGATGAACCATCCCAATCGTAAAGATTGCGGAGTGAGCTTTTCTAAACAGAAATGGAAGCCAAATACAACACTTCGTCCATGATCAAAGAGATTTTAAATTTTCGATAAAGCGCCCATAAGCTTCATCAACTGTCGATCCCCATAACCGATAAGATTCTGGCCTTATCGGATGCCAACTCCCTAAAACGCATTCGAAAAATCAGGTAATGGCTCACCTTCTCAGCAACGCTTAAATACCAAGTCTCAAGACCCCCCAGATATTCTTTTGAAGGCAATCTAAGCCAAAAAAAACTATAGCAAAGGCCATTGCTCCTTAGAAATCATCTCAAGGAGGGAGATCCTTCTGCTAGAGTATTCTTCTCTCATCTGATTGCTAAAGATTTTCACTAACTTGGGCATCGAAGATTGATCTTTATCGTTGGCGGTCAAAAATAAAGCCTACTTACTATTATAACTAGTGATGAATCGGGATCGTATCCTCGGGGATTAAGGATAATTATTTTATGAAAAAAAAAATTATCTGTAGATGATTACATTAAGAATAACGGTTATTAAAAGATAACAACTAATTAATTAATAAAATTAAAACAACAGGAGAAGCAACCCAAGAATTCGAATCCACCATGCAAATAGGTTTTATCTTCTTTTCTTTATGTTGCACTAGCAATAATTTTTGTAAATTCAAGGTTAAAATAATTTATCTCTTGTTTGGCATGTACCGTATCAGAAGATCATGGCATATCCTCTTAGAGTATAAACTATCTAATTATTTAAAAAGTTAGAGATCTAAACTACCATTCTACGATCTGACTCTCTTAGGCATGTATCCTAAGATCATGGTATGTCGATAAAGGGTACAGGCCGCGTATACTAGATCAAAACCTCGATTGAAAAAATAATTTGAAAGATATATGAAAGAAGAGCATATTTTTATTGCATAAAAATCAAGAAAAAAAAAAAGATAGAACTTGGTTACAAGCTTCATCATCATCCCAAGTTAAAGAAATCTAGCCGCGCATTGCTGCTGCCAGCATCCCCTTCATAATTTTTCTCTCCCAGGCCTAAATATAATAATCTAAATTTAAAAAATAAAAAAAACTTTAGAGAAAACTCTTCTCCCCCTAAATTATTGTCTTAGGTTCTTCTTTTATAGAGCTTGTCCAGGGCTTCCTCCTAATCAAAGTTGAAGTCAATCGGGTTCAAGATCATTAAGATATCGTAAGAAAACTCCTCAGCCATCCGTTCCAATCACCTGCCTTAATTTGCACCGAGAATCATGAGAAATCATCTCTTCCTTGCTTTTTGGGCAAAAAGAGTCCTAATTTGAGTATCGTCTGCATTGTTGGACTTCAAAAATCGAGCTCTTTCCATTTATAATCTTTTTTTTTGCAAACATCCATAAAATGTATTAATTCTGTTGGCCCAGATGGCAACCCAAGAGGGAGGGGGTGAATTGGGTTCTTAAAAAATTTAACTCTTTTAAAAACTATTTGCTTTGATATGAAAGAGCTTAAGTGCAAAGTAGATAAATGCTAATCACAAATAAATGAGATAGAGAGAGACTAAGAAACAAAGCACGGCAAACACAAAGATTTTATAGTGGTTCGGTGTATCCAACACCTACGTCCACTCCCAAGCTTCACTTGGGTCCACACTATAATCCTTTTGATTACAGTCGAGTTATTTTACAAGCTCACAACTCAAAACTTATTGTTTCCCCTGGGATCACAACGAACCCAGCTGGTTTTTCGGGCTTACCTGCACACAACCCAACAATAAACTATCCTTAGCTTGTACCGAGGTATACTACCTCCACTAATTCAATCCCCCGAATGAATTAGAAAACACTAATGAAAAATAGAGTTTAAATATACAGCAGCTCCTCAAATAAGCAAATAAACAATAAACTAAACAAGGATAAGGAAAGCTTGTTTGAAGCTCTTTAAATGTGTGCTTTTCTTCTTTTCCTCTTTTCCTTTGAAAGATTGAATCAGGGCCTCAGCTCATATTCTTCAGAAATTTATAGTTGAGAAGTTGAGGATTTGGGGCTTTTGCTATCTTTCTTCTAAAGATGGAAATCTCCTTGATTTGAACTTCAGAAGCTTGTGGATTTCTCTTTGAGCTTTCTGAGGTTGATGGATTTGAGCTCTAAGTCTTTCCTCTTAATTTCTCTCTATTTTTCACAGAGTATTTTTCTCGATTTTTTTCCTCTTTTCTCATGTATTTCCTCTCTTTTTCAAACGGATGATTTTCCCTTTTTATAGATCTTTCAATCCAGGTTTAGATGGAAAATATAGCTGTTGTGAGTTGTTTGGATCTTTCTACACACAAAGAAAATAGTCGTTAGAGGTTAGGTAAAAAGAAATCTTATCGTTGGAGTCTGTTCTGATAGATAAAAAATCCATTCCTGACAGGTTGAAGTCAGCTCCAACTTTTCAGGTGTCGGCTCCAAGTCGGGTATCCAAAAATAGAAAACAAAAAGTTGCTGAGGAGTCGGCTCCGAGAAAGTTAAGTGTCAGCTCGTCGCTTTCGAGGGTCGGCTCCGCAATCCGAAGGTGTTGACTCCAAAATGCTCATAAAAACACGCTCTCTATTCTCAGGTCAGAGTCGGCTCCAGAAAATCAGGTGTCGGCTCTCGAACTCTCATGTGTCGGCTCCCGAATATTGGGTGTCAGCTCCGGAAACTAAAACAAAATACGCTTCTCTGTATCTCAGGTTGGAGTCGGCTCTGAAACTCTGGGTGTCGACTCCAGACCATGCCAAAATTTCAAAGAACTTCTGATACGCCTTGGGGTCGACTCCTAACTATTTGGGTGTCGACTCCAAGCTCTGAACTTTGAAAATTCTTTTGACATCTTGATTCAAAACTTGTTTCTTTATTCCTTTTGATTGATCAAACATTTTTAATCCCTGTAACACTTGTTAAATCTATTAGAAACATAGTAAATATACTCATGTCTTTTATTAATCATCAAAATCAATACTTGAGTCAACAATTTCTCCCTTTTTGATGATTATAAAAACATTGAGTATATGCATGAGTTAGACAATAAGATTTTCAACTCAAATTTCTCAAATATTTAGTTCTCATAGGTAAGTTCCCCCTGAATGAAGTAGCTCCCCCTATGGTACTCAATTTAACAGTAAACTTTTAATGTTTGATACTAATTAAACAATCATATCAAATTATATCAAATTAAGTGCACATATGTCAAATTAAGCTTATTTATTCCAATGCATATACAAATACTTTTTCCTTTTTTAACTTTTGATGCATATACGACTATCAAATTACTTCTCCCCCTTTTTTGTAATCAACAAAAAGGTTAAGAAGTTTCAGGTTAAATGATAAAATTAAGAGATGCTTCAAAGATCAAATGATATTCATTAAGTATCAAATAAGTTCATTACATAAAGTCAAGTATTACATCATATTGCAAAAAAACTTTATTACATCAAAATTTCAAACTAAACTACACATCATTACATCAAGATTTTAGTGAAAAGTAAATCAACATCAAACTAAACTAAACATCATCTTTTAATTATATCAAAGAACTTCATTACAATGTAATCAAAGATTAGTTCTAAGAAGTCTTTACAATTCTTCTACTATTTTCCCATTCCTTCACTTTGAGTTCTTATAAATTCCTTTAGTCTTCTATCAACAAATGCACATGCAGTCATAATTTTGTCCTGAAGCTCAGCATTGCATTTGGAGTAAGTCTCTGAATCTCCACCAATATCTTTAAGTTCTTCAAAAATATTCTTGAGATCATTCTTCAAAAATTCTGCGGAGGCTCCAAGAGTAGATTCAATTTTACCAATTCTTTCATCCAAAGAATAATACATTTATCTTAAATTCATTAAACTGTTGTTAATTTCTATTTTCATTTCTTCCTTGTGAGTAGCAAATAAACTTTTAAGTTGTTCTAACTAGATATCAGAAAAACCAAAAGATGACATAGGCGGTGGTACATGTGCAGGAGCTGGAGTAGGTACCGGTGGTGGTGAAGATCTGCTGGGCTCTGGTGATGGATGCCTCGCTGATGGACCTACCTCAGATGGTGCAGTAGCCCTAATATCAGCTGCTCTCTCATTCAGATGGCCTTTCCTTTCCCATCTACCATCCACTTTTACAAACCCCATTCTGTGCACAGTAGCCAAGCTATAGTAATCTGTGTGTCTAAGGTTCTTCGATGGCTCATTATCAGAAATCACAACTCCTTGACTTCTAAAAGCCATGGTTAGGATCATTACATAAGGCAATGAAGATCTCCTCTTGCCCCCGGCCTCAGCCATATACCATATCATCATTCCAGTAAGATTAATCGGCCGACCCATCAAGATACTATCCATAATCACTATGTTTCGCTCTGAGACATACTCAAAATGGCCAGTCTTGAAAAATAAGATCCTACCACAAATGTTATCCAGCAATCTAAGTTCAAGTGGCAATTGATTTACCCTAACCTCCTCAAACTCTGTTATTTCTCTTCCTAACATCCTTGACAAAGCATCTGACTGTGAATATCTGCTGCAAGCCCAGTGACAGGGATGTTTAAAAGATTTCCTAAAATTTGATATGTGAGATGAATCCTTTTTCCTCTTATAGAACTGACTATTCCACCATCTTCCCTTGATAAATTGAGATAAAATTCCTTAACTAGGGCTGGATAAGTGGGAGCATCCAAAGAACATACCTTATACCAGCCGAGCTCTTTAATTCATCTACCGATTGCAAAACCCTCAGCTTCAAAGAAATCGAAATCTACCTTTCTTCCCATGGTTATGACTTGCCCAGCAAGGATATCTACTTGAGGAGAGGAAGGGCTAGGAATATCCGAGTGAGTTAAAGAGGAATCATCGCTTGGAGAAGGTTCACGGATGGGACGCCGAGCCGTGCACTTCCTTGTAGCCACGGGAGCATCAAAGACCGATCCCCTATGCTTAGGTATCATTAAAATCTTAGGGAATGGTTGATTTGAGGAGTATTTGGCTTTGAGAGGTTTGGAGAGGTTTTGGAGAAGATTTGGAGAAGATAGAAAAATGAGAAGGTGTCGACTCTACCCTAATATAATCAATTTGGGTCCACCAGGTGTTGACTCCCGCAAAGTTGGGTGTCGACTCCAAGTCGCTAACACTGTTAGCGCCCGAGCTGGAGTCGGCTCCACTTAAGCGGGTGTCGGCTCCAAGGTCAAAGACCGAGAGCGACACATAAGGTGTCGACTCCACAGATTAAGCTGTCGACTCCACTGACAGTTTCAGAAAAAAATAAATGAGTTTCAAGCAGCCGAAACTTGTCAAAATAAGGTCAATAAATTTTTAAAAAAATCTTTGGAATGTGGAGAATCAAATTGCTCAAAAGTCTAGATAAATTATCCTTAAAGTCATGAAAGAAATCATAGGAATTAATTGAATTCTAGATAATCATTCCTTAGGTATTCCAAAATCATTCCAAAGGATCATAAATTCCTAATTCTCCTTTAAGATAACAAAATCTCTCTTCACTCAAAGGTTTGTAAATATATTCGCTAACTGTTCTTTAGTATTAACATAATCAAGGCAGATTTCATTGTTAGCTACATGTTCTCTTATAAAGTGATATCTAATTTCAATATACTTAGTTCCTGAATGTTGTATTGGATTCTTAGTTAAATTGATTGCACTTGTATTATCACATCTAATAGGAGTTTTATCAAGTGTTCTGCCATAATCTTCAAGTTATCGCTTAATCCAAAGGATTTGAGCACAGCAACTTCCAGCTGCAACATATTCTGCTTCAGCAGTAGATAATGCAACCGAATTTTGCTTTTTGCTAAACCAAGAGATTAAGTTACTTCCTAAAAATTGACATGCACCACTTGTACTTTTTCTATCTAGTTTACATCCAGCATAATCAGAATCTGAATAAGCAATCAAATTAAGTGTTGAATCTCTAGAATACCATAATTCTATATTTTGGGTTCTACTTAGATATCTTAGTATTCTTTTTACAGTAACTAAGTGAGATTCTTTAGGTTCTGATTGAAATCTAGCACATAAACAAATAGCAAACATGATATCAGGTCTACTTGTGGTTAAGTAAAGTAGAGATCCAATCATACATCTATAGTGTTTTTGATCAACTTTCTTACCGTCCTCATCTTTATCCAATTTGCATGAAGGACTCATAGGTGTTCCAAGGGATTTGATTGATTCCATTCCAAACTTCTTGAGTATTTCCTTTGTGTACTTTGTTTGATTGATGAAAATCACTTCTTTGCTTTGCTTGATTTGGAGTCCTAGGAAGAAGTTGAGTTCTTCCATCATGCTCATCTCGAATTCACCCTATATTAGCTTAGTAAATTCTTGACACAAATGATTGTTAGTAGCATCGAATATAATATCATCTACATATATTTGTGCTACTAATAAGTCTTTACCTTTTCTTTTCAAAAATAGGGTTTTGTCTATATTTCCTCTAGAAAAACCATTTTCAATTAGAAATTTGCTTAACCTATCATACCAAGCTCTAGGTGCTTGTTTTAAATCATATAGTGCTTTGTGTAATTTAAAAACATGATTTGAAAATTTATGATCTTCAAAACCAGGTGGTTGTTGATAGAGATATAGACTAAAAGATATGCTTTATGTTATATCTTTATATTTTAATGAGAATTCATTTTGAGCAATGTATGTCATTTACTATATATGTGCATGTGTCTAGTATTTACAAAGAGTATTTGATCTAGTATGTAGAGTACGGCTTATACACAGAATACTAGATCATCGGTTCTTTTGGAATACAAGTTTATTGTTCACAGTTTTAGATGAAATTGGACACACCATTAGTAGAACTGTAGCACAAATTTTTAGTATGTCTGTCTTGACTACAGGGAATGGTTTATTCTAACTATTTGTGCTAGTATACTTTGTGTGTATGGAACAGGACCCAGTTAAGTTAATTATTTTATACTAACTTTATAAAATAATTTAAACCTCATGAATATTATGATTACTTATGCTCTTAATCCGAATTCTATTTCTAGACACATGTATGTAGTGATTATTGCTTTGATTGCACATAGAGTGAGATTCTATATGAGTCAATAAACTCAGTGGGTTGGGCAATAACATTATATATATGGTGAATATTAATAGTTGAAGGAAACCACATCCTGATAAATTGGATTGATGATATCCCCTTGAGGAAGCTTATAAGATTTGATTGTATCAAATCTTGCAAGTGGATTTTGAATCTGATACATCAAATAAGTTAAGTGGATAGGTCTCAAGGATAATAAAAGCCAATTAAATTATATTATCAGTAATTAAATTTAATTGGTGGATATCTGTAATCTTAACGTGGGGAGATAATAAGTATTTAATATTAAAGGCTCAAAAATATAAATTCGAATATGATTAGGAGTATAATTATAATTCTTTAGTGGAATGAATTGTAATTTACGTAATTGAATCCTAACCCGGATAGGATTGGGAGATTTAATTACGTAGGAAGTCCTTTTCATATTTACCTATTGGTCCCTGTTGTAGCCCTATAAATACCCTCTCAGTTGGTTGCTAGGGTTAACATTTTTTTGGAGAAAGAAAAATAAGAAACCCTAGGACGGCCAAGAGATCCCACCATCTTGTGAGAGAAAGAAAGTATTTTCGGGAATACGGCGGAAGGCTAAAGGTTGAGGTCGAGCAATCGAATCAAAGTGATCGAAAGTTCAAATATGAAAGTATGATCTTGTACTCATATATTAGAACAGTAAAAGTTTTTTTGTATTACTTATATACGCTATAGCCATGATCTTGGGGGTATTCCACGTTCCCCAACAGTGGTATCAGAGCCACGGCTGATACTGTATATGAATAATACGGCCATGTTCTCCATTAATCGGAATATGCATGCGTAGGATAGATCGTGCTTGCTGCTAACGTTGTTTTGAAGGTTTCTGTCATGTTATTATGGTCACATGAATGTATGCGTTTTGATTTAATATTACTTAGATCTGTTTTGTATACTCCGGTTTAAGGAGGCGTAGGATCATTGTAATATTTCATAGCATGTATGCTTCGATTTTTTGAGAGCTTTGTGATTGTAAATACATAGCATATAAACTCCTATATGGAGGCATAGGATTTATGTAATCTGGTGCGGCTCTGATGGAGGAAGAAGACCTGCTGCAAAAAAGTAGGATAGGATTCTAAGAAGAATCCGTTGCAGGACAGGATTCTGAAGGAAAATCCGAAGCAAAAAGCAAAGGAATCGGAAGGAGTTGATTTTGTTTAGGTTTTGGGGTGCTGCCCCCTCGACCCCTATGACCTGATCAGGCAGATCGATCCCTGCTGGGGGCCAGCCCCCAGACTCCCGTATGTGAAGCGGCAAATCGTCGAGCAAAGTAGCAATCATGGTGCAACGGGGATCTTCATCTACGTGGAGAATTTTGACCATAATAACAGGGATTTTATTTATCTTGTTTATATTGGTTATGTTGCATACTTGATTGTTTATCCTTTTGTTCTTATGTCTATAACTAGGAGAACATGGTTAATTTGATAATCACTTACTGTTTGTGTTTTGATATATATTCAAAATTCCAAGACTAGTGTGAACATGGGCAACTAGAGAGTAAAATTTATTCTCAATTTTAATTTAAATTTTTAAATTTAAGGGAATTAAGAGTTTTATTTGTTGCATATATATATATATATATATATATATATATATATATATATCGACCACTACTATGGGATTTTGAATTTATAAGATAATCAAACACAAGTTTTATAACCCTCAAAATATTGTTTAAATAACTAAGTGGGAGAGGGAATTAATCACATTTAAATCCCACGGTCCCATCACTTATTTATTGGTGAGGTAGTTAATTTCACGTGTTGGCATTAGTGCTTTCCTCCCCATATGATGAAATTGATTGCCAGCTCACCAAGAATAATCCCTAGTAATTGTTAATGTTGGATTACCTCTCCATCTGAGGGATCCACCATGGGACAATGGATCTAGGATTGAGTGATGGTATACACTTAGGTATAAATATTAGTATCCTCCCCATCGAAGTCACTACAAATATTTATATGACCAAATTTAGCCAGCTAATTAATTTTACTTTGTATGTTATATTTTACCTAGATAGTAAAATTAATAGGTTTTATTTGTCTAGATAAATGATGAGTAGTAGACGTCCTCCCATCGAGGCATACTATTCAAAATGTACTAGGCTGCTGGCAAATTCTTTTATTTTGTAGTGGTTGAGGGGCCCTACTTATAATTTTGAATTTAAAGTTTATTGCTCATTATATCTTATTTGATGTATGAATGATTCTCAGGATTAAAATGTATTCTTTCAATCCACTTGCTGTGATACTCAAAGAAAATAAATTGACTGATCCTAATTACATTGATTGGAAAAGAAACCTGGATATAGTGTTACCTGCAGAAGGGTACAAGTATGTGCTCACTCAGGTCTGTCCCGCAGAGCCCGGTGAAGGGGCTTCAGATGAGGAGTCCCAAGCTTACCGTAAGTGGATTAAGGCTGATGAGATGGCACGGTGTTACATGTTGGCATCTATGTCAAATGTTCTACAACATCAGCATCAATCTATGCCCTCTGCCTATGATATGATGTTCAACCTCAAAGAAATGTTTGGGGATCAGAGTCGTGCGGCTAGGCAGACTACGATGAAAGAACTAATAAACACTAATATGGCTAAAGGAACTCCTGTCAGGGATCATGTTCTAAAGATGATTAGTCTTCCGAATGAACTGGAGATCCTTGGAGCGGAGATGGATGGGGAAACCCAGGTTGATATCATTCTCCAGTCCCTATCTGTTTCTTTTAAGCAGTTCTAGCTAAATTATACTATGAACAAAATGAGTTTTTCACTGGCAGAGCTACTTAAAGAACTTCAGGTAGCAGAGAGTTTCATTAAGAAGCCTGCAGTTGCTATGGTTACTAAAAAAGGTTTTTCTTCCAAGTCTCATGCTAAGAAGAAGAAAAAGGTTCAGAAAAAGAAATAGCATCAGGCCCCACAGCCCAATGGGGAAATAAAAAAAAAGGAAAAGTGCTTCGTCTGCAAGCAGTCAGGTCACTGGAAGCAGCAGTGTCCAGTTTGGCTTGCCAAGAAACAGGCTAGAGGTATATCTCATTCACTTGTAGTTGAAACTTGTTTAGTGGTGTTATCTACCAGTGGCTGGTGTGTAGATACGGGAGCCACTAATCATATTTGCAATTCTTTGCAAGGGTTCCAGCAGACCTGACAGCTAAGTGATGGGAAGATTTGCATATTTCTGGGAGATGGCACGAGAGTGTCAGTAGTTGCAGTGAGAGATTTTAGCTTTTCTTTAGTAGAAATAGGATTTTAATATTAAAGGACTGTTTTTTTGTACCTTCAATTAGAAGGAATTTAATTTCAGTTTCTAAGTTAGTTGATGATGGATATTCAGTTTATTTTATGACTCCGTTGTTATTAAGAAAAATAAACATTTTATCTGTTCTGGTACATTGGTGGATGGTCTTTATATTATTAATCCTGTTTCTCCTACTGTGCAACTAAATGAAGTGAATAACTATAATAGACCATGTAAGAGAAAACATCCTTCTGAAATGAATCAAACTTATCTTTGGCACTTGCGCCTAGGTCATATAAATCTAAGACGGATTTCTAGACTGGTTCAAGATGGACCATTAGGTTCATTGGAAGTAGAGGCACTACCGGTCTGTGAATCTTGCTTAGAAGGAAAAATGACCAAGCGGCCATTCTCGGCCAAAGGCAATAGAGCTAAGAAGATATTAGAATTGGTTCACTCTGATTTGTGTGGCCCAATGAACATCCAGGCTAGAGGTAGTTTTGAGTACTTTGTTACTTTTATTGATGATTACTCAAGATATGGGTATATTTATCTCATGCACCGTAAGTCTGAATGCTTTGAAAAATTTAAAATTTTTAAGGCAGAAATGGAGAACCGTCATGGTAAAAATATCAAGACACTACAATCCGATCGTGGTGGCGAGTACCTCTTAGGGGAGTTCACAGATTACTTATTAGATGCTGGGATTGAATCCCAGTTATTTGCACCTGGTACGCCACAGCAGAATGGTGTAGCTGAAAGAAGGAATAGAACTCTTATGGATATGGTTAGATCTATGATGAGTTATTCAGACTTACCTATTTCATTTTGGGGATATGCATTAGAGACAGCTGCATATATACTTAACTTGGTACCATCTAAGTCAGTGTTGGAAATTGTATCCTAAAGCCAATCATTTGATGATTGTGCTGATGTAAATTATATATAAATTGATATATTAATAAAAGTTATTTGGCAGTTTATTCATTACAAGAACATCTTCTTAATACTCCTGAAAGTAATGAAGCCCTTAGAATCTTCCTCACGATAAAGGAGGATTTATCTTAGAAGGTCCTTAAAAGAGTTCGCGACCAAATGATATACTATGACAAGGCCATAGTACTATCAATTATAGGACGTTGTATATCATATTTGTTGGTTATCCTCTTAACCAAGGAGTGTAGAGACACTGGTATGACATACAGGTGAAAGTGTAGGAGTACATTTCACTAAACGTGACTCATTTCTGGATACTCTGCTGTCAAGAGTTAATCCAAGAAGATATAGGTATAAGTATCCTTCAGACCTGAAGATCACAACCAGTGGCTTACAAGCAACTCATTGTACTTAGGTGCCGGACCACCTGGATTTCTAATCCAGCTACGAAAGGTTACTGGGTGCAGTCAAGTACTTGTGGTAGTCAGTTGTGGATCAAGATGGAATTTGACCTATCCCATTAAAAGGAGAAATGCTTGTGTTTCAATTTAGCAAGACCTTGGCCAAGGCACTTCATGTGAAAGTCACATGATCACTAAAGTTGAAATCACTTTATGGATTTGCTATTTAGAGTTGACAGGCTCTTAAGTCAACCTTAGCATTTGTGGTCAAGAGGATGAATTATACGGTAACTATTTCTTAGGGTTCTTGGAGTTTGCTCGGCAACTCCTCGACCTATCCGGACGTCGGGTTCCATTGCTAGATTGGCACATCGATTAGTATAGAAAGTTGTTTCTATGCTACCAGCTTAGGTTCGAACCTAGAGAGTCACACGCATAGAAGTTTCCTAGGATGATCTATTTGCTGATCAACGATTGAGAATCGTATATGATTTAATTAATCAATTTGATTGATTGAATTATCTCAATTGGGTTAAGTACAATTGAATAAGATTCAATTTGGTTTAAGTCTATTAGAAGAACAAGTCAATTTCAAATATTGATTTGAAATTAGACTTAATTTGAATTTAAATAGATTCAGGACTAGCCAAATTGATTTGGGCTTGGACCATGATCTATGTGGGTTAAGTCAAATAAATTTAGATCAGAACCCAAACCTCTCGAATATGGATCTCATATGATGAGATGGCTAAAATCTCATCTCATGAGATAGAATTTAATGCATGATATTTATTTACCGAACGTGGATTTATCCCTCGTCTCTTTGGTTTTCTTCGAACGACGGAACTAAACTAAACGCCGCGACTCCTTGGTTTTCTCTGAACGTCAGAATTAAACCAAGCGCCGCGCCTTCGGCGTCTCTTCGGTTTTGCCAAATGATGGATTCTTAAATGTCAGATTTAAATGTCAAGGCTAAATCTAGACTATAAATAGAAGGCATTCCCTCACCAAAGGACATAGAACAAAAATAGAACAACAATACATGATTTGTCATGGATTGTAATTCTAAATTGTAGTGGATTGTAATTCTAAAATGTTAGAATAGAAAATCCTGGTGATTCTGGTGTTAGCGAAAGCCTGGTGGATCTTGGAGGAAGATTCAAGTGAGAGGATTCAAGATCAGCAAAGCTATTTTTCCGCGAGTTAGCACTCTCGGAAATCTGATCATTCGGGGCTTCGCGTGGACGATACTAGAGGCCGGACGATTGAACGGCTGTAGAGCGATAAGGATTTACCTACTGTTCTTATGGTAAGTGATTTGATCCCTAGATCTTAAGGCAGGCTTCAAGATAATAGTGTGACTAGTCATCTTAAAGATCAAGATATGATCTTGATGTTTTTATATGCATATTTTAGATCAAACGATCCTGAATATATAGGCAAAGATATGATCTTGATTCATATTAGATAGATTAATATGTAATCTTTTAATTTCCGCAATGATAATAGTTATCAATTTTTTAAAAATATGCATGCCTTGGAGACTATTTCTCCCTAAAATGGTATCAGAGCCATGGTTTTGTTAATGATCTAATTTATTGCATGTAAATTAATATTCTCATTAATTATGTAATTATGGCTAAAACTTATCACAAGGCCATATGGTTATAGGTGGATTAAAAATCCAAATTACCCATTCAATTAGGTATTCTGTGACATATTGTCGTGCGATTGTTTTATTGTTGATGCTTTTTTTAAAGAAAATTTAAATTGTGCTTTGGCATCAAAACATAGATTACACACACTCTCAAAAGATATTTTATATTTGATACATATTGATGTTGTATAAAACCATAATATTTGCATGTTTAGTATAAAACATAGATATGATATATGATGACATGATGTCTATGTTATAAAACATACAAATATTTATGAGAGTTTTATTTGAATGTCAAATATTAGTTCATAATTTTTTTTAGATATGATCTAAATATAGGAATTATGAGTAGTAACATTATGCTTGATTGAAATATATGACATGTTAACATGAAATATATTTAATCATTTGGGTTAGCTAAATCGGGTCCATAAAGGGTTTGACTCTAAGGTTTAAATCAACTGGACTAAAAGAGTATTTGTTCAAATCTAATTAGATTTGGTTAAGAATGCTCTAAATCAAACAATAGTTGTAGTTGATCAAGTCCTTCTCTTTGATTAAACCAAATGGAAGTAGATTAGGTTCCGTGATTGAGCATGAATCTATCAGATGGTCAAATCAGAATTGGTTAACCATATGATGTCAAGGTGGGATGGAAAGTTGCTCTAGGATCAACGATCGAATGGTTTTTAATTGGAAGCTACTTGTATTGATGCATCTTTAATGAGTTAATGGCATATCCCTCCCATCGATCTCTCTCATCTGGTCATTGTGGTGAACCATTTATGATTCAGATTATTTACCTAATTCGGGTTGACCCATGCCTGTAAGGATATAAGTATGACTAATTTAGGTGCCACTTAACCTAACTTAATCTTGTTTTATTCTACCGATTTCATAGATTCAGTAGGAGAACTTGATTAGTCAATTTATCTTCATATTATTAAAATCCTCTAAAATTATTAGATCCTTAAAATGAAATAGTTATATGATAACTAGATCATAGCCTCCCATTAAGGTGGGTGATAATAAGTCCGATGTCTTGATAATCATTGGAGGTACTCCATGCCTGGTGCTTGTCAACCATCGGAATTATCATTCATTATATGATAAGTCAGCGTAACTATTAAATAAACAGTCAGGTGAGCCAAGCTTCACTCGGGCTTGGTTGTCTATTGATAGGTTACACTGATTATATCATTTAATGGTTGGACCTAACCAGAACTTTCAGTGGAGGCACTTCATGCCTGCTGAAGAGGTACATGGGGCAAAACTGAACACTAAGAATTGTTTGGGGAAACAATTGGTTTTGAACCTACTCTTAGATGCATATGGGTTAGCCAAGCTTCACTTGGGCCTGTATGTAGTTTATGTAGATCTTAGGGCCCGCTAAAGAATTAAGAATAATTCTTCGAATTGGAGTGTAGAGGCGGCCAATTTGAATAAAATAGTGGGAGAATCTTTAGACTAAAGTTCAAGTTTTTAGACTGAATCAATTTATATACTAATAAACTTTAGTTTTTCTTTATGCAGAACATGGCCACTAATTTATCATTAAGGTCCCTATTGGATAGTGATAAATTGAATGGTTCCAATTTCAATAGCTGGTTCAGAAAATTTAAGATCGTCCTTGAGCATGAGAGGATTCTATATATTCTGAATAATCCTGCACCAAAGATACCTGATGCAAACACCCAAAGTTCTGAGGGAGATACTTATCAGAAGTGGCTCAATGATAGAACTAGCGTGCGTTGTATCATGTTAGCAGCAATGAACGATGAATTCGATCGCCGGTTCGAGAATGCTCAGCCAGAAGAAATCATTCAAGCGTTGAATGAATCTTTCGGCACACCTGACGATGTTGAAAGGCACAAGTCTAGTTGTGCTATTTTCAATGCTCGAATGAGAGATGGATCTCCTGTCACTGATCATGTATTGTACATGATCAAGAAGATAGAACTCCTAAGCAAGCTCGGCTTTCCCTTACATGAGCAGTTGGAAAAAGATGCGATCCTGAATTCCTTGCCTCCATCCTTCCGACCTTTCCTTACTCATTTCGAATGACAAAGCCTGCAGTCAACTACCACGGTTTGTTGGGGTTGTTACAGAACTTTGAGAAGGATAACCAGCTCTCTAAGGGTTTGGTTAATGTGGTTGAAGGATCTAAGGTAGGGCGTAAACCCTTTGGGAAAGGGAAGAAGAAAAAGAATAATAAAAGGGTGCAACATGCTAGGACATCTATAAGGGGTCAGATGCAGAAGAAGAAAGTTGATAAAAGTCAAGCTAAATGCTTTCACTGCAAGATGCAAGGGCACTGGAAGAGGAACTGTCCTCTTTACATTGCTACACTTGATCCAAACAGGCCAAAGAAGAAAAAGGAGCAAGATGTTGCTCAACAAGGTATTTATATGATAACACCATGTAATTTTTCTATATATGATAATCAAACCTGGGTATTGGATACCGGGAGTCCTTTTAACATTTGCAATTCATTGCAGGGACTACAGATTACCAGAAGATTTGAGGACAATGAAAGATTCCTAAATGTCGGCGATGGAAGATTAGTTCCAGTACTGGCATTAGGAGTTCTTGAAATAGTTTTCAATAGAAATGTCATTATACTAAATGATTGTCATTTTTGCCCAACGTTCTTATTGAACGTAATTTCTGTAGGCCTTCTGGCCAAAAATAATTATGAAATTTTAATAAAGGATGTTACTTTGAATATCATTATGAATGGAGTCTCTATAATGACTGGGCATTTATCTAATGGCATTTATATATTATCATAGCCTGTGAATGTAGTGTACCAATCAAGTAAGCGCCCTAGAACAATTGATGTCATATTTATCTTTGGCACCATCGACTGGGTCATATCAACAAGAACAGATTAAACAGGTTAACTCAGGAGGGCATCCTTCGAGTTGATGATTGTGAATCATTAACTACCTATGAATCATGTCTTCTTGGTAAAATGACCAAGTCATCTTTTACTGGAAAAGGTGAAAGAGCCAAAGAGCTATTGGGTCTAGTACATACTGATGTATGTGGACCAATGAGCACTTGTGCCAAAGGTGGATACTACTACTTCATTACTTTTACAGACGACCTTTCTAGGTTCGGTTATATCTATCTTATGCGACATAAATCTAAATCATTTGAAATGTTCAAACTATATCATAAAGAAGTAGAAAAATAAATAGGAAAATGTATTAAGACCCTTCGATCAGATCGAGGAGGCGAATATCTTTCCAATAAATTTATGACATATTTAAAGGAGAATGGGATCTCTCCCAATGGACTCCTCCTGGAACACCGCAACATAATGGTGTATCGGAAAGAAGGAATCGAACTCTGTTAGACATGGTTCGGTCCATGATGGGTTTTGCAAGCTTGCCAATATCATTTTGGGGATACGCATTAGAATCAGCTTGTCATATTCTTAATAAGGTTCCAAGTAAGTCTGTTTCTAAAACTCCACATGAGATGTGGTATGGACATAAACCAATTATTACCTATGTGAGAGTCTGGGGGTGTCCGGCTTATGTGAAACGTGCAAAATCAGATAAACTTGAACCCAAATCTGACAAATGTTTTTTCATCGGCTATCCGAAAGAAACAAAAGGATATTACTTCTACAATACTGAAGAACAAAAGTTGTTCATTAGTAATATAGCAGTTTTTCTTGAAAAGGAGTTCCTTAGTGAAGGAACAAATAGCTCTAATGTTGAACTTGAGGAAGTTCATCAAGTAGAAGGAACAACACAAACCAGTGAACCCCTAGAATCTAAGTTGATTAGATCAAACTCAAAACCCATTTTAGATGCACCATTAAGGCGATCTGGTAGAGTACCACATCAACCGGACAGATACTTGGGTTTCTTGGTCCAGAACGATGATCCTGTTGAACTCGATGAGAACAACGAGGATCCGATCACCTATATGGATGCTATGCAAAGGACTGACTCTAATAAATGGCTTGATGCCATGAAATCCGAACTTGATTCCATTAAGGACAATAATGTATGGACATTAGTTGACCCACCCGAAGGGATAAAACCCATAGGGTGTAAATGGGTTTTCAAAAGGAAAAGAAGCGCAGACGGAAAGGTAGAGACCTATAAATGGCTTGAGGCCATGAAATCCGAACTTGATTCCATGAAGGACAATAATGTATGGACATTAGTTGACCCACCCGAAGGGATAAAACCCATAGGGTGTAAATGGGTTTTCAAGAGAAAAAGAAGCGCAGATGGAAAGGTAGAGACCTATAAAGCACGTCTGGTTGCCAAGGGATATCGTCAACGTTATGGTATTGACTATGACGAAACGTTTTCTCCCGTGGAAATGCTGAAATCCATTCGGATTATGCTAGTTATAGCAGCACACTTCGATTATGAGATTTGGCAGATGGATGTTAAAACCGCTTTTCTAAATGGTGATTTAGAAGAACAGGTGTATATGATACAGCCTGAAGGTTTTATATCTGAAAACGAGTCTAAAGTGTGCAGGCTACAGAAGTCTATTTATGGACTTAAGCAAGCATCAAGGAGTTGGAACATACGATTTGATAAAGTAATCAAATCTTATGGCTTTATTAAGAATAAAGAAGAACCTTGCATTTATAAATGGGCTAACGATTCTGTTATTGTATTTCTTGTATTATATGTGGATGATATTCTCTTAATCGGGAATGATATCCATGCATTACAAGGAATAAAGACATGGTTATCATCACAATTCTCCATGAAAGATATGGGAGAAGCATCATACATCCTAGGGATGAAGATCTATAGAGATAGATCTAAGAGGATGCTAGGTTTATCCCAATCTATGTACATTGACACAGTGCTAAAGAGGTTTAGCATGGAGAATTCCAAGAAAGGCTATCTTTCGATAGGCTATGGAATTCATATTTCTAAGAAGGATTGTCCGACAACTCCTAATGAAAGAGAACGTATGAGTCGAATTCCATATGCTTCGGCAGTAGGATCGATTATGTACACCATGACATGTACAAGACCAGATGTGGCATACTCACTAGGAGTAGTGAGTAGATACCAATCTGATCCAGGAGAAAAATACTGGCAAGTTATTAAGACAATCCTTAAGTATTTGAGAAATACTAAGGACCAGTGGTTAGTGTATGGAGAGTCTGATTTGAAACTTGTTGGATATACTGATTCCAGTTTTCAATCAGATCATGATGATAGCAAAAGTGTATCGGGTTTTGTGTCTATCCTAAATGGTGGAGTTGTTTAATGGAAAAGTTCCAAGCAATATATAGTGGCAGATTCGGTGTGCGAGGCAGAGTACATCGCTGCATCAGATGCTGCGAAAGAAGCTGTATGGCTGTGAAAGTTCATCTCCGAGCTTGGAGTGACACCTTCCATAGATGAACCAGTCCTGTTATACAGTGATAGCACTGGTGCCATAGCTGAAGCAAAGGAACCATGAGCACATCAGCGCACCAAGCACATATTGCGCCGGTTTCATCTTATTCGAGAGATAGTAGACTGAGGTGACATAAATCTTTAGAAGATTGATGGAAAGGAAAACCTAGGTGACCCATTTACTAAAGCACTCAGCATCAAGGAGTTTGACAACTATAAGTTGAAGTTGGGTATTAGATACTGTAATGAGTGGCTTTAGGCTAAGTGGGAGTTTGTTGGGAATTGTATCCTAAAGCCAATCATTTGATGATTGTGCTGATGTAAATTGTGTATAAATTGATATATTAATAAAAGTTATTTGGCAGTTTATTCATTACAAGAACATCTTCTTAATACTCCTGAAAGTAATGAAGCCCTTAGGATCTTCCTCACGATAAAGGAGGATTTATCTTAGAAGGTCCTTAAAAGAGTTCGCGACCAAATGATATACTATGACATGGCCATAGTACTATCAATTATAGGACGTTGTATATCATATTTGTTGGTTATTCTCTTAACCAAGGAGTGTAGAGATACTGGTATGACATACAGGTGAAAGTGTAGGAGTACATTTAACCGAACGTGACTCATTTCTGGATACTCTGCTGTCAAGAGTTAATCTGAGAAGATATAGGTATAAGTATCCTTCAGCCTAAAGATCACAACCAGTGGCTTACAAGCAACTCATTGTACTTAGGTGCCGGACCACCTGGATTTCTAATCCAGCTACGAAAGGTTACTGGGTGCAGTCAAGTACTTGTGGTAGTCAGTTGTGGATTAAGATGGAATTTGACCTATCCCATTAAAAGGAGAAATGCTTGTGTTTCAATTTAGCAAGACCTTGGCCAAGACACTTCATGTGAAAGTCACATGATCACTAAAGTTAAAATCACTTTATGGATTTGCTATTTAGAGTTGACACGCTCTTAAGCCATCCTTAGCATTTGTGGTCAAGAGGATGAATTATACGGTAACTATTTCTTACGATTCTTGGAGTTTGCTCGGCAACTCTTCGACCTATCCGGACGTTGGGTTCCATTGCTAGATGAGCACATCGATTAGTATAGAAAGTTGTTTCTACGCTACCGGCTTAGGTTTGAACCTAGAGAGTTACACGCATAGAAGTTTCCTAGAATGATCTATTTGCTGATCAACGATTGAGAATTGTATATGATTTAATTAATCAATTTGATTGATTGAATTATCTCAATTGGGTTAAGTATAATTGAATAAGATTCAATTTGGTTTAAGTCTATTAGAAGGACAAGTCAATTTCAAATATTGATTTGAAATTAGACTTAATTTGAATTTAAATAGATTCAGGACTAGCCAAATTTAATTTGGGCTTAGACCATGATCTATGTGGGTTAAGTCAAATAAATTAAGATCAGAATCCAAACCTCTCGAATATGGATCTCATATGATGAGATGGCTAAAATCTCATCTCATGAGATAGAATTTAATGCATGACATTTATTTACCGAACGTCGGATTTGTCCCTCATCTCTTTGGTTTTCTCTGAACGATGGAACTAAACCAAATGCCGCGACTCCTTGGTTTTCTCCGAACGTCGGAATTAAACCAAGCGCCCCGCCTGCGGCGTCTCTTCGCTTTTGCCAAATGACGGATTCTTAAATGTCAGATTTAAATGTCAAGGCTAAATCTAGACTATAAATAGAAGGCATTCCCTCACCAGAGAACATAGAACAAAAATAGAACAACAATACATGATTTGTCGTGGATTGTAATTCTAAATTGTAGTGGATTGTAATTCTAAAATGTTAGAATAGAAAATCCTGATGATTCTGGTGTTAGCGGAAGCCTGGTGAATCTTGGAGGAAGATTCAAGTGAGAGGATTCAAGATCAGCAAAGCTATTTTTCCGCGAGCTAGCACTCCTTAAAATCTGATCATTCGGGGCTTCGCGTGGACGATACTAGAGGCCGAACGATTGAACGGCTGCAGAGCGATAAGGATTTACCTACTGTTCTTAAGGTAAGTGATTTGATCTCTAGATCTTAAGTCAGGCTTCAAGATAATAGTGTGACTAGTCATCTTGAAGATCAAGATATGATCTTGATGTTTTTATATGCATATTTTAGATCAAACGACCCTGAATATATAGGCAAAGATATGATCTTGATGCATATTAGATAGATTAATATGTAATCTTTTAATTTCCGCAATGATAATAGTTATCAATTTTTTAAAAATATGCATGCCTCGGAGACTATTTCTCCTTACAGTCAGTACCTAAGACACCCATAGAACTGTGGACTGGGCGCAAGCCTAGTCTAAGACATGTTCGGGTTTGGGGTTGTCCAGCACATGTACTAAAAGGCAAACCAGATAAGTTGAAATCAAGGACAGATGTATGCTTCTTTGTTGGATATCCTAAAGGAACAAAAGGTGGTTTATTTTATTGTCCTAAGGATCAGAAGGTCATTGTTAACACCAATGTCCGATTCTTAGAGGAGGACTATATTATAGACCACAAATCCAGAAGTAAAATTGCTCTAAAAGAGTTGAGAGGCGATAAAACTGATTGGCTCCTTTAATACCAATAGTACAAGCAGAAACACCACAAGAAAGTGGGTTCCCAAACTTCCCATTAACTCTTCATAGTGGGAGAAGTATAGTAACATGAACTGACCCTGAACTGGTACAAAAGGATACCATTTATGCACCAGTTTCAGAACCAGTGCAGGTTGATGGAGCACAAAGATCAGAGTCAGATCGTATTACTACAAGCACATACAATCAGGTTGTGCCTCGTCGTAGTGGGAGGATTGTAAATCCACCTGAACGGTATATGTTCTTTGGAGAGTCATATGACAGAATCTCTAATGAACTGGATACTGAACCCAGTAGCTACAATGAAGCATTACAGGATAAAGATGCAACTCTTTGGCAAAATGCTATGAAATCAGAGATAGAGTCTATGCACTTTCATCAGGTCTGGGATCTTGTAGAACCATCCGAAGGAGTAAAACCCATCGGATGCAAGTGGATCTATAAGAAGAAGAGAGGAGCAGATGGGAAGATGAAAACCTTCAAGGCTAGGCTAGTTGCAAAAGGTTTTACTCAGAAAGAAGGGATTGACTATGAGGAAACCTTTTCACCAGTAGCTATGCTTAAGTCTATCCGGATTCTCTTATCCATTGCAGCTCATTTCGATTACGAAGTTTGGCAAATTGATGTCAAGACAGCTTTCCTTAATGGAAATCTTGACGAGTGCATTTACATGATGCAATCAGACGATTTTATAGTAAAAGGCTGGGAGCACTTGGTGTGCAAGCTTAAGAGGTCCATTTATAGACTTAAGCAGGCATCTAGATCTTGGAATACTCGTTTTGATCAAACTATTAAATCTTATGGTTTTGATCAAAGTTCTGACGAGTCATGTGTGTACAAGAAGCATGATGGAAAAACTTTGGTGTTTCTGGTACTATATATGGATGACATCTTACTTATTGGAAATGATATGGGAGTGTTATCTTCGGTCAAGGTATGGTTATCTGGACAATTTGATATGAAGAACTTGGGAGAAGCAAATCGCATCCTAGGGATCAAGCTTTTGCGAGATCGCAAGCAAAGGATGATATGCTTATCTCAAGCCACTTATATCGATAAAATTCTCACCCGATTTAGTATGCATAATTCCAAGAAAGGATTTCTTCCTTTCAGGCATGGAATTTCTCTATCTAAGGATCAGTGTCCTAAGACACCTGAAGAGATAGAAAGTATGAAGGCAGTTCCTTATGCTTCTGCAGTAAGAAGCCTAATGTATGCTATGATATGTACTAGACCTGATATCTATTTTGCCATAGGCATGGTTAGCAGATTTCAGTCTAACCCTGGGCGAGAACATTGGACTGCGGTAAAACATATAATTAAGTACCTGAAAAGGACTAAAGATTATATGTTAGTTTACCAAGCAGATAGTCTTATGCCTATAGGATATACAGATTCGGACTTCCAATCAGATAATGAATCTAGGAAATCAACCTCGGGATATGTGTTCACTTTGGGTGGTGGAGCCATTAGTTGGAGGAGTGTGAAGTAAACTTGTGTTGCTGACTCTACCATGGAAGATGAGTATGTGGTTGCATCTGAGGCTGCAAAAGAGGCTGTTTGGCTAAGAAACTTTCTTTTGGATCTTAGTGTGATACCTTCAGTGCAATTACCTATTACACTTTATTGTGATAATAGTGGGGCAGTTGCTAATTCGAAGGAACCCAGGACCCATAAGAAAACTAAACATATTGAGCGTAAGTATCACCTAATACGTGACATCGTGCAAAGAGGTGATGTGCTGGTGACCAAGGTTACATCTGAGGACAACCTGGCAGACCCATTTTACAAAGAGTTTAACTTCAAAAGTTTTTGATAGACATGTAGAGGGCATGAGAGTTAGATGTGTACAAGCATTGCTTTGAGTGTAAGTGGGAGATTGATAGAGATATAGACTAAAAGATATGCTTTATGTTATGTCTTTATATTTTAATGAGAATTCATTTTGAGCAATGTATGCCATTTACTATATATGTGCATGTGTCTAGTATTTACAAAGAGTATTTGATCTAGTGTGTAGAGTACGGCTTACACACAGAAGACTAGATCATCGGTTCTTTTGGAATACAAGTTTATTATTCACAGTTTTAGATGGAATTAGACACACCATCAGTAGAAGTATAGCACAAATTTTTAGTAGGTCTGTCTTGACTACGGGGAATGGTTTATTCTAACTATTTGTGCTAGCACACTTTGTGTGTAGTGAACAGGACCCAGTTGAGTTAATTATTTTATACTGACTTTATAAAATAATTTAAACCTCATGAATATTATGATTACTTATGCTCTTAATCCGAATTCTATTTCTAGACACGTGTATGTAGTGATTATTGCTTTATTTACACATAGAGTGAGATTCTATATGAGTCAATAAACTCAGTGGGTTGGGCAATAACATTATATATATGATGAATATTAATAGTTGAAGGAAACCACGTCCTGATAAATTGGATTGATGATATCCCCTTGAGGAAGCTTATAGGTTTTGATTGTATCAAATCTTGCAAGTGGATTTTGAATCCGATACATCAAATAAGTTAAGTGGATAGGTCTCAACGATAATAAAAGCCAATTAAATTATATTATCAGTAATTAAATTTAATTGATGGATATCTGTAATCTTAACATGAGGAGATAATAAGTATTTAATATTAAAGGCTCGAAAATATAAATTTGAATATGATTAGGAGTACAATTATAATTCTTTAGTGGAATGAATTGTAATTTACGTAATTGAATCCTAACCCGGATAGGATTGGCAGATTTAATTACGTAGGAAGTCCTTTTCATATTTTCCTATTGGTCCCTGTTGTAGCCCTATAAATACCCTCTCAGTTGGTTGCTAGGGTTAATATTTTTTTGGAGAAAAAAAAACAAGAAACCCTAGGACGGCCAAGAGATCCCACCATCTTGTGAGAAAAATAAGGTATTTCCAGAAAAATGGCGGAAGGCTAAAGGTTGAGGTCGAGCAATCGAATCAAAGTGATCAAAAGTTCAAATATGAAGGTATGATCTTGTACTCATAGATTAGAATGGTAAAAGTTTTTTTTTATTACTTATATACGCTATAGTCGTGATCTTGGGGGTATTCCGCGTTCCCCAACAGTTGTTCCACAAAAACTTCCTCATTTATAAAACCATTTAGAAATGCACTTTTAACATCCATTTGAAATAGATTGATGTTCATATGATATGCAAATGCAAGTAGTAATTTAATTGCCTCTAATCTAGCTACAGGTGCAAAAGTTTCATCAAAATCAATTCCTTCTTCTTGATTATATCATTTTGCAACTAATCTAGCTTTATTTCTAATTACTATGCCATTTTCATCCAATTTATTCCTAAATACCCATTTAGATCCTATAACTGAATGACTTTTAGGTCTATCAACTAAGGAGCATACATTATTCCTAGTAAACTGATTTAATTCTTCTTGCATAGCTAGCATCCAATTACTATCTTTTTCAGCTTCTTCAATAGTTTTAGGTTCAATTTAAGATACAAATGCAAGATGATTATTGATATTCCTCATAGATGATCTAATTCTTACTCCTTGAGATGGATCACCTATAATCAATTCCTTCGGATAACCATAGGTATCTCCATTCTCTAGGAAGATCTACTTCATTATGATTAGTATAAATAATATCAACCCTAGGTGAATCATCATCTTTAGCTTCTTGTTCATGATCTGAAGATACATCTATATTTAATTTTTTAATATCTCTTTCTAGTATATTTGTATCTTCCTCATCATCAATCTTTTCTGAACTTGATGCTAAAGACTCATCAAAAACTATATGAATAGATTCTTCTACAATTAAGGATTTCTTATTAAATATTCTATATGCTTTACTAGTTGTTGAATATCCTAAGAATATGCCTTCATCAGATTTTGCATCAAATTTACTAAGATTATCTTTTCCATTATTATGAATAAAACATTTACAACCAAATGCATGAAAATAACTAATGTTTGGTTTCCTATTATTCCATAATTCATATGGTGTTTTCTTAAGAATTGGCCTAATTAGGGCTCTGTTAAGGATGTAACATGCCGTGTTTATATCTTTCGCCCAAAAGTATTTTGGTAGGTTGCTTTCACATAGCATGGTACGGGCCATGTCTTCTAATGTCCTTTTTTTTCTATAACTCCATTTTGCTGAGGTATTCTAGGTGTAGAGAAATTATGATGAATGCCATGTTCAATGCAGAAACTTTCAAATAAATGATTTTCAAATTCAGTACCATGATCACTTCTAAGAGACACTATGGTGTTGTTTTTCTCATTAGTGACTTTCTTGAACAATTTCAAAAATATTGAGAAAGTCTCATCCTTGTGAGCCAAAAACAATACCCAAATGAATCTAGAATAATTATCTACTATCACAAGGCCATATTTCTTACCTCCTAGACTTGTTGTTCTAGTAGGTCCAAAAAGTCCATGTGAAGTAGCTTTAGTGGCCTAGAAGTGGAAACAATATTTTTAGATTTGAAAGAGTTTCTAGTTTGTTTTCCAAATTAACATGCATCACAAATTTGATTATTTTCAAAATCTAACTTTGGAAGTCCTTTAACTAAGTCCATTCTAATCAATTTTGAAATCAAGTGTGTGCTTGCATGACCTAATCTATGATGCCATAGCCATCTAATCTTATTTACATTAGCATTATCAGCAACTAGACAATGATTACTTATAGACAAATTGTCCAAATCAATTAAGTATACATTGCCATTTATATATCCAGTAAATATAATGCTATTATTAAGAGGATTAGAGACGGTGCAGAAAGAAGCTTCAAATGAAACTTTGAAACTTTTATCGCACAATTGGCTAATACTAATTAAGTTATGCTTTAAACTATCTACATAAAGAACATTTTTAATGAAAGTGGAGGGAGTTATATGAATTTTACCAAATCCCATAATCTGGCCTTTACCATTATCACCAAATGTGACAACTCCTCCTCTTTTATCCTTAAGGATGATGAATTGCTCCTTATCACCCGTCATGTGTCTTGAGCAGCCGCTATCAAGATACCACTTTCGTTTTGATCTTTTGGCCGCAAGACACTCCTGCAAAGTAATCAAACTTTCTGTTTAGGTACCCAAGCTTTCTTGGGTCCTTCATGGTTAGTAGCAACAAAGATTGTTCCTTTCAGAACCCATATTTTCTTTCCTTTACTACTTAAATTCTTGTTAATTTTTCTAAAATTGCATTCATAAGCTTTATGTCCCTTTTTGTTACAACAATAACATGAAACATCATTTTAATCCTGTTCTTTTCTAAAGAAATTTTTAACATACTTTTGCTTCTTGTTAGGCCTATAACCTAATACAGCTTTATCAAATACAACTCTTTGATTACTCAATAACAAATTAAGTTTTTCTGAGCTATATGTAAATTTATCAACTATATTTTTATATTTATTAACTTCTTTCTTTAAGCTAACATTTTCATTAGAAATTGACTCTTTATCTTTTAACAAATTCTTATTTTCAGATTTCAATTCTTCAACTTCATGTGTTAGTTTATCCTTTTCCTTAACAAGATTTGAATTATCATTTTTTAAAACTTTACTTTTCTTTGTCAGAATTTTGAAATTACTAACTTATTCATTAAATGCATCAAGCAATTCATCAAAGTTAAAGTCATGAGTTTCAGTACATACCTCATCGTCTTCTTTTGCCATAAAGCAAATGTTTACAACTTCCTTTTGTTCCTTCTCGGATGAGAATTCTTCGCTATCGCTCTATGTTGCAACGTATGCCTTTTTCTTTTTCTTGTATCCCTTTTTCAATTGAGGATAATCATATCTAAAGTGCCCTGGTTTCTTACATTCATAGCATATGAGGGGGTCTTTCTCTTTATCCTTGTCCTTTTCTTTTTCTTTTTCACCATCCATCTTTGTTTCAAATTTTTTCTTATGGAAGGGTCTCCTTCTTTGCATAAATATTTTGAATTTCTTAGCAAGAAGTGCAGTCTCCTCATCATCATCATCTTCTTCATCATCACTGTTGCTCTTTTCAATTTCTGCAGCTTTGAGGGTAATTATTCTCTTCTTTTTGACCTCTTCCTCTTGATGTTGCTTCATAGTCAGTTCATGGGTCATCAATGATCCAAGTAGCTCTTCCAAAGGTAATGTATTTAAATCTTTGGCTTCTTGGATGGCAGTTACCTTTGCTTCCCATGATCTTGGAAGAGACCTAAGGATTTTATGAACCAATTCAGAGTTAGTATAGGTCTTACCAAGACTTTTTAGACCATTTACAATATCAGTAAATCTAGTGTACATGCATGTGATAGTTTCATTTTGTTCCATGCTAAACAATTCATACTTATGAACAAGAATATTAATCTTAGATTCTTTGACTTGATTAGTACCCTCATGGGTAACTTTTAGTCTATCCCAAATTTCTTTTGCGGAAATACATGTAGAAATTCTATTAAACTCATTAGCATCTAAAGCACAATATAAAACATTCATGGCCTTAGCATTGAGCTGAGCCATTTTTCTATCATTCTCATTCCAATCCCTTTCGGGTTTAGGAACTATTGAACCATCTACTAAGTGTGTGGGTGTGCTAGGTCCATTAGTGATTACACTCCAAAGCTCATAATCTAAAGCTTGAATAAAAATTCTTATTCTAGCTTTCCAATAAGAATAATTAGAACCATTGAATAAAGGAGGTCTATTGGTAGAATGACCTTTAGCATATGAAGATCCAGCTTGAGCTACCATTTGGATCTTTAACTCTTGATCATTGGATCAACGAGAAATGAGCACAAGCTCTGATACCAATTGTTGGCCCAGATGGCAACCCAAGAGGGGAGGGTGAATTGGGTTCTTAAAAAAATTAACTCTTTTAAAAACTATTTGCTTTGATATGAAAGAGCTTAAGTGCAAAGTAGATAAATGCTAATCACAAATAAATGAGATAGAGAGAGATTAAGAAACAAAGCACGGCAAACACAAAGATTTTATAGGGTTTGGTGTATCCAACACTTACATCCACTTCCAAGCTTCACTTGGGTCCACACTATAATCCTTTTGATTACAATCGAGTTGTTTTACAAGCTCACAACTCAAAACTTATTGTTTCCCCCAGGATCCAACGAACCCAACTGGTTTTCTGAGCTCACCAGCACACAACCTAACAATAAGATATCCTTAGCTTGTACCGAGGTATACTACCTCCACTAATTCAATCCCCCGATTGAATTAGCAAACACTAATAAAAAATAGAGTTTAAGTACACAGCAGCTCCTTAAATGAGCAAATAAATAATAAACTAAACAAGGATAAGAAAAGTCTGTTTGAAGCTCTTTGAATGTGTGCTTTTCTTCTTTTCTTCTTTTTCTCTTTTCCTTTGAAAGATTGAATCAGGGCCTCAGTTCAGATTCTTCAGAAATTTGCAGTTGAGAAGTTGAAGATTTGGGGCTTTTGCTATCTTTCTTCTAAAGATGGAAATCTCCTTCATTTGAACTTAAGAAGCTTATGGATTTCTCTTTGAGCTTTCTGAGGTTGATGGATTTGAGCTCTAAGTCTTTCCTCTTGATTTCTCTCTCTTTTTCACATAGTATTTTTCTTGATTTTTCTCCTCTTTTCTCGTGTATTTCCTCTCTTTTTCAAACGGACAATTTTCCCTTTTTATAGATATTTCAATCTAGGTTTAGGTAGGAAATATAGCCGTTGTGAGTTGTTTGGATCTCTCTACACACAAAGAAAATAGCCGTTAGAGGTTAGGTAAAAAGAAATCTTACCGTTGGAGTCTGTTCTGATAGATAAAAAATTCATTCCTGACAGGTTGGAGGCAGCTCCAACTTTTCAGGTGTCGGCTCCAAGTCGTGTATCCAAAAATAGAAAATAAAAAGTTGTTGAGGAGTCGGCTCTGAGAAAGTTAAGTGTCGGCTCATCGCTTTTGGGGGTCAGCTCCAGAAATGCTCATAAAAACACGCTCTATGTTCTCAGGTTAGAGTCGGCTCCTGAACTCTCAGGTGTCGGCTCCCGAATACTGGGTGTCGGCTCCGAAAACTGAAACAGAATACGCTTCTCTGTATCTCAGGTTGGAGTCGGCTCTAAAACTCTGGGTGTCGACTCCAGACCGTGACAAAATTTCAAAAAACTTCTGATACGCCTTGGGGTTGGCTCCTGACCATTTGGGTATCGACTCCAAGCTCTGAACTTTGAAAAATTCTCTTGACATCTTAATTCAAAACTTGTTTCTTTATTCCTTTTGATTGATCAAACATTTTTAATCCCTGTAACACTTGTTAAATCTATTAGAAACATATTAAATATACTCATATCTTTTATTAATCATCAAAATCAATACTTGAGTCAAGAAATTCTTAATAAATTTAAAGTAAAAAATATTAATTGTAATAGTTAAATTTGAATAATAAATAGACTTATCACACCTCTCAACTTAATCATTGCTAGTCAATGTAACTAAAATAAAATCATGTGTCATTAAGATTCTCTTTAAATCTAGGCTTAAGGTTGAAAGAAGCTAACCAACATCACTAACTAAGTATTGAGTTTTTGAAATAAATTTCGTAGTCAGAACTATCAGAGCTTTCTTAAAGCTCGTCAATAGATCTATAGCATTTGTGTTGGTGATGGCTAACTTAGCATTTCGGTACCAGCTTCTAAGGAACAATGGTTATCTTCGCATATCACTTATTTTGGTTAATTTTTTGCATACCCTTAAATTAAGTACATGACCTGAGGTAGCTTTTATATTACCTGATATATATATTATTTAGCTATATATTCATACTGCCCACTTTTTGACGCGAACAACAACGCTTACTAAGGCGAATGTGCCTGATTATTCGATAAAAAATCAATGTTTAAACTTACTTTTTTTATTTTTATATATACATATTTTTTATTTTTTATCAGACAGATAGCTTTTTCCTTAAATTTAAGTTTTTATCATTGGGGTGTATATCAATTATCAATATTTAGTAATAATTGAATCTCCAATTGACCTTACAACTAATACCTAGTTTATCTCGTCAGTATATATATGCAATGAAAGGGCTAATAGCCTTTAAATGACCTAACTAGGCCACTAAAAGTCTAATAGCCTTGGCTCACTACAGTAATTAGCCAATACTTTCTAACTCTATTACCTTTTTCTAATCAATTTTTGTTGGCCTAGATGGCAACCCAAGAGGGGGGGTATATTGGGTTCTTTAAAAAATTTAACTCTTTGAAAATAATTAGATAGATATGAAAGTGCTCAAGTGAACTGAATTAATTAAAGCTAAGCACAAATAAAGAAGATAGAGAGAGATAAATGCACGGCAAACACAAAGATTTTATAGTGGTTCGGTGTATCCAACACCTACGTCCACTCCCAAGCAACACTTGGGTCCACACTATAATCCCATCGATTACAGTCAAGTTGTTTTACAAGCTCACAACTCCAACTTATTATTTTATCCGGGATCATAACGAACCCAGTCGGTTTTTTTGGGCTCACCAGCACACAACCCAAACTCAAGCTAACCTTAGCTTGTCCTGAGGTAAACTACCTTCACTAATTCAATCCCCCTGATTGAATTAGCAAACAATAATTTAGAAATAATGTTTACAATACAAAACAGCTCCTCAAATGAGCAATATGCAATTTAAATAAACAAGGATTAGAAAAGCCTGTTTAAAGCGATTTGAATGTGAGCTTTTCTTCTTTTCCTCTTCTCTTTTGAATGGTTGAATCAAGCTTCAGTTCTGATTCTTCACAGAAAGTTGTTGTAGAGAAGTTGGAGAAAAAGGGGCTTTTGAGCTTCTTCTTTTCTCCTTTGAAAATCCTCCAAAATTGATTTTTGAGAGCTTTGGATTTCTTTTGAATCTCTCTTCAGAAGATGGATGTGGATTCAGAGATTTCTCTTTGAAAATTTCTCTCTCTTTTTCACTTGATTTTTTCAATTTTTTTCAGTCCCTTCTTTCAAATGGTCGAATCCCCTTTTTATATATTTCTTAATCCAAGATTAGGTGAGAAAATAGTCATTACAAGGTACTTGGATTGCTTCTACACACAAGGAAATATAGCAGTTAGAGATTAGGTGGAAAAATATTACCATTAGGGTCCGTTCTGACAATTTGAAAATCTGCTCATGACAGGTTGGAGTCGGCTCCAACTTTGCAGGTGTCGGCTCCAATTTGGGTTTCCAAAAATAGTAATAAAAAGTTCATTGGGGAGTCAGCTCCGAAAAAGTGATGTATCGGCTCGGCACGTTTAGGTGTCGGCTCTAGTATCTGAGGGTGTCGACTCCAATGATGTCTTAAAAATATGCTCTCTGTTCTTAGGTTAGAGTCAGCTCTATAAATTCCAGGTGTTGGCTCCCGAACTCCAGGTGTCAGCTCCAAAAACTGACATAGAAAGCACTCCTCTATATCTCAGGTTAGAGTCGGCTTCAAAGTTTCAGGTGTCAACTCCAAACCGTGCCGAAAACTTAGAATTGTTCTAATACGCCCTGGTGTCGGCTCCAGATACTGTGGGTATCGACTCCAAGGTCTGAACTTAAATATTTTCTATTTAAAACTTAATTCAAAACTAATTTTGTATATCATTTGAATAATTAAACATTCTTAATCCCTGAAACACTTCTCAAATTTGTTAGAAACACAATGAATATACGCATGGCTTTTGTTAATCATCAAAATCAATAATTGTGTCAACAATCTCCCCCTTTTTGATGATGACAAAAACATTGAGTATATGCATGATTAATCAATGAAAGTTTCAAAGCAGAGATAATTCTCATAGTTAAGCTCCCTCTGAATGAGGTAGCTCCCCCTATGATACTCAAATTAACATCTTCTCTCTCCTTATCATTAAAACTCATGCAATTAAGTTCATTCAATGCTTGATATCAATTAATCAAATTCAATGCTTGATATCAATTAATCAAATTCATTCAATAATTCAATGCTTGATATCAATTAATCAAATTCAATGTATATACAATTATCTTCTCTCCCCCTTTTTTATTATCAACAAAAAGGTTAAGAAAAGATTCATTTAGCTTAAAGTTTAAACATAAGAATCAATAATCTTTGAACATAACAATATTAACTCAAAATCCAAGCAACTTCATATCAAAGTTCAGCTATGAAATTCATTGAATACTGAAACTTCATTACATCTTTCAAAAAGTTAAATACTTCATTACATCATTCTAAGCATCAAAGTACTTCATTACATTACTCAAATAGTCAAAATGCAAACAAAGTCAAAATACATCATAAAGCAAACTTAAACTTTAATATCCAAATCTGAGATGTTTCTTGAGCTCTTCTAAGATCTTCTTCATTCCTTCATTTTGTATTTTCATAAAATCATTTAAGCTCTTTTCAACCAAATTAGCTGCCTTTTGTATTTTATCTTGTAGCTCTACATTGCTTCTAGAATATATGTCAGAATCATCCGCAATGTCCTTGATCTTGTTAAAAATATTCATTAAATCACACTTTAGGGCTTCAGAAGAAGTTCTAAGAGAAGATTCGATTCTGTTCACTTTGTCTTCTAAGAAGTAAAATGATTCTTTTATACCCATAATTCTATTATCAAACTCAATTTTCAATTTAGCTTCTTGATCCAAAAATAAAGATTTCAACTGCTCCATCTGAATCTTAGAAAAGCCAATAGAGGCCTGAGTGAATGAAGTAGAAGCTGGTGCAGGTGCTGGAGGTGCAGGACTACTAAGGCCAGGTGAAGTATGTCTCACTGAAGGCTCTGCATTGTCCATCTCAACTGCCCTGTCATCTATGCTTCCTTTCCTTTCCCAGTTTCCATTGATTTTAAAGAATCCCATCCGGTGCAATGTAGCTTTATTGTAGTAATCAGTGTGTCTTAAGCTTTTCAGGGGCTCATTATCTAATATGTTAACTCCTTGGCTTTGAAAAACCATGGTCAAAATCATGCCGTATGGAAGGGTAGATCTCTTCTTGCCTCCAGCCTCGGCCATATACCAAATAATCATACCCGGAAGGTTAATAGGCCGGCTCACAACAGAGTCCATCACTAGTATGTCCCTCTCAGAAACATACTCGAAGCGGCCGGTCTTAGGGAACAAAATCCTACCACAAATATTGTGTAGCAGCCTAAGCTCTAAGGGCAACTAGTTAGCCATGACTTCTTCAAATTCTGCTACATCCCTACCAAGCATTCTAGACAATGCCACTCCTCTATCACTATGGGCATTAGCAATCATACCAGAGACAGGAATATCTAACAATCTTCCCAAAATTTCTGAGGTGAGATGAACCCTAGTTCCTCTAACAAAACTAATAAGGCTGCCATCTCCTCTAGAAAGATTCAAATAGAAATCCTTAACCAAAGTAGGATAGGTGGGTACATCCAAAGAGCATACCTTTTCCCAACCCATATCCTTGATTTGCTTGCCAATGGTGAAACCCTCATCTTCAAAAAATCCAAAATCAACCTTCCTTCCCATTGTAATCACTATGCCTGCCAATAGATCAACTTGCGATGAAGAGGGATCTGGAATGGCACTTGGCATGGAGGATGAAGACGAAGAAGTCGAGCTGGGCGATGGTTGAGGAGCCGGACGCCTCTCAGTCCTTTTCCTTGTCGCCACGGGAGCTCCAAAAATCGATCCTCTTCGCTTTGGTGCCATAGAATCCTAAGGAATGGTTGATTTGAGAGATTCTAGGTTTAGGGAGGCTTGGAGAGGCTTTGGAGAAAGTTTGAAAATGATTGGGGATGAAAAGATGTCGACTCGGCCCTAAAATAGCCAAATTGGGACCACAAGGTGTCGGCTCCAAGGTCTCGGACCGAGAGTGACACAGAAGAGGTGTCGACTCCACTGACTAGGATGTCGACTCCAAGACAGTTTCAGAAAAAAAAATAAGAGTTTCAAGGATCTGAAACTTGTCAAAAGAAAATCAATAATTTTGAATAAAATTCTTTGGAATGTGGTGAATCAAATGGTTCAAATTTCTAGATGAATTGTCCTTAGAATCATGAAAGAATTTTTAAGAAATTGATTGAATTCTAGATAGTCATTCTTAAGGGTTTCAAAATCATTCTAATGGGTCACAAATCCCTAACACTCCTCTAAGATAACAAAATCTCTCTTCACTTAAAGGTTTTGTAAATATGTCAGCTAATTGTTCATCAGTACAAACATAATCAAGATAAATATCATTATTAGCTATATGTTCTCTAATAAAATGATATCTAATTTCAATATGCTTAGTTCTTGAATGTTGTATTAGATTTTTAGTTAAGTTTATTGCACTAGTGTTATCACATCTAATAGGAGTTTTATCAAGTGTTATGCCATAATCTTTAAGTTGTCGCTTAATCCAAAGGATTTGAGCACAGCAACTTTCAGCTGCAACATATTCAGATTCAGCAGTTAATAATGCAACCGAATTTTTCTTTTTGCTAAACCAAGAGATTAAGTTACTTCCTAAAAATTGACATGCACCACTTGTACTTTTTCTATCCAATTTACATCCAGCATAATCAGAATCAAAATAAGTAATTAAATTTAGTGTTGAGTCTCTAGAATACCATAATCCTACATTTTTAGTTCCACTTAAATATCTAAGTATTCTTTTTACAGCAATTAAGTGAGATTCTTTAGGTTCAGACTGATATCTAGCACATAGATAAACAGCAAACATAATATCTAGTCTACTTGCTGTTAAGTAAAGTAAATATCCGATCATACCTCTATAATACTTTTGATTAATAGGCTTACCATCTTCATCTTTATCTAATTTGCATGAAGGACTCATAGGTGTTCCAAGGGGTTTGATTGATTCCATTCCAAACTTCTTGAGAATTTTCTTTGTGTACTTTGTTTGGTTGATAAAAATCCTCTCTTTATTTTATTTGATTTGTAGTCCTAGAAAGAAATTGAGTTCTCCCATCATGCTCATCTCGAATTCACCCTGCATTAACTTAGCAAATTCTTGACACAATAGATTGTTAGTAGCACCGAATACAATATCATCTACATATATTTGTACTACCAATAAATCTTTATCTTTTCTTTTTAAAAATAAGGTTTTATCAATATTTTCTCTAGAAAAATTATTTTCAATTAGAAATTTGCTTAACATATCATACCAAGCTTTAGGTGCTTGTTTTAAACCATAAAGTGCTTTGTGTAATTTAAAAACATAATTTGAAAATTCATGATCTTCAAAACCTAGTGGTTGTTCAACAAAAACTTTCTCATTTATAAATCTATTTAAAAATACACTTTTAACATATATTTGAAATAAATTGATATTCATATGACATGTAAATGCAAGTAATAGTCTAATTGCTTCTAATCTAGCTACATGTGCAAAAGTTTCATCAAAATCAATTCCTTCTTCTTAATTATATCCTTTGCAACTAGTCTAGCTTTATTTCTAATTACTATACCATTTTCATCTAATTTATTTCTAAATACCCATTTAGATCCTATAACGGAGTGATCTTTAGGTCTATCTACAAGGGTCCATACATTATTCCTAGTAAATTGATTTAATTCCTCTTGCATAGCTAACATCCAATTACTATCTTTTTTGGCTTCTTCGATAGTTTTAGATTCAATTTGAGATACAAATGTAAGATGATTATTGATATTTCTCATTGATGATCTAGTTCTTACTTCTTGAGATGGATCACCTATAATCAATTCCTTTGGATGACCATAGGCATATCTCCAATCTCTATGAAGATCTGCCTCATTATGATTAGTATCAATAACATCAACTCTAGGAGAATCATCATCTTTAGCTTCTTGTTCATGGTCTGAAGATACATCTATATGTAATTTTTTAATATCTTTCTCAAGCAAATTTGTATCTTCCTCAACATCAATCTTTTCTGAACTTGATGCTAAAGACTCATCAAAAACTACATGAATAGATTCTTCTACAATTAAGTTCCTCTTGTTAAATACTCTATAGGCTTTACTAGATGTTGAATATCCTAAGAATATGCCTTCATCAGATTTTGCATCAAACTTTCCAAGGTTGTCTTTACCATTATTATAAATGAAACATTTACAACCAAATGCATAAAAATAACTAATGTTTAGTTTCCTATTATGCCATAATTCATAGGGAGTCTTTTTAAGGATTGGTCTAATTAGGGCTCTATTAAGGATGTAACATGCTATGTTTATAGCTTCCGCCCAGAACTATTTTGGGAGTTGGCTTTCACATAGCATGGTACGGGCCATATCTTCTAAAGTCTTATTCTTTCTTTCTACGACTCCATTTTGTTGGGGTGTCCTAGGTGCAGAGAAATTATGATGAATACCATTTTCAATGCAAAATTTTCAAATAGATGATTTTCAAATTCTGTGCCATGATCACTTCTAAGAGACACTATGGTAGTATTTTTCTCATTTGTGACTTTCTTGAAGAATTTCAGGAATATCGAGAAAGTCTCATCTTTGTGAGCCAAAAATAATACTCAAGTGAATCTAGAATAATCATCTACTATCACAAGACCATATTTCTTTCCTCCTGGACTAGTGGTTCTAGTAGGTCTAAAAAGGTCCATATGAAGTAGCTCTAGTGGCCTAGAAGTGGAAATAACATTTTTAGATTTGAAAGAATTTCTAGTCTATTTTTTAAATTGACATGCATCACAAATTCTGTTATTTTCAAAATCTAGTTTTGGGAGTCCTTTAACTAAATTCATTCTAATTAATTTTGAAATTAGGTGTGTGCTTGCATCTCCTAATCTATGATGCCATAGTAATCCAATCTCATTTACATTAGCATTATTATCAACTAAGCAATGATTACTAGTAGACAAATTGTCTAAATCAATTAAGTATACATTGCCATTTCTATTTCAAATAAATACAATGCTATTGTTAATGGGATTAGAAATAGTGCAGATAGAAGCTTCAAATGAAACTTTGAAACCTTTATCACATAATTGGATAATGCTAATTAAATTATGCTTTAAACCATCAACATATAAAACATTCTCAATAAAGGTGGATGGAGTTATTTGAATTTTACCAAGGTCCATAATTTGACCTTTGTCATTGTCTCCAAAAATAACAACTCATTCTCTTTTATCTTCAAGGGTGATGAATTGATCCTTGTCATCCGTCATGTGCCTTGAGCAGCCACTATCAAGATACCACTTTCGTTTTGATCCTTTGGCCGCAAGACACTCCTGCAAGATAATCAAATCTTATGTTTAGGTACCCAAGCTTTCTTGGGTCCTTCATGGTTAGTCGCAATAAAAATTATTCCTTTTGGAACCCATATTTTCTTTCCTTTAATATTTAAATTCTTATTAGTTTTTCTAAAGTTGCATTCATAAGATTTATGTCCTTTCTTGTTGCAATGATAACATGAAACATCATTTTTGTTAGGTTTCTTAATAAAGAAATTGTTTACATATTTTTGTTTCATGTGAGGTCTATAACCTAATTTGGCTTTATCAAAAACTGCTCTTTGATTACTTAAAAGTAAATTTAATTTTTTTGAGCTATATGTAAATTTATCAACAATGTTTTTATACTTATCAACTTCTTTCTTTAAATTAATGTTTTCATTGAAAATTGATTCTTTTTCTTTTAGAAAACCTTTCTTTTCAGCTTTTAAATCTTTAATTTCAAGAGTTGATTCATTTTTCTCTTTAAGAAGATTTAAATTTTTAGTTTTCAAAGATTTGTTTTTATTTTTTAGAATTTTGAAGTCACTAACTAGCTCATTAAATGCCTCATATAATTCATCAAATGTAAAATCATGAATTTCAGAACTTACCTCATCATCGCTTGTCATAAAGCAAATGTTTGCAACTTCTATTTGTTCCTCCTTGGAAGAGGATTCTTCGCTATCACTCCATGTTGCAACATATGCCTTTTTCTTCTTCTTGCATCCCTTCTTTAATTGAGGACACTCATATCTGAAATGCCCTGGCTTCTTACACTCATAACATGTCAAGGATTCTTTTCCTTTTTCTTTGTCCTTCTCCTTCTCCCTTTCTCCTTCTATTTTTATTCCAGACTTTTTCTTACGGAAGGGTCCCCTTCTTTGCATAAATTTCTTAAATTTCCTTGCAAGAAGAGTTGTTTCATCATCAATATTATCATCATCCGTACTGCTGCTTTCTTCAATTTTTGCAGCCTTAAGAGCTATGGTTCTCTTCTTCTCGATATCTTCCTCTTAATGTTGCTTCATTGTCAGCTCATGAGTCATCAAGGATCCAAGTAGCTCTTCCAAAGGTAGAGCATTTAAGTCTTTGGCTTCTTGGATTGCAGTCACCTTGGCTTCCCATGATCTTGGAAGAGATCTAAGAATTTTGCGCATCAATTCCGAATTAGTATAAGTTTTTCCTAAACTTTTTAAACCATTCACAATATCAGTGAATCTAGTGTACATGCATGTGATTGATTCAGTTTGTTCCATGCTAAATAATTCATATTTATGCACTAAAATATTAATTTTAGATTCTTTAACTTGATTAGTACCCTCGTGGGTAACTTCTAATCTATCCCAAATTTCTTTTGCGAAAATACAAGTAGAGATGCGATTAAACTCGTTAGCATCTAAAGAATAGTACAAAACATTAATGGCTTTAGCATTAAGCTGAGCTAACTTCTTATCATGTTCATCCCATTCTGTTTCTGGCTTAGGAATCACCTGTTATCTACTCTTATCATGGATGTGTGAGGACCATTTACTATGATGCCCCATAGGTCATAGTCAATTGCTTGAATAACAATTTTCATTCTAGCTTTCCAATAACCATAATTTATACCATTAAATAAAGGAGGTCGATTAGTGGATTGACCTTCTGAAAAAGATGATTCAGCTTGAGCTGCCATTTGGATCTTTGACTCTTGATCGTTAGATCAAATTTAAGTGAGCACAAGCTCTGATACCAATTGTTGGCCTAGATGGCAATCCAAGAGGGAGGGTGAATTGGGTTCTTTAAAAAATTTAACTCTTTAAAAATAATTAGATTGATATGAAAGTGCTCAAGTGAACTGAATTAATTAAAGCTAAGCAAAAATAGAGAAGATAGAGAGAGAGATAAATGCATGGCAAACACAAAGATTTTATAGTGGTTCGGTGTATCCAACACCTACGTCCACTCCCAAGCAACACTTGGGTCCACACTATAATCCCACCGATTACAGTTGAGTTGTTTTACAAGCTCACAACTCTAACTTGTTATTTTATCCGGGATCACAACAAACCCAGCCAATTTTTCCAGGCTCACCAGCATACAATCCAAACTCAAGCTAACCTTAGCTTGTCCCGAGGTAAACTACCTCCACTAATTCAATTCCCCTGATTGAATTAGCAAACAATAATTTAGAAATAATGTTTACAATACAAAACAGCTCCTCAAATGAGCAAATATGCAATTTAAATAAACAAGGATTAGAAAAGCCTGTTTAAAGTGATTTGAATGTGAGCTTTTCTTCTTTTCCTCTTCTCTTCTGAATGGTTGAATCAAGCTTCAGCTCTGATTCTTCACATAAAGTTGTTGTAGAGAAGTTGAAGAAAAAGGGGCTTTTGAGCTTCTTCTTTTCTCCTTTGAAAATCCTCCGAAATTGATCTTTGAGAGCTTTGGATTTCTTTTGAATCTCTCTTCAGAAGATGGATATAGATGTTGACCCAATTGAGGATTTTGATGATTAACAAAACTAATTGAGTATAACATTTGATGTTACTAATGATTTTGATTAAGTCTTTCAGTTTATAAGTCTAATTAATGATCAAAATCAAGAAGGAAAATCAAGTTCTGGTTTGAATCTAATGTCAAGGTAAGACTGCAGACATTAGAGTCGACACATGGAATCGCAGAGCCGACTCCAAAAATGGCACGACTTAGAGTCGACTCCGGGACTGTGAGAGCCGACTCTATCAGAAACAACAGAACGTTGGATTTTCAGGCCACGACTTAGAGTCGACTCCCGACTGTTAGAGTCGACTCCAGAAGAATTTTGTGTCGACCCCAGAAAAGTCAGAGACGACTCCAGATCGAGCGGATTAAATTATTTCGAGTTAGAGCCGACTCCAGAAAAGCCAGAGCCGACTCCAGAATGTCAGACACGGCTCCAGAACTGTCAGAACGACTCTAAACTTTAACTTTATCAATTTTAATCCCAACGGCTATTGTTATTTATGGATCTAATCCTTTTTCACTTGCTTCTAACGGATAGTTTTGCACTATTTGTGGATTAATCGAATCTATAAGAAGAGGGGTGATTGCATCCCAAAAAGAAGAGAAAAAAATCAAGAAAGAGGCAAAAAGAAAAGAATAGAGAAAATCCTTGAGATCCATCAGAAAAGAAAAGAGGGAAAACCTGTAAGGAAAGATCATACTCATTCCCCAAGAGAAGAGAAAGAGATTCCAAGCCTTTGCTGTTCTACTTAGAAGAAATCTCAAAAGAAGGGAGAAGCCCTAGTTTTTCAATCTTCTGAACCTCAAGAGCATATCAAAGGAAGATCCATTCAAAGGAAGAGAAGGAAGAAGCCACCAAGATCTTCGAATCAGGCTTTGGTTCCTAATCTCTATTTATTGTTTCATTATTGTATATTTGCTCATTGAAGGAGCAGTTTGCTTTTGTAAACTCAAATACTGTTTGCTGGGTCAATCTGGTGATTGATTCAGTTGAGGCAGTTAGCCTTGTGCAAGCATTTGCTTGTGGTTTTAGGTTTTGTGCTGGTGAGCCTTGAAAACCAGCTGGGTTCGTTGTGCGCCCGGGAAAACAACAAGTTTGAGTTGTGAGCTTGCAAAACAACTCTGCTGTAATCAGTTTGATTATAGTGTGGACCCAAGAGGTACTTGGGAGTGGACGTAGGTGTAGGTACACCGAACCACTATAAAATCTATTGTGTTTGCCGTGATTGTCTCTTTATCTTCAACTCTTCATTTATAGTTGCTTAGTTTTAAATCTGTGAATCTAAGTTTTTATTTCCGCTGGGGGTTATCTATTCAAAAGAGTTTAATTTTTGAAAAACCCAATTCACCCCCCCTCTTGGGTTGCTATCTGGACCAACAATTGGTATCAGAGCTAGTGCTCATTTGATTTGATCTAACGATCAAGAGTCAAAGATCCACATGGCAACTCAAGCTGGTTCATCTTTTTCCGAAGGTCAATCTACTAATAGACCACCCTTATTTAATGGTTCTAACTATGGTTATTGGAAAGCTAGAATGAAAATATTCATTCAAGCACTTGACTATGATCTATGGAGTATTATAGTCAATGGACCACACACACCCACTGCTAGAGTTAATGGCATGGAGATTCCTAAACCGGAAACGGAATGGGATGAACATGATAGAAAATTGGCACAACTCAATGCCAAAGCAATGAATGTCTTATACTGCTCATTAGATGCAAATGAATTCAATCGCATATCTATTTGCATTTCTGCTAAGGAAATCTGGGATAGACTTGAAGTTACCCATGAGGGAACAAATCAAGTCAAGGAATCCAAGATTAACATGCTAGTTCATAAATATGAATTGTTTAAAATGGATGCATGTGAATCTATTGCTGATATGTTTACAAGATTTACTGACATAGTTAATGGTTTAAAAAGTCTTGGTAAATCTTATAATAATTCTGATCTTGTGAGAAAGGTCTTGCGTTCCTTGCCTAGGACTTGGGAAGCTAAGGTGACGGCAATACAAGAAGCAAAGGATCTAAGTACACTACCCCTAGAAGAACTGTTGGGATCCTTGATGACTCATGAGCTTCAAATCAAGCAACATGTTGATGAAGATGAGTCAAAGAAGAAAAGAAATATGGCTCTTAAGATTTCTGAATATATGGAAGAGCCTCATGAATCCGAGGATGAAAGTGATGATGAGGACATGGCACTCATCACAAGAAAATTTAAAAGATTCATGAAGAAGAAGAAGTTTGAAAAGAAAAAGCCCTTTGCAAGAAAAGATGAGGACAAGGGCAAAGAAAAGGAAGTTATTTGTTTTGAATGCAAGAAGCCGGGTCACTTTAAATCTGAATGCCCTCAACTAAAGAAAGGCACCCGGAGGTTCAAAAAGAAGGCAATGATGGCCACATGGAGCGATTCGGAAAGTACAAGTTCCGAAGAAGAAGAAAAGAGTGAAATGGCCAATCTATGCTTCATGGCGGACAACGATGAGGTAAGTCCGAGTTTTCTTGATGACTTCACTTTTGATGAATTACATAGTGCTTTTTATGAATTAATGGATGATTTTGCAAACCTAAGTTCAAAGAACAAAGATTTGAAAACTCAAATGCAAAAACTATCATTAGAAAATGAAAAGCATGTTATTGATAAAGAACTTTTAATAAAAGAAAAAGAAAGTTTGAAAAATGAAGTTGATAGACTTAAGCCTATAGTTGATAAATTTACACTAAGCTCTATCAAACTTAATATGATTTTGGAAAATCAAAAGGCTGTTTTTGATAAAGCTGGATTAGGATATAATCCACTTAAAAAGCAAAAATCATTGAAAAACATTTTTGTACATGCTGAAAAATCATTAAACATTACTTGTTTTAAATGTGGAGACAAAGGACATAAATCATATATGTGTAAATCTTCACATAGAAAGAAAAAGATGATTTGGGTTCCCAAAGGAACAATTTTTAATGCTTCTAACCATGAAGGACCCAAGAAGGCTTGGGTACCTAAAATTAATAAATGTTTTGCAGGAGTGTCTTGCAGCCATCAGACTGAAAAGAAAATGGTACCTGGACAGTGGTTGCTCAAGACACATGACGGGTGACAAAGATCAATTCATCACCCTTGAATCAAAAAGAGGTGGAGTAGTTACTTTTGGTGATAATGGTCAAGGCCATATCATGGGCATTGGTAAGATTCAAATTACTCCATCTACTCATATTGATAATGTTTTATATGTTGATGGACTTAAACATAATCTAATAAGTATTAGCCAACTGTGTGACAAAGGTTTCAAGGTCTCCTTTGAAGCTTCTGTTTGCACTGTTACTAATCCCATTGATAATAGCATTATTCTTGTTGGTAAACGCTATGGCAATGTGTACTTAATTGATTTGAGTAATTTATCTCCAAGTAATCATTGCTTAGTTGCTGATAATGCTAGAATGAATGAGATTGGTTGGCTGTGGCATCGTAGATTAGGTCATGCAAGCACACACCTAATTTCCAAATTATTAAAAATGGATTTAGTTAAAGGTATTCCTAGTCTAAATTTTGAAAATAATCGAATATGTGATGCATGTCAATTTGGAAAACAAACAAGAACTTCTTTCAAATCTAAGAATGTTGTTTCAACTACTAGGCCACTAGAGCTACTACACATGGACCTTTTTGGACCTACTAGAACCACAAGTCTAGGAGGAAAGAAATATGGTCTAGTGATAGTAGATGATTACTCTAGATTCACTTGGGTAATGTTTTTGGCTCACAAAGATGAGACTTTCTCAATATTCATGAAATTTGTTAAGAAAGTCACAATGAGAAAAACACTACCATAGTGTCTATTAGAAGTGATCATGGAACTGAATTTGAAAATCACTTATTTGAAAAATTCTGTTTTGAAAAAGGCATACATCATAACTTCTCTGCACCTAGAACACCACAACAAAATGGAGTTGTAGAAAGGAAGAATAGGACTTTAGAAGACATGGCCCGTACCATGCTATGTGAAAGCCAACTTCCAAAATATTTTTGGGCGGAAGCTATAAACACAGCTTGTTACATTCTAAATAGAGCCCTAATTAGACCTATCCTTAAGAAAACTCCCTATGAACTTTGGATCAATAGGAAACCAAATTTAAGTTATTTTCATGCATTTGGTTGTAGATGTTTTATTCATAACAATGGTAAGGATAATCTTGGGAAGTTTGACGCAAAGTCTGATGAAGGTATCTTCCTAGGATATTCTACATCTAGCAAAGCATATAGAGTATTTAATAAGAAAAGCTTAGTTGTAGAAGAATCCATTCATATAGTGTTTGATGAGTCTTTAGCATCAAGTTCAGATAAAATTGATGATGAGGAAGATACATCTTTGATTGAAAGAAATATTGAAAAATTAAATGTATCTTCAGATCAGGAACCTGAAGTTAAGGATGATGACTCACCTAAGGATGATGGTATTGATACTGTTCAAAATGATCAAGATCTACCTAGAGATTGGAGATATGCTTATGGTCATCCTAAGGACCTAATCATAGGTGATCCATCTCAAGGTGTAAGGACTAGATCATCAATGAGAGATATCAATAATCATCTTGCATTTGTATCTCATATAGAACCTAAGACTATAGAGGAAGCCGAAAAGATAGTTATTGGATGTTAGCAATGCAGGAAGAATTAAACCAATTCACTAGAAATCAAGTTTGGACCCTAGTTGAAAGACCTAAAAATCACCCTATAATAGGATCTAAATGGGTATTTAGAAATAAATTAGATGAAAATGGCATAGTAATTAGAAACAAAGCTAGACTAGTTGCAAAAGGATATAATCAAGAAGAAGGTATAGATTTTGATGAAACTTTTGCACCTGTTGCTAGATTAGAAGCCATTAGGCTACTACTTGCATTTGCATGTCATATGAATTTCAACTTATTTCAAATGGATGTTAAAAGTGCATTTCTAAATGGTTTTATAAATGAGGAAGTTTATGTTGAACAACCTCCTGGTTTTGAAGATCATGAATTTCCAAACCACGTCTTCAAACTACACAAAGCACTTTATGGTTTAAAGCAAGCACCTAGAGCTTGGTATGATAGATTAAGTAAATTTTTAATTGAAAATGACTTTTCTAGAGGAAATGTTGATAAAACATTGTTTTTAAAAAGAAAAGGAAAGGATTTATTAATCGTTCAAATTTATGTTGATGACATTATATTTGGTGCTACTAACAATCTTCTTTGTCAAGAATTTGCTAAGCTAATGCAGGGAGAATTCGAGATGAGCATGATGGGAGAACTAAACTTCTTCCTTGGACTTCAAATCAAACAAGAGAAAGCGGGAATTTTCATTAACCAAACAAAGTATACAAAGGAAATACTCAAGAAATTTGGTATGGAATCTGCTAAACCTCTTGGTACGCCAATGAGTCCCTCATGCAAGCTGGACAAGGATGAAGTAGGTAAGAAAGTAGATCAAAAGCATTACAGAGGTATGATTGGATCACTTCTTTATCTAACTGCAAGTAGGCCAGATATCATGTTTTCTGTCTGCTTATGTGCAAGATATCAATCTAATCCTAAGGAATCACATTTACTTGCTGTTAAAAGAATCTTTAGATACTTAAATGGAACTAAAAATGTAGGATTATGGTATTCTAGAGACTCAACCTTAAAATTGATTGCTTATTCTGATTCTGACTATGCTGGTTGTAAGTTAGATAGAAAGAGTACAAGTGGGGTATGCCAACTTTTAGGAAGTAACTTAATCTCTTGGTTTAGCAAGAAGCAAAATTCGGTTGCATTATCCACTGCTGAGGCAGAGTATGTTGCAGCTGGAAGTTGCTGTGCTCAAATCCTTTGGATTAAGCGACAACTTGAAGATTATGGTATCACACTTGATAAAATACCTATTAAATGTGATAATACTAGTGCTATCAATCTAACTAAAAATCCAATTCAACATTCAAGAACTAAACACATTGAAATTAGACATCACTTTATTAGAGAACATGTAACTAACAAAGATGTTTGTCTTGAATATGTTAATACTAATGATCAATTAGCTGATATCTTTACCAAACCTTTGAGTGAGGAGAGATTTTGCTATCTTAGAGGAGAATTAGGAGTTTGTGATCCTTTAGAATAATTTTCTGAAACTCCTAAGGACAACAACTATCTAGAATTCTATAATTTCTTGAAAATCCTCTATGTTCAATAAGGAAATTTATCTAGAAAGTTGATTTATTGTTTCCCCAATTGTTAAGGAACACTTATCTAGAGTTTGATGATTAATTTGATCAGTTTCAGATCCTTGAAAATCTGATTTTTCTCTGAAACTATTGTGGAGTCGACACCTTCAGTTTGTGGAGTCGACACCTTCTTATTTTGATGTTCTGTCTGGGCAATTAGAGCCGACTCTGGCTTCTGTAGAGCCGACTCTAATTCGGGCGCTGACAGATTCTCTGGTTCGGAGCCGACACCTCGTTTTCGGGAGTCGACTCTAAGTGGAACTAGGTCAAAATAAAAAGGGCGGAGTCGACCCCAAATGATTTCTATCGTCTCCTAAACCATTTCAAGCCATTCCAAACTGATTCCAAACCCTCCAAATCCCTCAAAACCTTGATTACTCAGTCCAATCGAATCCAATGGCTCCCAAAAGGCGTGCTACCATTGGTGGTTCGACTGTTCCGACGAAGCGCCGTTCAAATCGGAGGCAACCTTCGTCATCTTCTTCATCTGCCACCAAGATGACTCTCCACCCTCACCATCTTCTCCAAAAGTCGACCAATTAGCTGGTAAGGCCATTACAACCGGAAGGAAAGTCGATTTCAACTTCTTTATTTCCGAAGGCTTTGCTATTGGGCGATTGTTGCAAGAAATGGGATGGGAGAAGGTCTGCTCTTTGGATATTCCTACCTACCCCGCCCTAGTAAGAGAGTTTTATAATGATTTAAGTAGAGGAGAGGGAGGATTAGTAAGTGTTGTAAGAGGAACAAAGGTAGTCATCACAGCCGAAATCTTGGTAATTTATTGGAAATGCCTACTGTTGGACTTATTGAATATCATCATGAAGATAGAGGAGGAGCTCTATCAAGGATGTTAGGAAGAGAAGTCTCTGAGTTTGAGGAAATTTTAGCAAACAACTTAATTTAGAACTCAGACTGCTTCACAATATCTGTGGGAGGATTCTTTTTCCTAAAATCGGAAGATTTGAGTATGTCTCGGAGCGAGACGTTTTATTAATGGACTGCATACTCACTGGTAGACCCTTAAATCTTGCTGAGATGATGATAGGCTATATGGCGGAGGCAGCTACTAAGAAAGATCTACATTGCCATATGGTATGGTTTTAACTTTAGTTTTCAGAAGCCAAGGTGTTCTTATAATGGACAATGAGCCACTAAGAAAGTTAAGACATACAGATTATTATAGTGTCTCTACTATTCACCGAATGGGCTTTAGAAAAGAAAATGGAAACTGGATTAAAAGAGGACATGAGGCCAGAGCTGAGGAGGTTAGAGTTGAGGAAGTCAGAGGAGAAGACATTCCTGAACCATCTGCTGGACCTTCTGCTGGACCTTCTACTGGACCACCTGCTGGACCCTCAGAAGCTGGACCAAGCTCTCAACTTCCACATCAGTCAGCAATGGCATCAGAAAGATTTTCTGAGGAGCAAATTGGTCAGCTCAGGGCTTTACTTGCTGAGTATGACAGTGTAAGAACAAATGATATGTGTAAATTAAGAGAGAGTTCAATCAACTAAAAGATGAGATTAATTCAAGACTCGACATGATTTCTTTTTCACTTAGCAATTCTGTCGAATCCTTTAGCTGATCTTCATAGTATTTTTGAAAGGATGGAAGGGATTGCTGACGGTTCTGGAAAGTATCTTCATGCTACAAGTCAACTAAAGAAAGATATTGACCTTGCCGTTTCTCAGATTGAAGCATGTCTTGAAAGCTTTAAGAAAACCCAAAAAGATGATGTTATGGAGATGATCGGACATCTAAAGAAAATAGTGTACAAGCATATTTGATCCTAGGTTGTATCTTAGGATTTCTTGTTTTCTTTCTTAGCATGTATATAGGATTTACTTTCTTTTTTTGAATACATGTAATAGATCTTGCTTTGGAGTACAAATGGTTGAATGAATATTACACTTTTATTACAAATTTGTCTTTGATTGAATGTCAATGAATGTCAATTCTATCTTATTATTCGAACCAACATCCTCGCTTTGATAACATTCCTTATTTGCTTTTAAAACTCACCTTATTGTTGATAACAAAAAAGGGGGAGAGATGAGTGTATAATGCATAAAAAGGAAAAAGAGAATTTTTAAGAGTGCATAAAAAGAAAAAGAGAAAAGAGAAAGAAGAAAGAGAAGAGAGAAAGAATGAGAGATTTTTTTAAAAATTCAGTCTATCTACATAGGGGGAGTTATTCAATGCAGGGGGAGCTTAATAAATTTCTCCATATAAAAGTTGAATCATTTTGATTGATGTCATGTTTTGTTTATCTTTATTCATTTTAAATGTTGGCATCAAATTCTCTATTACAAAGTCTCTAAGCTTTAAATTCTCAATTCAAATGAATTTCTTTAATGCATATACTCAAAGTTTTTGTCATCATCAAAAAGGGGGAGATTGTTGACCCAATTGAGGATTTTGATGATTAACAAAACTATTTGAGTATAACATTTGATGTTACTAATGATTTTGATTAAGTCTTTCAGTTTATAAGTCTAATTAATGATCAAAATCAAGAAGGAAAATCAAGTTCTGGTTTGAATCTAATGTCAAGGTAAGACTGCAGACATTAGAGTCGACACATGGAATCGCAGAGCCGACTCCGAAAAATGGCACGACTTAGAGTCGACTCCGGGACTGTGAGAGCCGACTCTATCAGAAACAACAGAACGTTGGATTTTCAGGCCACGACTTAGAGTCGACTCCCGGACTGTTAGAGTCGACTCCAGAAGAATTTTGTGTCGACCCCAGAAAAGTCAGAGACGACTCCAGATCGAGCGGATTAAATTATTTCGAGTTAGAGCCGACTCCAGAAAAGCCAGAGCCGACTCCAGAATGTCAGACACGGCTCCAGAACTGTCAGAACGACTCTAAACTTTAACTTTATCAATTTTAATCCCAACGGCTATTGTTATTTATGGATCTAATCCTTTTTCACTTGCTTCTAACGGATAGTTTTGCACTATTTGTGGATTAATCGAATCTATAAGAAGAGGGGTGATTGCATCCCAAAAAGAAGAGAAAAAATCAAGAAAGAGGCAAAAAGAAAAGAATAGAGAAAATCCTTGAGATCCATCAGAAAAGAAAAGAGGGAAAACCTGTAAGGAAAGATCATACTCATTCCCCAAGAGAAGAGAAAGAGATTCCAAGCCTTTGCTGTTCTACTTAGAAGAAATCTCAAAAGAAGGGAGAAGCCCTAGTTTTTCAATCTTCTGAACCTCAAGAGCATATCAAAGGAAGATCCATTCAAAGGAAGAGAAGGAAGAAGCCACCAAGATCTTCGAATCAGGCTTTGGTTCCTAATCTCTATTTATTGTTTCATTATTGTATATTTGCTCATTGAAGGAGCAGTTTGCTTTTGTAAACTCATTATACTGTTTGCTGGGTCAATCTGGTGATTGATTCAGTTGAGGCAGTTAGCCTTGTGCAAGCATTTGCTTGTGGTTTTAGGTTTTGTGCTGGTGAGCCTTGAAAACCAGCTGGGTTCGTTGTGCGCCCGGGAAAACAACAAGTTTGAGTTGTGAGCTTGCAAAACAACTCTGCTGTAATCAGTTTGATTATAGTGTGGACCCAAGAGGTACTTGGGAGTGGACGTAGGTGTAGGTACACCGAACCACTATAAAATCTATTGTGTTTGCCGTGATTGTCTCTTTATCTTCAACTCTTCATTTATAGTTGCTTAGTTTTAAATCTGTGAATCTAAGTTTTTATTTCCGCTGGGGGTTATCTATTCAAAAGAGTTTAATTTTTGAAAAACCCAATTCACCCCCCCTCTTGGGTTGCTATCTGGACCAACAATAGATTCAGAGATTTCTTTTTGAAAATTTCTCTCTCTTTTTCACTTGATTTTTTTGATTTTTTTCAGTCCCTTTTTTAAACGATCAAATCCCCTTTTTATAGATTTCTTAATCCAAAATTAGGTGAGAAAATAGCCGTTACAAGGTACTTAGATTGCTTCTACATATAAAGAAATATAGCCGTTAGAGATTAGGTAGAAAAATATTACTGTTAGGGTTCATTCTAACAATTTAAAAATTCGTTCCTGACATGTTGGAGTCGGCTCCAACTTTGCAGGTGTCGGCTCCAACTCGGGTTTCCAAAAATAGCAATAAAAAGTTCATTGGGGAGTCGGCTTCAAAAAAGTGATGTGTCAGCTCGGCGCATTCAGGTGTCGGCTCTAGTATCTAAGGGTGTCGACTCCAACGATGTCTTAAAAATACGCTCTTTGTTCTCATGTTAGAGTTGGCTCCATAAATTCTAGGTGTCGGCTCCCAAACTCCAGGTGTCGGCTCCAAAAACTAATGCAGAAAGCACTCCTATGTATCTCAGATTAGAGTCGGCTCTAGAGTTTTAGGTGTCGACTCCAAACTGTGCCGAAAACTTAGAATTATTCTGATACACCCTGGTGTCGGCTCCATGGTCTGAACTTAAATATTTTCTATTTAAAACTTAATTCAAAACTAATTTTGTGTATCATTTGAATAATTAAACATTCTTAATCCCTGAAACACTTCTCAAATTTGTTAAAAACATAATGAATATACTCATAGCTTTTGTTAATCATCAAAATCAATAATTGGATCAATAATTTTACTCAAGAATTTCTTTTATGGCACATGATTTATTAAAAAAATTTAAAATTTTCAAAAATTTCCAAGGTGTTTCCAAAATACTTTTGAAAAAAATTTCTTATCCTCCAACTTAATTTTCATTATCCTCAATGGAGTAAGGAAGAATAAAACAAGGAGAAATACCATCTGAGCGAGATATGCCTCGTGTAATGTTAGGCGTGACCGTACAGAGCAGTCTTTTATTTCTAGAAATAAGAATCATGAAATTAAAGGTCAGAACATAAAAATGTTGGGTTGCCTCCCAAAAAGTGCTAAGTTTAACATCTTCAGCCAGACATCATGGCTCACTTTGATTACTATTGTCAAGGAGTTTGATGATTTCTTTTCTTACTACTTCCTTCATGGTTGATTTAAGTTTTCTTTGGGGGTCTCTTATAGGCTTAGTTTTCTTCCTTAAGTGAATCCTATGTTGAACGATCGAGAGGCTGATCCCTTTTATGTTATCCATGGTCCATCCTAACGCTTCTTTATTCTCATTCAATAGTTTCTCTTCTTGTAAGGAGTATAGGTCGATTGAAATAATCACAGGCGGGGTTTCTGATAGACTTAGGTATGCATAGTTGAGATGCTTGGAAAGTAATTTTAGTTCTAATTTGGGTGCTTTCTTTATTGATGGTTTGGGTAATGGTTCAGGTACTTTCTCTAGTGGTTCAGTTAGAAGTCCTCATCTTGATTTTTTATCAATTATAACAACCTCATTAATTTGCTCTCCATCTTGGTTTATACAGATTTCTAAGTCAAGCTTTTCGTCATTAAGGTCAATTGGATCATAAACAGTATCCTGAACATAATTTGAGTCACTCATTTGATGTGTATTGGTATGATTGAAAAGATTAAGATCAATTGACATATTCCCAAATAAAAGTTTCATTAATCCATGTCGATAATTAATTAGGACATTAGCTGTGGCCAAAAATGATCTACCTAAACTCTCTGGGATGTGGCTCTTTAGGTTTGTCACTAGCTCAGTTTCTAAAATTACAAAGTCCACCAGATAGATAAAGTCACTAACTTTGATATACACATCCTTTACTATTCCCTTGGATACTTTCAAAGAGTGATATGCTAGTTGTATGATCATTTATGTAGGCTTTAGTTTTTCTAACCCTAGTTGCTTATATACAAAGTATGGTAATATATTAACACTCATCCCTAAATCTAATATAGCCCTATTTATGAGGGTGTTCCCCATAATGCATGAAATAGTGGATGACCTGGATCTTTGTATTTCACTGGCATATGGTTTGATATGTAAGAGCTCACACTGGCTGCCAAAAAGGCTCTTTTGGGAACATTGGTGGTCTTCTTTTTGGTACATATATCCTTAAGAAATTTGGCATAGGCTATAAAGGCTCTCTTGGGCACATTGGTGGTTTTCTTTTTGGTACATGTATCCTTAAGAAATTTGGCATAGGCTGGGACTTGTTGGATCATATCCAGTAAGGGGATGTTCACTTTAACTTATTTAAAGACCTCCAAAATCTTATTGAATTGGGCTGAATTTTGATTGGACTTAAGTCTATTTGGGAATGGTGCTACAACCTTAGTTTTTTGTTTATCTTTCTCTAATATGGGCTCAACTGGTGGATTGGGCATTACAGTAGACTCTGATGCCTTAGGTATTTCGGGCTGACCTAGCTTAATAAGTTGTTCAAGTGTGGGACTTCTAATTCTTCTTCTTTATATGTACCCATCTAGTTATTTATTTATTTCCCAAATCCTAATGTATGAATGATACTTAGTTGGTTAATCTAGGCTCCTTGCTTTGATCCTTGGATGTTTAGGTTTCTAAGGTTAGCTTCGGGCTGACTCGGTAACTTACACCATTCTCTTTCACTAAATGTTGTGGCTAGTTGACCTATCTTGGTTTCTAGTTTTGCAATAAATTATGTGTGAGTGAAGGAGTTGAGTATTTATTTCTATCCCTTTCAATGCTTGTAACATCTTATCTTCGAAAGTAGGATCATGATTACTCGGTGGAGGTTGTGGGATGCTTGGGTATTGTGAATATGGCATGCTTCTAAAATTGGTTTCCTAATAATTGGGCATGCTTAATGATGAATTAGTTACATGTTGAGATTTTCAAAAAAAAAAATTGGGTGATTTCGCCAACCAGGATTGTAAGTATTCGAATATGGATCATTTTTTGGTATATGAGCCATTCGGGTTTGGGCTTGATGGGCTTGCTCTTGAACAAGCTTAGAAAATTGGTATGCGGCTGACATTCACCTATAGAATGGGTCAAATTCAAACAGAATATACAAACCTCATGTAATTGAGTAGATGGGAAATAGGTGTTTCCAACTTGTAGAATTTGGTCAAGTTTTTGGGATAGTTCATCAATTTTGATATAGATGTCTATAGGCTGACCTATATTGTATATTCCACCTCTCTTAGGTTCTGTGGGAGGATCTATACGGGCAGCAGACATGAGGTGCAAGAAATTTTTATTTAGAGTTTTAAAAAGTTGCCATGCCTTATGTTCATTTTTTAGCATAAATATTCCTCCACATGAGGCATCCACTATTTGTTGGTGCCTTTCTGACAATCCATCATAAAAACATTGAACTAACTACCATTTAGGTATTGCATGGTGCGGATAGTTAATTCTTTTAATCTCTCCCACGTTTTATGAAATATTTCTCTCTTTAACTGGAAAAAACTGGTTATAACTTTTCTAATTTGATTCGTTTTTCCTATAGGAAAGTATTTCTTAAGAAATTCCTTCTGAAATTGGTCCCAAATTGAAATTATAACAATGTCTAGTGAATTTAACCAATACTTGGCTTTATCTTTTAGAAAGAAAGGGAATAACTTATGCCTAAGTGCCTCATTGAAGAAATTTTGAATCTTGACAGTTGAGCAAATTTTAAAGAATTCATTTAAGTGTTTGTAGGGATCTTCATTTGTAAATCTATGGAAAGCTAGTAACATTTGGATTACGCTGGACTTAATTTCATATTGGTGCATGTATGCATAGTGAATATGTATATTGTGAAGGGACGAAATACTCCTTTAATTGATGTGATAAATTATTTTCTTGATTAAGATCCATAATGCGTGCTTTATTTTCTCTACAAGTTCTCTCTATTTTAGGATCTAGGGGTATGAGGTTGGGTTGTAATGATTGACAACCAAGCATACACCCTACCAATACACTCTAAAGAAAATAGTAATCCAAATTTTTTTTTTTAACTAATGTAATAGAAGAGAAATGAGAAGATTCTAAAAGAAGTATCCTAAAAGATTCCTAGAACTAAGAGCAATGAAGAATAATTTAATTAGGGTTTACTAATTATTAGCAAACAAGTTACAAAGACTAGACTCTCTACTCTAGGTTTAACCTAGATCTAGATAGCTCCTAACTTTCAATTCTGCCTTGGAGCCCTCCAAGTCAAAAATTAGCTGATCGACTAGCCAGTTAAGGATAAGATTAGTGGGGGCCCTCCGTTGCTTACTAGGTAAGTAAATGGAACCAATTAAATAACTACTTTTCTTTCCTTTTCTAAACACCAGTTAATTGTTAGTGTGTGCCCTAGATCCAATTGGATTAGATGATAGTTTGTGCACATTTCTTTATGAATACAAATCAAATTTATTAGTTTCTCTATCTATCCAGGTGTAATTTTTATATATGTTAGATATATTTTATCTGTGAGATAAAGTCCAAAAGAATATGAACTATGCATATGGAATTTGTAATAGAGATTACAAATTGTGAGGTCCAAAATTGCACATTATGGTTCAATTCTTTAAATTTTTCTAGTCGATGCGTAGATAAGACTGAACACTGTCAAACACTGCTAAGACTAGCACACATTGCATATTTTCACTCTTGTAGTGAGCAGCTGATCTCGTAAGCTGAAGTATGGCGATACTTGGATAGGTGTGTGGATGTTCGTTATTGTAACGATGCATTGAATGACCCGCACAGAGATTCCATATGGATATTATATAGTATCGATGGTTGATTACTGATGACGGTGGTGCGAGTGATCCTTTGACTTGAGATCTTCATTGCACCTCATATGTGAAATGTCATGCTTTGATGACATGCAAACGTCACTCTAGCTACGGATGGTAAATATGGTATCGATTGGATATGACATGAAGCACGTGAAGGTAATGTTTGATCAAGACAGGATTCATCTTCCTTCATAGAAAGGGTTATATCCCACGACCACTTGATGGATTAAATTGACTGTTAAATCCTTGCAAGGTTGAGCTGAAATTTAAAATGGTTTCAAAGTTCTAATTCATATAAGTTAATTTTTCTGAGATCAAGTAAACAACGATTAATTACATGGTTGACACATTCCATACTACTGATTGATATGGGATATGTGATGAAGGGATTGAATTGTACGGTAACCATTCATAAACAGGTATTGATGACTACATCAACAAAACCCTTAACACTTGGGTGGTTATTATGCTTTGCTAGAGGCCGCTCATGATCTATAATCATGGATTCTTTGACTTAATCAAGGAGTTGATTTGGTTAAAGAATTGACTTGGAAAGGTGTTTATCAAAGTCATCCCTAGGGTCAATTAAGGGACATGATTATTACTAATGTGTCAAGGGACCTAATGGGTCACATGCATTAAGGAGATTTTGGATGGAGTTAAAATAGGAATTAAGTTGGACTTAATTCAAATTTGATGACCAATCATAAGAGGAAAGAATTTTAATCCATTGATTGGATACCCAATTAGGCTTGATCCATGAGATTGATGGCTCAGATTAATTGGGATTAATCATGAGTTATTTGACTTCCTATTTTTTAGGAATTCAGATCTCAATTAAATTAAGGGCTAAGATCGTATCACATGGAGGATAGATCTATGCCCATGCGATGGGCATGATCCATCTCCACAACATGATGGAAAAACATACCCATGTGATGGGCATGATCCATATCTATGTTATGGTGAAGACACATTTAAAGATGGGCATGGGATCATGGATAAAATCAGCTTCCTAAGTTTAAGAGATGCATGTTATCAATTTGATCTCATCCTTAGGTGGTTAAGTGGTTGGGACTACATTCAATTTTTGGTGGAACAAAATAAATCCCTTTCTATCCAAAAACCAATGCCTATCTTTTTAGGAGGAAACACATATCCTCTTCAATATAAAAGGATGAGATGCCCCTCACCAAATGAATACGCCCTCTCTCACAAAATCACCGCCTCATCTCCTTCCTTCTCCCAATCGGCCAAGAGAAGAAGAGTTCTCTCTCTCCACACAATCCAAACTTCTCTCCTCTTGGTTGATCAAGATTTGTTCTTGATCAAAAAAAAATTTCTCTCTTGATTGATCAAGATTTGATCTTGAAATTTTTTTGATTTGAAAAATCAATTGAAAAAGAAAAAAGGCGCTAGCACCCTCGCAAGAAGGTTATCATCTAATCCTGGGAGGACATCATCCAAAGATCTTCGCATGGATCACCGTTAGAGGCCGAACACATGGACGACTAGTGGTAAATCATTTACCTGCTTCATCAATTTTTATCCCCAATAAAGAATACAGATATGATCTATTATTTAATCAAGTATTATTTCTTTTGTTAATTGAATCTATTCCTAAGGATCTTGGTCCACTGTATGATATATGAATTTGATTCATATAATGCATACGATATTCCCAAAAAGTAGTATTAGAGCCACCTCAGGCTTCAAATTCAGTTAATTTGAAAGATTACCTGAGTTCTAGTTTTCATATACATAGATATTAATTTTGCATGCAATATAAAATATAAATCTTGCCGTATGATGAAGATTAAATATTAAAAAATATTATATGATAATAAACATGATTTATTTAAATTTAATCATGTTAAAAATTAAAATTATGATTTATGTGTGACATAATCATAAAAGCTGAAATTTAATATATCATATTTAAAATTTAATTTTGACACGATAAATAACATGATTAGAATATAAAATAATTATATTATTTTAGATTAAATATTTAAAAATTTATTATATGATAATAAACATGAATTATTTAGATTTATTCATGTTAAAAATTAAAAATTATAATTTATGTGTGACATAATCATAAAGGCTGAAATTTAAAATATCATGTTTAGAATTTAATTTTGATATGATAAATAATGTGATTAAATCTGAAATAATAATATGATAACATGATAATCAATATTAAAATTAAAATTTTAAATTTTGACATGTTATCATGATCATTGTTGTTAGGGATGTTATGATAGAGACCAATTAGGATTTTCATGTGATAAAACTAATTTATCATAACAGATAATGATAAGATAAATATTTAAAATAAATTATTATAAAATATTTGACACTTATCATAAATTTCTAATAATCACTATCTCATTGTATCTAGATGATAAGGTTTATGAAAAATTAGATTTAACCATATCATTGTTTGATCCTATGATCCCAAAATTGGTTTAATCAATTAGGCTTAACTACATTGGTGTCTAGAAAAATGCGATCATGGTTTTTAATTGCTTCGTTCGCTGCTTGAGAAAACTCATTTAATGGGATCGAAGGGTATGCTAAATAGGATCCCATTAATCAACTAATCTGGCCTTTGTTAAGGAAAGAACTTAATTGATTAGATCAATACGGTTAATCAGGATGGTAACAATTGATTTGGTCACCTAAGTAGGGTTCCTAAATAGATAGTGGTCAGGGATCCTAATTTGATCCCAATCATAAGATTGGATCTTATGATATTTAGGTTAATTGAAATTAATCTAAAATTCACATATATGATATGTAACCAAGCATGGCACAAATATTGTACATGCATGATGAGACCTAAATGCATAAAATCCCTCCATGAATATTAAGTCATTAGCCTTCTATTATTCACATGATACAAAATCATTAGGGCATGAGATTTGTTGTGCCATAGCCAAGATCGAGTGAATCTATAAGGAGTTGATTGGGGAACAATGGGTTGACTTAACTAGGTTAGCTGGCATAATTGGCCATAATCATGGTCAGTCTAATCTAGAGGCAAAGTTTAGGGTGATCATATCGATGTGATTGATAAGGCAATATCCCCTAAATGGTCTAGGAGTCATATTTGAAGTGATTGATAAAAATCTATCTAATTTGGTTTACTAAGATTTGTTGTGCCATAGCCAAAGTCAAGGTAAGTCAATTTGATGGTCCTAGCCTACTAAACAATTATTTGATAATTTTTAAGATTAATAGAGAGGGCTATTGAGCTCGATAAAATAGTAAGAAAAATTGATTTAATTAAAAATTTTAAAATTACCATATTAAATCGATGATTTGAATTCATATTGACTTGTTCTATTTTCTTTTCAGTTATTAGAGACACCATAAGTATGAACATGAACCTCAAAGGTATCCTAGAATCCAATAAGCTGACCGGACCCAATTTTTCTGATTAGCTAAGAATATTAAGATCATTCTATGATCTAAGAAAATCCTATATGTCCTTGTTGAGGCAACATCGGAGGTCCCACCAACGAATGCTCTAACTGAAGTTTTTCTGGCATACAATCGGCATAATGATACCGAGAAGATGGCCACATGCTTGATGTTGGTATCTATGTCACCAGATCTTCAAAAATAGCACGAGCATTTGAATGTTCATGAGATTTTGATGCATCTACAAGAGTTATTTGGTGCACAATCTCGCTATGAAAGATTTTAGACCTCCAAAGATCTGTTTTAGTATAAAATGACTGAGGGTTCATCAATTAGTGAACACGTGCTAAGAATGATCAATTTGATTAAGAAATTAGCACGATTGGGTTTCCTGATGGACCATAAACTGAGTATTGACTTGGTTCTACAATCATTGCCTCCTAGCTATTCGCAGTTTGTATTGAATTTCAACATGAACAAGCTTGAGGCTACATTGCCTGAGCTTGCAAATATGCTGACTAATGCTGAGCCTAGCATCAGGAAGGATAAAGGGCAACTAATGGTTGTAGAATCTTCGGACACTCGGAGGAAGTGTCTAAAGAAGAATAAGGCCCAAAAGGCCAAGACAACCAAGCCAATGAAAGGTATTAAGAAGAATATAGCCACTTCTAAGGCAAGGATGGGCACTGAAAGCGTAATTGCAGGGCTTATTTGGCAAGCCTGAAAGAGAAGAAGCATACAGATGCTTCCAAATCTAGTACGTTTATAATTGAGATGTTTTCTTTTATTACTTCTTACTCCACTGGGGTATTGGATACCGGTGGTGGGTCTCATATTTGTATTAATATGCAGATGATAAGAAACAATAGAAGATTGGGGAAGGATGAAGTGATTCTGCGCATGGAAAATGGAGCAAAAGTTGCTGTATTAGCTATAGGAATTTGCTTTTTATCTTTGCCCATAGGGCTTGTAATAGAACATAGTAATTGTTACTATGTACCGAACATAACAAAGAATATCATACCAGTTTCATGTTTAGTAATGGATGAGTATTCTTTTAAATTGAAAATAAAAGTATTTCTATTTTTGAAACAAAATATTCTTTGGTTCTGCTGAATTGTTCAACGAAATTTATGTTCTTAATCATCAAGCCCCTATTCTCGATATTGAATCAAAAAGATTAAAATCAAATAATTCTAGGTATTCATACCTATGGCATTGTCGTTTAGGCCATGTAAATAAAAATTATTTAGCCAAGTTACATAAAGATGGATACTTGGGCTCATTCGATTGTGAATCATTTGATGAATGCGAATCATGCTTACTTGGCAAAATGATCAAGTCACCTTTTACTGAAAAAGGTGAGCGAGCAATAGAATGTTTGGGTCTAGTACATCTGGATATATATGAACCCATTAACATTCAAGCCATAGGAGGTTTTTCTTATTTCATCACATTCATAGATGACCATAGTAGGTATGGCTATGTATATTTGATGAAGCATAAATCTGAAGCCTTTGAAAAGTTCAAAGAATTTAGATGTGAAGTAGAAAACAAACTAGCAAGAGTATTAAGATACTTCGATCAGATTAAGATGGTGAATACTTGAGCCATGAGTTCATAGATTATTTGAAGAATAATGAGATTCTTTCTCAATAAACTCCTCCTAGTATACCACAGCATAATGGTGTGTCCGAAAGGAAAAATCGTACACTGTTAGACATAGTACATTCTATGATGAGCCTTGCAGATCTTCCAAGAATGTTTTGGGATTATGCGCTAAACACTGCCGAATATACCCTAAACCAAGTTTCATCTAAATTAATCAACTTGACTCCCTATGAGATATGGTATGGAAAGAAACCATCCCTTAATCATTTAAGGGTTTAGGATTGTTACGCTTATGTGAAGCGTAATGAATCAGATAAGCTTGAAGCTATATCTAATAAATGTAATTTTGTGGGATATCCGAAACAAACAAAAGGATACTACTTCTACCACCCACTTGAGAAAAAAATATTTGTCTCAAGACATACCATATTTCTGAAGAATGAGATTCTTACATAAAAGGATAGTGGGAGTAAGATTGAACTTAGTAAAGCTCAAGAACCATAAATTAATAAAGACTGATTAGATGGAATGAAGCATATGCCGAATACAATAGGAGTTGAGCTGGAGACTCAACCCATATTTAGGCAGTCATTGCATGAAAAGCAGTAGGTACTCCAAGTATACACCAGCTACGTAGATCTAGTAAGATAATTCACATCCCTAAGATGTATGCATTTCTCAAAGAGGATGATGAGCCTACCAATTATAAAGAAGCAATGTCTAACATTGACTCTGATAAATGGCTTGAGGTCATGAAATCTAAAATGGACTCCATGTATGACAACCAGGTATGGACCTTGGTTGATCCGCCTGAAGTGCTAAAACCCATTGGGTACAAATGGGTTGTCAAGAAAAAGACCGACATGGATGGTAATGTGATTACCTATAAGGCAAGGCTAGTTGCAAAAGGTTATAAGCAATGACAAGGTGTTGACTTTAATGAAACCTTTCCACCTATAGCCATGCATAAGTCTATAAGGATTTTTCTTGCAACAGCAGTATATTTTGACTATGAGATATGGCAAATGAATGTCAAGACTACCTTCCTAAATGAAAATTTAAAGGAGGATGTATATATAACACAACCAGAGGGTTTTGAATCCATTGATTCTAAGAAAGTATGCAAGCTACAAAGGTCTATTTATGGACTTAAGCAAGCCTCTAGAAGTTGGAACATCCATTTTGATGTGATAATCAAAGAGTTTGATTTTATCAAAAATGAGGATGATCCATGTGTGTACAAAAAGGTTAGTAGGAGTGATATTATTTTCTTGATATTATATGTTGATGACATATTATTAATAGGAAATAATGTATCCTTGGTTAAAGAAGTGAAGGATTGGTTGTCAGTTAAACTCTCCATGAAGGATTTAGGAGAAGCAGCCTATACACTAGGTATAAAGATCTATAGAGATAGATCTAGGAGGTTGCTTGGATTGACCCAAAGTACGTACATAGATAATATGCTAAAATGGTTTAGCATGAAGGAATCTAAGAAGGGATTTCTACCAATGTCGCATGGTGTACATCTCTCCAAGGACATGAGTCCTAAGACCCAAGAGGTAAGAAAGTACATGAATATGATACCATACGCATCAGCAATTGGATCCTTTATGTATGCGATGCTATGTATGAGACCTGATGTTTCTTAATCCTTGGGTATCATGAGTAGATATCAAGCAAATCCTGGTGAGAAACATTGGATGGCAGTCAAGAATATCCTTAAGTACTTGCGAAGGACTAAGGATATATTCTTGGTTTATGAAGGACCTGACCTTATAGTTCGGGATTACATGGATTTTAGTTTTCATTCTGATAAAGATGATTATAAATTACAATCAGGCTATGTATTCATACTCGATGATGGTGCAATCAATTGAAAGAGTTCCAAGAAGGAGACGATCGTTGGCTCTATGACTGAAGTCGAGTACATCGCAGTATCAGATGAAGCTAAAGAAGCAGTTTGGATCAAAAAGTTCATCACTGAACTTAGAGTGCTTCCAAGCATTGTTAATCTAGTACTCCTGTACTGTGATAACAATGAAGCTATTGCGCAAGCCAAGGAGCCAAGGTCTCATCAAATGTCCAAACATGTACTCAGAAGATATCGTGTAATTAGAGAAATCATTGGATAAAATGATATAAAAATAGAACAAGTCTTCACGGACGACAATATTGCCGATCCGTTCACTAAAGTCCTATCGTAGTAGAAGCATGATGGTCATGCTGAGTCACTTGGTATTAAATACATGGGTGATTGGCTCTAGTGCAAGTGGAAGATTGTTAGTGTGTGCCCTAGATCCAATCTGATTAGATGCTAGTTTATACACATTTCTTTATGAATGCAAATCAAATTTATTGGTTTCTTTATCTATCCAGGTGTAATTTTTATATATGTTAGATATATTTTATCCATGAGATAAAGTCTAAATGAATGTGAACTGTGTATATAGAATTTATAGTAGAGATTACAAATTGTGAGATCCAAAATTGCATATTATGGTTCAATTCTTTAAATTTGCTTAGTCGATGCGTAGATAGGACTGGGCACTGTCGAATGCTACTAAGACTAGTATACATTGCATATCTTTACCCTTATGGTGAGCAGCTGATCTCGCAAGTTGAAGTATGAAAATACTTGGATAGGTGTGTGGATGTTCGTTATTGTAACGATGCATTGGATGACCCGCACAGAGATCCCATATGGATATTCTATATAGTGTCGATGGTTGATCTCTGATGATGGTGATGCGAGTGATCCTTTGACTTAAGATCTTCATTACACCTCATGTATGGAATGTCATGCTTTGATGACATGCAAACGTTGCTCTAGCCATGGATAAAAAATATGGTATCGATTGGGTATGACATGAAGCATGTGAAGGTGATATTTGATCAAGACAGGATTCGTCTTCCTTGATAGAAAGGGTTATATCCCATGGCCACTTGATGGATTAAATTGACTGTTAAATCCTTGCAAGGTTGAGCTGGAAATCAAAATGATTTTGAAGTTCTAATTCATATGAGTCAATTTTTCTGAGATCAAGTAAACAAAGATTAATTACATGGTTGACACATTCCATACCACTGATAGATCTGGGATATGTGACAAAGAGATTGAATCGTATGGTAACCGTTCATAAATAGGTGTTGATGACTATGTTAACAAAACCCTTAACACTTGGGTGGTCATGATGCTTTGTTAGAAGCCGCTCATGATCTATAATCATGGATTCTTTAACTTAATCAAAGAATTGATTTGGTTAAAGAATTAACTTGGAATGGTGTTTATTAAAGTCATCCCTAGGGTCAATTAAGGGACATGATTATTACTAATGTGTCAAGGGATCTAATGAGTCACACACATTAAGAAGATTTTGGATGAAGTTAAAATAGAAATTAAGTTGAACTTAATTTAAATTTGATGACCAATCATAATCAGAGAGAAAAGAATTTTAATCCATTGATTGGATACCCAATTAGGCTTGATCCATGAAATGGATGGCTCAAATTAATTAGGATTAATCATGAGTTATTTGACTTCCTATTTTTTAAAAATTCAGATCTCAATTAAATTAAGGGCAGAGATCATGTCACATGAAGGATGGAAAAACATACCCATGTGATGAGCATGATCCATCTCCACAACATGATGGAAAAACATACCCATGTGATGAGCATGATCGATATCTATGTCATGGTGAAGATACATTTAAATATGGGCATGTGATCATGGATAAAATCAGCTTCATAATTTTAAGGGATGCATGTTTATCAATTTGATTTCAACCTTGGGTGGTTAAATGGTTGGGACTGCATTCAATTTTTGGTGGAACAAAATAAATCCCTTCCTATCCAAAACCAACGCCCATCTTTTTAGGAGGAAACACATATCCTCTTCATTATAAAAGGATGTAATGCCCCTCACCAAATGAATATGCCCTCTCTCACAAAATCACCGTCCCATCTCCTTCCTTCTTCCAATCGGCCAAGAGAAAGAAGAGTCCTCTCTCTCCACACAACCCAAACTTATCTCCTCTTGGTTGATCAAAATTTTATCTTAATCAAAAAAAAAATTTCTCTCTTGATTGATCAAGATTTGATCTTAAAAATTTTCTTGATTTAAAAATCAATTGAAAAAGAAAGAGGCGTTAGTACCCCTCGTAAGAAGGTTATCATCTAATACTGGAAGGACATCATCCAAAGATTTTTATGTGGATCACCGTTAGAGGTCGGACACATGGACGACTAGTATCGTTTACCTACTTTATTAATTTCATTCCCAATAAAGAACATAGGTATGATCTATTATTTAATCATGTATTATTTCTTTTGTTAACTGAATCTTGTTGGGAATTGTATCCTAAAGCCAATCATTTGATGATTGTGCTAACGTAAATTACATATAAATTGATATATTAATAAAAGTTATTTGGCAGTTTATTCATTACAAGAACATCTTCTTAAAACTCCTAATAGTAATGAAGCCCTCATGATCTTCCTTCACAATAAAGGAGGATTTATCTACGAAGGTCCTCAAAAGAGTTCGCGACCAAATGATATACTATGAAAGGGCCATAGTACTATCAATTATAGGACGTTGTATATCATATTTGTTGGTTGTCCTCTTAATCAAGGAGTGTAGAGACACTGGTATGACATACAGGTGAAAGTCTAGGAGTACATTTCACCGAACATGACTTATTTCTGGATACTCTGCTGTCAAGAGTTAATCCGAGAAGATATAGGTATAAGTATCCTTCAGACCTGAAGATCACAACCGGTGACTTGCAAGCATCTTATTGTACTTAGGTGCTGGACCACTTGGATTTCTAATCCAGCTATGAAAGGTTACTGGGTGCAGTCAAGTACTTGTGGTAGTCAGTTGTGGATCAAGATGGAATTTGATCTATCCCGTTAAAAGAAAAAATGTTTGTGTTTCAATTTAGCAAGACCTTGACCAAGGCACTTCATGTGAAAGTCATATGATCACTAAAATTGAAATCACTTTATGGATTTGTTGTTTAGAGTTGACAGGCTCTTAAGCCATCTTTAGCATTTGTGGCCAAAAGGATGAATTATACGGTAACTGTTTCTTAGGGTTCTTGGAGTTTGCTCGGTAACTCTTCGACCTATCTGGACGTTAGGTTCCATTGCTAGATGGGCACATCGATTAGTATAGAAAGTTGTTTCTATGCTACCGGCTTAGGTTCAAACCTAGAGAGTTACACGCATAGAAGTTTCCTAGGATGATCTATTTGCTGATCAACGATTGAGAATCGTATATGATTTAATTAATCAATTTGATTGATTGAATTATCTCAATTGGGTTAAGTACAAGTGAATAAGATTCAATTTGGTTTAAGTCTATTAGAAGGATTAATCAATTTCAAATATTGATTTGAAATTAGACTTGATTTGGATTTAAATAGATTCAGGACTAGCCAAATTTGATTTGGGCTAGGACCATGATCTATGTAGGTTCAGTCCAATAAATTCAGATCAGCTTAAACCAAAACATATCTCACATGATGAGATAACTAAAGTCTGAGAGATTAAATTCACATATAGAATTTAATATGTAACATTAATCCTCTCCAAACGATTCCGTTGGAATTCTAAAGTGTTAGAATTTATATGGAATAAATGTGCCTCTTTGAATCAACCAGACGATGGAATTCTAAGTGTTAGAATTCACATCTCTTTGGTTTTCACCGAGCGTTGGAATTAACCAAACGCCGCGTCTCTTTGGTTCGGCATCTCTTTGCTTTTTACCGAACGGCAGAATTCTAAATGTTAGAATTTAATGGGCTGGCTAAAATGAGACTATAAATAGAGGACATCCCTTATCAGATAAGAACAACAACACACGATATGTCGTGGATTGAAATTCTAAAGAGTTAGAATAGAAAATCCGGATGATTCTGGTGTTAGCAAAAGTTTGGTGGATTTTGGAGGAAGATTCAAGTGGGAGGATTCAAGATCAGCAAAGTTATTTTTCCGCGAGCTAGCACTCCTGGAAATCTAATCATTCGGGGCTTCGCGTGGACGATACTAGAGGCCGGACAATTGAACGGCTACAGAGCACAAAAGGATTTACCAACTGCCCTTAAGGTAAGTGATGTGATCCCTAGATCTTAAGGTATGATTCAAGGCAAGAAGTACAACTTCTTACCTTGAGGATCAAGATATGATCTTGATGATTTTATTTATATGCATATTTTAGATCAAACGATCCTATATATAAGGCAAAGATATGATCTTGATGCATGTTAGATAGATTAATATTTAATCTTTAAAATTTTGCATTGATAATTGTTATCAAATTTTAAAATATGCCTCGAAGATTATTTCTCCTTACAAATGGTATTAGAGCATGGTTTCATCATTGATCTAATTTATTGCATGTAAAGTAATGCTCCTATTAATTGTGTAATCAAAGCTAAAACGGATCACAGGTCTATTCGGTCGCAGATGGATTAAAAATCCAAATTACCCGTATTATGTGACATATTGCCGTAATGTTATGGTTCTTGATGTTTAGTCAAAAGATAATTTAAATTGATCTTTGGCATCAAACACAGATTATACACACTCTCAAGAGATGTTTTATATTTGATACATATTGATGTTGTATAAAAGCATGATATTTGCATGTTTAGTATAAAAACATAGATATAAGATATGATGGCATGATGTCTATGTTATGAAACATACAAATATTTATGAGAGTCTTATTTAAATGTCAAATATTTATTCATAATTTTTTTAGATACGATCTAAATATAGGAATTATGAGTAGTTAAATAATGCAACTGATGCATGATTCGAAATATATGACATGAAATATATTTAATCTTTTGGGTTAGCTAAATCAGGTCCATAAAGGGTTAGACCCTAAGGTTTAAATCAAATGGACTATAAGAGTATTTGATCAAATCTAAATTGATTAGATTAGGTTAAGGATGCTCTAAATCAAACAATAGTTATACTTGATCATGTCCATGTTTTGATTAAAATAAAAGTAGATTAGGCTCCGTGGTTGAGCATGAATCTCATAGATGGTCAAATCAAAATTGGTTAACCATATAATGTCAAGGTGAATTGGCAAGTTGCTCTAGGATCAACGATCGAATGGTTTTTAATTGGGAGCTACTCGTATTGATGCGTCTTTAACGAGTTAATGGCATATCCCTCCCATCGATCTTACTTACCTGGTCATTATGGTTCAACCATTTATGATTTAGATCATTTACCTGATTCGGGTTGACCCATGCCTGTAAGGAAATTAGTCTAACTGATTTAGGTGCTACTTAACTTGACTTAATCTTGTTTCATTCTACTAACTTCATAGATTTAATGGGAGAACTTGATTAATCAATTTATGTTTAGATTATTAAATCCTCTAAAATTATTAGGTCCTTAAAATAAAATAGTTATATAACTAGATCATAGCCTCCCATTAAGGTGGGTGATAATGAGTCCAATGTCTTAATAATCATTGGAGGCACTTCGTGCTTGGTGCTTATCAACCATTGAAATTATCATTCATTATATGATAAGTCAGCGTAACTATTAAATAGACAGTCAGGTGGGCCGAGCGTCACTCGGGCTTGGTTGTTTATTGATAGGTTACACTGATTATATCATTTAATGGTTGGACCTAACCAAAACTTTCAGTGGAGGCACTCCATGCCTACTGAAGAGGAACATGGGGCAAAACTGAACATTAAGAATTATTTTGGGAAACAATTGGTTTTGAACTTACTCTTAGATGCATATAGGTTGGCCAAGCTTCACTTGGGCCTCTATGTAGTCTATATAGATCTTAATGCCTACTAAAGAATTAAGAATAATTCTTTGAATTGGGGTGTAGAGGCTGCCAATTTGAACAAAATAGTGGGAGAATCTTTAGACTAAAGTCCAAGTCTTTAAACTGAATCAATTTATATATTACTAAACTTCAGTTTTTTCTTATGCAGAAAATGGCCACTAATTTATCATTAAGGTCCCTATTGGATAGTGACAAGTTGAATGGTTTGAATTTCAATAGCTGGTTTAGAAAACTTAAGATCGTCCTTGAGCATGAGAGGATTCTATATATTCTGAATAATCCTACACCAAAGATACCTGATGCAAACACCCAAAGTTCTGAGAAAGACACTTATCAGAAGTGGCTCAGTGATAGAACTAGCGTGCGTTGCATCATGCTAGTAGCAATGAACGATGAATTCGGTCCCCGGTTCAAGAATGCTCAGCCAGAAGAAATCATTCAAGCGTTGAATGAATCTTTCGGCACACCCGACAATGTTGAAAGGAACAAGACTACTTGTGCTATTTTAATGCTCGAATGAGAGATGGATCTCCTGTCATTGATCATGTATTATACATGATCGAGAAAATAGAACTCCTAAGCAAGCTCGGCTTTCCCCTACATGAGCAGTGGGAAAAGATGCGATCCTGAATTCCTTGCCTCCATCCTTCCGACCTTTTCATTACTCATTTTCGAATGACAAAGTCTGCAGTCAACTTCCACGGTTTGTTGGGGTTGTTACAGAACTTTGAGAAGGACAACCAGCTCTCTAAGGGTTTGGTTAATGTGGTTGAAGGATCTAAGGTAGGGCGTCAACCCTTTGGGAAAGGAAAGAAGAAAAAGAATAAGAAAAAGGTGCAACATGCTAGGACATCTATAAAGAGTCAAATGCAGAAGAAGAAAGTTGACAAAAGTCAAGCTGAATACTTTCATTGCAAGATGCAAGGGCACTGGAAGAGGAACTATCCTCTTTACATTGCTACACTTGATCCAAATAGGCCAAAGAAGAAAAAGGAGCAAGATGTTGCTCAACAAGATATTTATATGATAACACATTGTAATTTTTCTGTATATGATAATCAGGCCTGGGTATTGGATACCGAGAGTCCTTTTAACATTTGCAATTTATTGCAGGGACTACATATCACTAGAAGATTTGAGGACAATGAAAGATTCCTCAATATCGGCGATGGAAGATTAGTTCCAGTTCTGGCATTAGGAGTTCTTGAAATAGTTTTCAATAGAAATGTCATTGTACTAAATGATTGTCATTTTTGCCCAACGTTCTTATTGAACGTAATTTCTGTAGGCCTTTGGTCAAAAGTCATTATGAAATTTCAATAAAGGTTGTTACTTTGAATATCATTATGAATGGAGTCACTATAATGACTGGATTTATCTAATGGCATTTATATATTATCACAGCCTGTGAATGTAGTGTACAAATCAAGTAAGCGCCCTAGAATAAATAATGTCATCGATATTTATCTTTGGCACCATCGGCTGGTCATATCAACAAGAACAGATTAACAGGTTAACTCAGAGGGCATCCTTCGAGTTGATGATTGTGAATCATTAACTACCTGTAAATCCTGTCTTCTTGGTAAAATGACCAAGTCATCTTTTACTGGAAAAGGTGAAAGAGCCAAAGAGCTATTGGGTCTAGTACATACTGATGTATGTGGACCAATGAGCACTTGTGCCAAAGATGGATATTACTACTTCGTTACTTTTACAGACGACCTTTCTAGGTTCGGTTATGTCTATCTTATGAGATATAAATCTGAATCGTTTAAAATATTCAAACTATATCATAAAGAAGTAGAAAAACAAATAGAAAAATGTATTAAGACCCTTCGATCAGATCGAGGAGGTGAATACCTTTCAAATGACTTTGTGACATATCTAAGGAAGAATGAGATTCTCTCCAATGGATTCCTCCAGAAACACCGCAGTATAACGGTGTGTCGGAAAGAAGGAATCGAACTCTGTTAGATATGGTTCGGTCCATGATGGGTTTTGCAAGCTTGTCAATATCATTTTGGGGATATGCATTAGAATCAGCTTATCATATTCTCAATAAGGTTCCAAGTAAGTTTGTTTCTAAAACTTCACATGAGATGTGGTATGGACATAAACTGGTTATCACCTATCTGAGAGTCTGGGGATGTCCGGCTTATGTGAAACGTGCAAAATTAGACAAACTTGAACCCAAATCTGACAAATGTTTTTTTATCGGCTATCCAAAAGAAACCAAAGGATATTACTTCTACAATACTGAAGAACAAAAGTTGTTCATTAGTAATAGAGCAGTTTTTCTTGAAAAGGAGTTCCTTAGTGAAGGAACAAATAGCTATATTGAACTTGAGGAAGTTCATCAAGTAGAAGGAATAACACAAACCAGTAAACCCTTAGAATCTGAGTTGATTAGATTAAACTCAAAACCCATTTTAGATGCACCATTAAGGCGATCTGGTAGAGTACCACATCAATTGGATAGATACTTAGGTTTCTTAGTCCATAACGAGGATCCTATTGAGCTCGATGAGAACAACGAGGATCCGATCACCTATATGGATGCTATGCAAATGACTGACTCTGATAAATGGCTTGATGCCATAAAATCCGAACTTGATTCCATGAAAGACAATAATGTATGGACATTAGTTGACCCACCCGAAGGGATAAAACCCATAGGATATAAGTGGGTTTTCAAAAGGAAAAGAGGCACAGACAGTAAGGTAGAGACCTATAAAGCACGTCTGGTTGCCAAGGGGTATCGTCAACATTATGGTATTGACTATGACGAAACGTTTTCTCCTATGGCAATGCTGAAATCCATTCGGATTATGCTAGCTATAGCAGCACACTTTGATTATGAGATTTGGCAAATGGATGTTAAAACCGCTTTTCTAAATGGTAATTTAGATGAACAGGTGTATATGATACAGCCTAAAGGTTTTATATCTGAAGACGAGTCTAAAGTGTGCAGGCTACAGAAGTCCATTTATGGACTTAAGCAAGCATCTAGGAGTTGGAACATACGATTTGATAATGTGATCAAATCTTATGGCTTTATTAAGAATAAAGAAGAACCTTGCATTTATAAATGGGCTAACGGTTCCGTTATTGTATTTCTTGTATTATATGTGGATGATATTCTCTTAATCGGGAATGATGTCCCTGCATTACAAGGAATAAAGACATGGTTATCATCATAATTCTTCATGAAAGATCTGGAAGAAGCATCATACATCCTAGGGATGAAGATCTATAGAGATAGATCTAAGAGGATGCTTGGTTTATCCCAATCTACGTACATTGACACCGTGTTAAAAAGGTTTAGCATGGAGAATTCCAAAAAAGGCTATCTTCCGATAGGCCATGGAATTCATCTTTCTAAGAAGGATTGTCCGACAACTCCTAATGAAAGAGAACGTATGAGTCGAATTTTATATGCTTCGGCAGTGGGATCGATTATGTACACCATAACATGTACAAGACCAGATGTGGCATACTCACTAGGAGTAGTGAGTAGATACCAATCTGATCTAGGAGAAAAACACTGGCAAGTTGTTAAGATAATCCTTAAGTATTTGAGAAATACTAAAGACCAGTGGTTAGTCTATGGAGAGTCTAATTTGAAACTTGTTGGATATACTGATTCCAGTTTCCAATCAGATCATGATGATAGAAAAAGTGTGTCAGGTTTTGTGTTTATCCTGAATGGTGGAGCTGTTTGCTGAAAAAGTTCCAAGCAACATACAGTGGCAGATTCAGTGTGCGAGGCAGAGTACATCACTGCACCAGATGCTGCGAAAGAAGCTGTGTGGCTGCGAAAGTTTATCTCTGAGCTTGGAGAGACACCTTCCATAGATGGACCAGTCCTGTTGTATAGTGACAGCACTGGTGCCATAGCTCAAGCAAAGGAATCACGAGCACATCAGCGCACCAAGCACATACTGCGTCAGTTTTATCTCATTCGAGAGATTGTAGAACGAGGTGACATAAATCTTCAAAAGGTTGATGGAAAGGAAAACCTAGGTGACCCATTTACTAAAGCACTCAACATCAAGGAGTTTGAAGACTATAAATTGAAGATGGGTTTTAGATACTGTAATGAATGGCTTTAGGCTAAGTGGGAGTTTGTTCGGAATTGTATCCTAAAGTCAATCATTTGATGATTGTGCTAATATAATTACATATAAATTGATATATTAATAAAAGTTATTTGGCAGTTTATTCATTACAAGAACATCTTCTTAAAACTCCTAATAGTAATGAAGCCCTCAGGATCTTCCTTCACGATAAAGGAGGATTTATCTATGAAGGTCCTCAAAAGAGTTCGCGACCAAATGATATACTATGAAAGGGCCATAGTACTATCAATTATAGGATTGTATATCATATTTATTGGTTGTACTCTTAACCAAGGAGTATAGAGACACTGGTATGATATACAGGTGAAAGTCTAGGAGTACATTTCACCGAACGTGACTCATTTCTGGATACGCTGCTGTCAAGAGTTAATCCGAGAAGATATAGGTATAAGTATCCTTCAGACCTGAAGATCATAACCGGTGACTTGCAAGCAACTCATTGTACTTAGGTGCCAGACCACCTAGATTTTTAATCCAGCTACGAAAGGTTACTGGGTGCAGTCAAGTACTTGTGGTAGTCAGTTGTGGATCAAGATGGAATTTGACCTATCCCGTTAAAAGGAGAAATGCTTGTGTTTCAATTTAGCAAGACCTTGGCCAAGGCACTTCATGTGAAAGTCACATGATCACTAAAATTGAAATCACTTTATGGATTTGTTGTTTAGAGTTGACATGCTCTTAAGCCATCTTTAGCATCTGTGGCCAAAAGGATGAATTATACGGTAACTGTTTCTTAGGGTTCTTGGAGTTTGCTTGGCAACTCTTCGACCTATCTGGACGTCGGGTTCCATTGCTAGATGGGCACATCGATTAGTATAGAAAGTTGTTTCTATGCTACCGGCTTAGGTTCGAACCTAGAGAGTCACACACATAGAAGTTTCCTAGGATGATCTATTTGTTGATCAACAATTGAGAATCGTATATGATTTAATTAATCAATTTGATTGATTGAATTATCTCAGGGTTAAATACAAGTGAATAAGATTCAATTTGGTTTAAGTCTATTAGAAGGACTTATCAATTTCAAATATTAATTTGAAATTAGACTTGATTTGGATTTAAATAGATTCAGGATTAGCCAAATTTGATTTGGGCTAGGACCATGATCTATGTAGGTTTAGTCCAATAAATTCAGATCAGCTTAAACCAAAACCTATCTCATGATGAGATAACTAAAGTATGAGAGATTAAATTCACATATAGAATTTAATATGTAACATTAATCTTCTCCAAATGATTCCGTTGGAATTCTAAAGTGTTAGAATCTATATGGAATAAATGTGCCTCTTTGAATCAACTAGGCGATGGAATTCTAAGTATTAGAATTCACATCTCTTTAGTTCTCACTGAACGTTGGAATTAACAAAACATCGTATCTCTTTGGTTCAGCATCTCTTTGCTTTTTACCGAATGGCGGAATTCTAAATGTTAGAATTTAATGGGCTGGCTAAAATGAGACTATAAATAGAGGACATCCCTCACCAGATAAGAACAACAACACACGATATGCCGTGGATTGAAATTCTAAATAGTTAGAATAGAAATTCCTGGTGATTCTGGTGTTAGCAAAAGTTTGGTGGATCTTGAAGGAAGATTCAAGTGAGAGGATTCAAGATTAGCAAAGTTATTTTTCCGTGAGCTAGCACTCCCGAAAATCCGATCATTCGGGGCTTCACGTGGACGATACTAGAGGCCGGACGATTGAACGGCTGCAGAGCATAAAAGGATTTACTAACTGCCCTTAAGGTAAGTGATATAATCCCTAAATCTTAAGGCATGATTCAAGGCAAAAAGTACGACTTCATACCTTGAGGATCAAGATATGATCTTGATGATTTTATTTATATGCATATTTTAGATCAAACGATCCTATATATAAGGCAAAGATATGATCTTGATGCATGTTAGATAGATTAATATTTAATCTTTAAATTTTCGTATTGATAATTGTTATCAAATTTTAAAATATGCATGCCTCGGAGATTATTTCTCCTTACAAATCTGTCCCTGAGGATCTTGGGCTTTGGAAATTAAATTGTATTTATTTTTCTTCCGTTGCATGATATATGAATTTGATTTATATAATGCATACGATATTCCCAACATTAATCAGTCAATCCCTACTCGGTCCAACTCTTTCGGATGCCTTGTCCTATTGAGCTCAAGTTCTTTAGGGACTGACATCTGGTTAATTTTAAAGTTAAAGGCTTGGGTTAATGCAAAATGAAGGATATGATTTATGGGCCAAGGAAGGATGATCAACTCCCCACTTTATCTTGATTAGGGGTTTGTGCCCTTAAAGTATTTTATGAAAATGCAATGCAATTCAAACAAGGTGTCTAAACAAGTTAAATTTTTTTAAAGTTTATTATTTATTTTTTTAAAATTAATTATATTTTATGGAAAGTGTCTTAGGGTTTTCTTTAGGTTCTTTAAGGTAAGTTAATTAAAAGAAAAAGTTAATTAGGTTAAAAGTGGATTTGTGACAAGAAGAAAAGTAATTTTTTTAATGTTAAAAAGAAAATAAAAAATCTAATAATTAAGGTATTTAAAATAATAATAAGCTAAAAAGAGCAATAACTATTCAATAAAAAAATTTAAAAGTTTTTTTCTCGTGAGCTAATCGTGCCTAGATCCTCGGCAATGATGCCAAAATTTGATCGCTATAGTTGGTGGTCAAAATAAAACTTACTCACTACTATAGCTAGTGGTGAATCGAAATCGTAGATCAAGAGCAATTATTTCAAAAAAAAGAAAAAAATCATCTATAGAGGATTATATTAAGAATAGCGGTTATTAAAAGATAATAACTAATTAATTAATAAAATTAAAATAGCATGAGAAGCAATCCAAGAATTCGAATCCACCATGTAAACAAGTTTTATCTTCTTTTTTATATTGCACTAGCAATAATTTTTGCAAATTCAAGGTTAAAATAATTTATCTCTTATCAGGCACATACCATAATAAGAGATCATAGCACATTCTCTTAGAATATAAACTATCTAATTATTTGCAAAGTTAGAGATATAAACTACCATACTACGATCTGTCTCTCTTAGGCATATACCGTATCCTAAGATCATAGTATGTTGATAGAGGGTACAGGCCATGTATGTCAGATCAAAACCTCAATCAAAAAAATTAATTGAAAGATATATGAAGGAAGAGCATATTTTTATTGCATAAAAATTAAGAATAAAAAGAAAGATAGAACCTGGTTACAAGCTTTATCATTATCCCAAGTTGAAGGAATCTAGCCGTGCATTGCTGCTGCTAGCATTTCCTCCATAATTTTTCTCTTCCAGGTCTAAATACAACGATCTAAATAAAAAAATAAAAAGAACTTTGGAGAAAACTCTCCTCCCTCCTAAACTGTCTTAGGTCCTTCTTTTATAGTGCTTGTCTAGGACTTTCTCCTAATCAAAGTTGGAGCTCAAGATTGTTAAGATATCATAAGAAAACTCCTCAGCCATCCGTTCCAATCACCTGCCTTAGTTTGCACCGAGAATCATGAGAAATCATCTCTTCCTTCCTTTTCGGATAAACATAGTCCTGATTTGAGTTTCGTCTGTATCGTTGGACTCCAAAAATCAAGCTCTTTTTATCTATAGTCTCCTTTTCTTCAAACATCCATAAAATGTATCAATTTTTAATAAATTTAAAGTAATTAATATTTATTTTAATAATTAAATTTGGATAATAAATAGACTTATTAGAGGGTCTTTGTAGGGACCATCTTTCGCTTCTTGCGACGTGCACCACCTCTAAGTCAAAGAATGAATTTCAACCGCATCACTGCCCTGTACCTAAAGAAATGTTACCAAGAAAATAAACGTGGCTTGATCACAAATCGAAAAGACCAAATGGGGTTAATTGCTTGATTGATATTAAGAGTGTTAACAATAAGAAGCAATGGTTAACCTACTATTCTTATAGCATTATTCAAAGGCATATCCAACGCTAACCAAATTTTGTCGTTCAGAAGTAACTTTGTCACGTCCCACATCTGAGGATGAATCAAGGCACAGCAATTCATCGCATGCATGTAAAATTAAGATCTCATGTCATGCAAGGCTTCTTATTCAAACTTGATTTCAAATAATTCATTTAATTCTACTAATAATAATCCATAAAGTGATCAAATCGAAATATTACAACTATGACTACAATAACAGGAAGTCCAAATAAAATTCTAATGTAACAACTAGATCATTATCTTGAATCAAAAACTACATTAGTTTTTCAGAATCTCTTTTATGACTTAGTATTTGAAATAAAAAGATCTAAAATTTTTTGTAAGCTAACACTTAGTAAGTAAACTCTAATTATACTTAAAGGGATCATGCATGTAAGCATAATGACATAATTTAAAATACATATGTATTACAACAATGCTTAAAATAACATTTTTATACTTATGCCGACAATCAAATAATTTACAGAAATCAATGTTTTATAAGTAAATAATAATAATTCTTATTTTCTTTTAGAAAATAAGAATTATTATTTAATTTTTAGATGATCCGATAGCAACTCTTCAATCAATAATTATGGCCACATGCAAACCTTATGATAACCAACATATCATCTTGGCATGAGTTATAAATAAAAACTATATAAGTCTCCTATTGAAAGGATCCTAATATCTAAACCTTCGTGCCCTCGTAGGCTAAGTCTACATAATATAAAATATAGATTGATTGAGATTTAATATTTATACATATTCAAAATAATTTATTTCACATACTCATAATTTTTAAATTTATTTTAAAGTATTTAAAATACTTTACAATATAATTTTTAGCAATCTCACCATAAAGCTTAATGTATAAACTAATAAAATAAACTAGATGACATAATAAAGTTGCTTGATCCAATTTTTATATAACATTATATGTAAAGTAATTTATAAAATTTGAACTATCATTTCATATCATAAATATATTTATAACATATTTCAAATTAAATACTAGGCATAATGTAAAAAAATTCATAACAATATTTGTCTAATTTATAGTAAAACTAGATATATGGATTTTCAAAATATAACAATACCTTAATAGGTTATTTAATCTAATTTTCTATGCAAATAAATCAATAAAATATTGATAAAATATTTTAACAACCCATGAATAATTTTAGTAAAATACTCTAACTATGATTAGGTTGCTTATAAAATTCTAAAATTCAAATCTTATAAAATTTTGGAAAGCACTCTAAATATAAACAACTTAATTGTTGGCTGCATCTTTTTTTTTTTTTTTTTTGATCTTTCAATCTTTATCTTCTTTATTATTAATTTAATATTAAAATATTTCTATTAAACCCTATTTATGAAGAGCTTTTCTGAACTCACTTTTCATATAAACTTTTCAATTCTTATAGAAAACTAATATCTTTAAAAAAACTATAGAGATTAATATTTAGTAAATATTTTAAAATAGATTCTTAATTCAAAATTAACTGCCAATCCATCTAACATAGTTTTGAGAGATTAAAAAAGTCACCATCCTAACCATAGATGGCAGTTTCATAATTTATCAAAAGTAATATATGTTCATAAGATTGCATTTAAATTTTTTAATTGAATTTTGATTTGAATGATTCAAATGCATTAGAAAGTTAACTTCATATAAGAAATCATAAATATAGATTCAATAAAAAATTTTAATTTATTATTTTTAATGATATTTTTAATCTTAGTTCAAATAAATTAGGTTCTAATTTAAATTGAGCTAGCTCAAAAGAGCGGGATCTCACAAACTTAGAAGGTAAATTGATAATATATTTGGGTATAGTTTGTTATATTTGTGTGTTTTTTTAATACAGTAATAAAATTATAGTTCCCATCCTTTTTTAAGAAAATGTTTTCATTTTTTTGTGATAACATAGGATGGCCACAAGAAAGGAAAAAAAAAAAAGAGCCTCGCAAATAAAATACTCCTAGAATTCTTCTCAACTGAATGCATGAGTCCATGTGTGTCACATTGAGAATGAATCATTAATGAGCAACGACGACGAAACAGTGAACAAAATCCTATAGATAACCCATATTTTGCAAAGCTATATATATAGATAACCACTCAAACTCGAAATGTTTAGGTCCTAAACTTTTTATTTTATTTGCAAAAGATAGTACGGTGAAGGAAATATATTCATATAATAATTATCCAAATCTAGATTTTCAATGACGTGCCATGAAAAAAAAACAAATCAAATCTAGATCATTTAGACGTTAAGTAAAATTCAATATTATAGCATCATGTTCACTAAAAAGTAAAAACCTTGAATGCAGCACTTGGTTGGGTTTCAAGTTATTTGTATACAAGTTGTTGGGGGTAAAATCATCATTGCGTCAATATTCGTGCGAGGCGGCTAAGACCGACCTATTCCATAGCTCGGTTCCTTCCGGGCTTCCGTAGCTCGGCCCTTTCGAGCCTCCATAGCTCGGTCTCTCTGGGCTTCCCTAGCTCGGCCTTCCCGTGCTTTCGTAGCTCAGCCTCTCCGGGCTTCCCTAGCTCGGCCTTCCCGGACTTCCGTAGCTCGGCCTCTCCGGGCTTCCCTAGCTCGGCCTTCCCGGGCTTCCCTAGCTCGGCCCTTTCAAGCCTTCGTAGCTCGGTCCCATCGAGCCTCCGTAGCTCGGCCCCTTCCGGGCTTCTATAGCTCGGCTCCTCTCGGGCTTCCATAGCTCGGCTCTTCCGTGGCTCGCTTCCCCCCGAGTCTCCACGGTCCGGCTTCACCAAGCGATCCACACCCTAATACCTACCTCCGTGGAACCTGACGCGGGAGAGCCCAGGCTTACCCAAACAGCACCCTAGACAAGGAATCATGTCAAGGCGTGGCCTAAAACCTATCGTAACCGCCCCAGGTCTACTCGACCGGATCTCGAAATATCAGGGTGCTCTCCCAGCCGTCGATCCCCTAGCAAATAGGATACGGATTCCATGGCCCCACAGTGGCCTGATTCTATCCACCTCTGTATCCTAACAACCTCTGAACCTTCCACAAGACGCTCAAGGTCCAAGTGACAGTCTATAAATTGGACACTCCCATATTCCCTCAGGTACGCATCTCTTGGCGCACACGCACCTTTTTACACGCGCACTCCCACTTCTCTCTCCGGTAGCTCGTCGGTGCTCCTGCCCTCTGGAGCTTTCGATTGGCCGCCCCTGGAGAGGCTTCCCGGAGAGATCCACCTCCCCATTGTCTGGTTGATCGCCGATTTCTTCTCCACTGACTTGAGCGTCGGAGGGTCTTCTGCGGAGGGCCACCTCCAGTGCCTCCCGCATGTGGACTTCTTGTGCAGGTCCGCCTCCCTCTTCCTGGAGATCGACCGCGCCCAAGTCGGAGGACGGATCCCGGCGGCAACAGATTGGCGCTAGAGGAAGGGCCTCAAGTCCCATCAAAACTTGAAGAAAGGAGACAAGGATCTAAATCCGGAGAGGAACTTCTTCAATGGCCAACCGGAGGAGAGCAACCTCTGAAGCCCAAGATCAGGTCGCTTCCCAGAGACCTGATCCGACTGGCGGTACAGCGCCGCAACCTCCACCGGTCGAAACCCGTCACCGCCCGCTATCCCGGTGACCCAGGACCAGTTCGCTACACTAGTCCAGCAAGTCCAGGCCCTTACCCATCTGGTTCAAGAGCGCCTTGCACCTCCTCCTGCTTCGCACCTTCAGAAGGAGGCAGCGATTTCTTCTTCACCGGTGACCTCCTCCTCTGATTCGCATGAATCCGCGGATCCCCCGCACCAGCCCAGAGGGGACAAACCAGTCCCGCGAGGCGGTGATGATAGAGATCCTCCCAAATCTCGGCGAGCCTGATCCCTCTCCCCGGTGACATCTCACCATGACTCAACACCGTCCTTGCGATTCTCATGCCCGGCTCCTCCTCTGACCGGCGAAGAAGAGATCCGTCGACAGATCCAGGAGATGCGTCAGGAGCTGGACGCCGCCAAGCGGGCCCATCCGCCCCAGCCCAAGGCGGAACAGGGCATCCCTTTCTCTAAGAGGATCATGGAGGAAGCGATTCCCTCCCATGTCAAGTTGCCAGCCGTTGAACCCTACCACGGCTCCACCGACCCGGATGACCATCTCAGCATCTTCCGGTCGATTATGATGTTCCACGGAGCATCTGATGCGGTCCTCTGTCGCGCCTTCCCCTCCACCCTCAGAGGATCCGCCCGAACCTGGTTTAATGCTTTGAAGCCAGGTTCCATTGATTCATTCGACGAGCTGAACCACCTTTTCATTGGCCAGTTCGTCAGCAGCCGCCGCCACCGACGAAGATCTGACTCCCTCTCCGAAGTCAAGCAGAGAGAGGGGGAGTCCTTGAGGAATTACCTTGGCCGTTTCAATAAGGCCATGTTGGAAGTGGACCACCTTAATCATGAGGTGGCCATGTCTGCTTTGGCGGGGGGAGTTTCAAAGGAGAGCGACTTCTACCTAGCTATGGAGGTCAGCTACCCCCCATGTCTCTCTGATATGATGGCCCTTGCGGACAAGTATGCTAGGGTTAAGGAATCGCGGAGAATTGCTCGCGCTGAGCAGGCAAAGAAGCAGGAGCCCAAAGTCCCCGACAGGCACCGTCCCGCCCGGCGGCCAAGTCCACCTCGCCGCCAGAGAGTCCCTCCGCTGCCGCCAAGGAATCGCTCTCGGAGTCCTCCTAGGCGATTTGATTGCTATACTCCGCTGACTGTGCCCCGAGCGCAAATCCTTATGGAAATAGAGCGCCAGCTCCCTCGGCCAGTGCCTCTCCGAGGGAACCCGACCCGAAGAGATCCCGCCAAGTATTGCCGCTACCACAGAGAGCACGGTCATGACACTGAAGAATGCTGGCAGCTGAAGAATGAGATTGAGAGGCTGATTCGGCGGGGACGACTGGATCAGTTTAGGAGGGCGCCCGAGCCACAACAACAAGGAGGTGACCGCCGGCCCGAGCTTCAACAACCTCCTCCTCCACCAAATCCGCCCGTGATCGGTCGTATTAACATGATTGAGGAGGCCAGCGGATCGAGCCCCAGAGGCGACGGTGATGGATCAGTGCCAAAGAGGGCACGGACGGGCAAACTCTCCTTCTCCGATGATGATTTTCTTGGGATACAGCTCCCCCATGATAATGCACTAGTTGTATCCCTTAATTTGAACAACTATGATGTAAGCCGAATCCTAGTTGATAGTGGAAGTTCGGTAAATATTTTGTACCTCGGTGTGTTTGCCAGGATGAAATTGCTCATAGAAAATCTTCGAGCCGTGGATTCCACCTTGATGGGATTCACAGGCAACATCGTCGTCCCGGAAGGGGTCGTCACCCTGACGGTCCGCGCGGGAACCTGGCCCCTTGTGACCATTGTTCAGACAGACTTCCTAGTGACCAACCTCAGATCCCCCTATAATGCAATATTCGGCAGGCCCGGTCTGATGTCCCTCAAGGCAGTTGTCTCCATCCCGCACCTATCCAAGAAGTTTCCCACTGAGCGAGGAGTTGGAGTTGTTCGAGGGAGTCAGGCCATGGCTCGGCAGTGCTTTGTTACAAGCCTACAATCTGGAATGCCAGAGGTTGATGGGCTAGATGCTCGCGAGGACTTCGCCGAACAAAGGGGAGAACCGGCGAAGGAATTAGAGGAGGTACCGCTGGACGAAGCCCGACCCGACCGAACCATCAAAATTGGGTCGCTGCTCAAAGAAGAGCCTCGACACAGATTGATCGGTTTCCTTCGAAGTAATGCTGACATCTTCGCCTGGTCCGCCTCCGATATGCCAGGGATCAGCCTCGAGGTTCTCGTCCATCATCTCAACGTGGACGAGATGCACCGGCCGGTTAAGCAGAAGAAGAGAAGCTTCGCCCAGAGCGACAAAAGGCCATCGAGGAAGAGGTAGACAAACTCATCAAGGCCAATTTTGTCCGAGAGGTAAATTACCCGAGCTGGTTGTCAAATGTCGTCATGGTGAAAAGTCGAACGGCAAATGGAGAATCTGCATCGACTTCACCGACCTCAACAAGGCCTGCCCGAAGGACAGTTTCCCCCTCCCTCGGATCGACCAGCTCGTGGATGCCACCTTAGGCCACCAGACGCTGTCGTTCATGGACGCCTATTCCGGCTACAATCAGATCCGAATGGCCCCTGAAGATGAAGAAAAGACCGCCTTCATAACCGACCGAGGCACTTACTATTACCGCGTTATGCCTTTTGGTCTTAAAAATGCAGGTGCCACCTACCAGAGGCTGGTCAACAAAGTGTTCAAGGAGCAGATCGCCAGAATATGGAGGTATACGACATGCTGGTTAAAAGCAGGGAGGCTTCACGACATGTTGAGGACCTCGCGGAGAGCTTCACCACGTTGCGCAAATATGGGATGAAGCTCAACCCGACCAAATGCGCCTTCAGCGTCAACTCAGGGAAGTTCCTCGGCTTCATGGTCTCCCAGCGAGGTATCGAAGCCAACCCCCAGAAGATTCAAGCTCTCCAACAAATGGTGCCCCCGGCATCTGTCAAAGAGGTCCAGCGCCTAACCGGGAGAATAGCGGCCCTAAACCGCTTCGTGGCGCGGTCGGCCGAGAGATGCCTCCCCTTCTTCAAAACCCTCCGATCGGCTAAAAACTTTCAGTGGACTCCCGAATGCCAAAGGTCATTTCAAGATCTCAAGAAGTACCTCGGTTCGCCCCCGCTCCTCAGCAGTCCGACCCCAGGAGAGACTCTATTCTTGTACCTAGCTGTTTCGGAAGGTGCAGTTTGCTCGGTGCTGATTAAGGAAGAAGGCAAGGTCCAAAAGTCGATCTACTATGTCAGCAAACTACTCCGCGATGCGGAGACGAGGTACAACAGAATTGAGAAGATGGTGATGGCCTTAATCATCTCAGTTCGAAAGCTGCGGCCGTACTTTCAAGCACATTCCGTGACGGTCCTGACAGACCAACCCATCAAGGCAGTAGTCCACCGTCCCGAGACATCGGGAAGAATAACCAAATGGGCTGTCGAGCTAAGTGAGCATAACATACACTTCCAGCCTCGCCCAGCCATTAAAACTCAGGTGCTGGCCGACTTCCTTCTCGAATGTACCGTCCCGGAGGACGGTTCTACTCCAGACTCCCCCAAGGAACCAAAAGCTGGAGCCCGATGGCTCCTCCATGTCGACGGGTCATCTAATGCCCATCGCTCCGGTGTAGGCCTAGTTCTTACCAGTCCCGAGGGGATAACCTTTGAATATGGCGTCCGATTCTCCTTTCCGGCCTCTAACAACGAAGCCGAGTACGAAGCTCTGTTAGCCGGTCTCCGGATCGCCCGCAATCTGAAGGTAGAAAAGCTCAACGCCTTCACCGACTCTCAGCTGGTAGCCGGCCATGTTTGGGGAGAATTTGAAGCCCGAGAGCCGAACATGGTTCGATATCTTCAGGAGGTACGGAACATGCTCCCACATTTTGTCGAATTTGAGATTATTCAGATTCCCAGATCCGAGAACGCTCGCGCCAACCTACTCTCCTGATTGGCGACTGCGGAAACAATGGATGCCGAGCAAAAGTTCACTTGGAGACCCTGGAAAAGCCGAGCATCACGGAAGCCGACCGAGTGATGCAGGTCGAGGCCGAACCATCCTGGTTCGACCCGATCCTCAAATATCTTAAAGAAGGGTCGCTCCCGTCCGACCGAAGAGAGGCCAGAAAGCTGAAGTTGCGGGCCGTCCACTACGTACTGGTTGACAACCAACTTTACAAGCGATCTTTTTCCATGCCGCTGCTTAGATGCCTTCGCCCATCCGAGGCAGACTATGCTCTACGCGAGGTGCATGAAGGGATTTGCGGCAACCATCTCGGAGGCCGGTCTCTATGCCACAAGGTTTTGCGACAAGGCTATTACAGGCCAACCATGCAAAAAGAGGCGGACGATCTAGTCCGAGCCTGCAACCCCTGCCAGAGACATTCAAGCATCCAAAGGCTCCCTTCCGCCGAATTAGTTTCTATATCCTCTGCTTGGCCCTTTGCCAAGTGGGGGATGGATATCCTCTGTCCATTCCTGCTTGCGACAGGACAGCGGAAGTTTCTATTTGTCGCCATTGACTACTTCACCAAATGGGTCAAGGCGGAAGCGGTTGCACAAATTACCGAGGCACGGGCCAGAGATTTTGTTTGGAGGTCCATCGTCTGCCGATTTGGTCTCCCGCACACTATAATCACCGATAACGGCAAGCAGTTTGATAACTCCAAGTTCCGCCAGTTCTGTGAAGAACACGGAATCCATCACCACCTTACTTCGGTCGGGCACCCACAAGCCAACGAAGCGGCCGAAGTGACCAATAGGACCCTCCTCCAGGGAATCAAAGCTCGCCTCTCCAGAGCCCAAGGCAGATGGGCGAATGAGCTAGACCACGTCTTATGGGCCTAACGCACCACCCCGAGAATCCCGACAGGCGAAACCCCTTTTCGAATGGCTTTCGGTACAGAGGCCGTTATCCCTGTGGAGGTCGGCCTCCCATCATTGCGGGTGGAAAGCTACTCAGAGGAAGCTAGCAACGAACAGCTCCGCACCAACCTCGACTTGGTGGAAGAAATTAGGGAGAAGGCCCGGATCAGGATGGCTGCTTATCAACAAAGGGTGGCCCGCTACCACGCTTCTAGAGTCAAAGGGAAGGCCTTCCTACCCGGCGACCTTGTCCTTCGAAAGGCCTCTGTTTCTAAGCCGCTGGAACAAGGAAAACTGGCGCCAAACTGGGAGGGCCCGTACCAAGTAGCGGAGATCATCGGACCGGGGACCTACAAGCTACAAGATTTGGATGGGAAATCCATTCCCCGAATGTGGAATTCGGACAATCTCCGAAAATATTATCAGTAGGGTACGTCCTCTTCAAATTTATTTTCATATGCCTCATTATATCTTCCTGTCGGCACATTTTCCTCAATGCAAATCATAATGCACTACATCACCAAAATTGCAAAAAGAAACAGATGCTGCTTACCAATCCTCGGCACGACCGAGTTCCTTGTCTGGACAGGAATTCTCCGAACCTCGGTTGGGCCGAGCAACAAAATCTCTGAACCTTGGCAGGGCCAAGTAAAATATTCTCCAAACCTCGGCTGGGCCGAGCAACAAAATCTTCGAACCTTGCCAGGGCCAAGTAAAATATTCTCCGAACCTCGGCTGGGCCGAGCAACAAAATCTCCGAACCTTGGCAGGGCCAAGTAAAATATTCTCCGAACCTCGGCTGGGCCGAGCAACAAATTCTCCGAACCTTGGCAGGGCCAAGTAAAATATTCTCCGAACCTCGGCTGGGCCGAGCAACAAAATCTCCGAACCTTGGCAGGGCCAAGTAAAATATTCTTCGAACCTCGGCTGGGCCGAGCAACAAATTCTCCGAACCTTGGCAGGGCCAAGTAAAATATTCTCCGAACCTCGGCTGGGCCGAGCAACAAAATCTCCGAACCTTGGCAGGGCCAAGTAAAATATTCTCCAAACCTCGGCTGGGCCGAGCAACAAAATCTCTGAACCTTGGCAGGGCCAAGTAAAATATTCTCCGAACCTCGGCTGGGTCGAGCAACAAAATCTCCGAACCTTGGCAGGGCCAAGTAAAATATTCTCCGAACCTCGGCTGGGCCGAGCAACAAATTCTCCGAACCTTGGCAGGACCAAGTAAAATATTCTCCGAATCTCGGCTGGGCCGAGCAACGAGTCCTCCGAGCCGTGGCAGGGCCAGGTAAAAATCATTCGGGCTAAAATCCCAGCTAAAAACCGAAGTACACAGGCCCCGATTAAAGCCAGGCAACTTCCAAATAGTCCCCGAAGGACTTCGTCCGGTTTGAAAACGAGCGCGTTAAGCAAAAACCGTCGACGCACAAAAAGAAGCCACCATTGGCAAACCCCTTTAAAGGGCCATTAAGCCCCACGTAATCGGCCAGAGGCCCCAAGCAGAGCTAGGAGATTCCCCTCCACTGCTGAAAATCTTTGGGTAACGACCCCTATAACCCGTCGTTCAAAGCGTCTACATCAACCCACAAAACGATAGGGCCACGCCAACACCCTAATTTATCACGCGGATCAAGGCTATAATTCTCGAAGAAGAAGAGGACTTCCAAAGCAGATCCATTTTCATTTTAAGAAAAGGGGTTACATAGACAGAAAACAAAAAACAAACAGAGACCCCCGGATCATGGTTTGGAGTTGCTCCCGGGGGCTAGCAGTTCCTCCAGGCACTCCGTCAGGTCGGCCACTTGCTGACGAAGGGACGCGATCTCCTCTTTTTGCCAGTCCACCACCCGGCGCAGGGCCTCAGCCTCCCTTGAGCACACATCCATGTACTCTTCGACGACCCTTACGAGCTGTTGATCGCTCACAAGAGTCGACGCCAATCCCAAACCATCGACAGTAATGGAGACACGCCCCCTCTCCGAGCGCAGCAGACCATCGAGCGAGGTACGTAGCTCGCCTGACGATCGCCCTGGATAGGCCATTGTTTCAGAACTTGAGCTGATGGATGGCCGAGGCCGATGTCCCTCGGTCACATTTATACTCGCTGGGCAGGTATCTCAATCGGTCGCGCCGTAACCACCGACCCATAAGGGCTTGCCACGTATCGTCATTCAATGCCTGCAGAAACCGACGTGCCGCGCCCCATCCCGAGCAAGATCGATAAGCGCGAGCAGACTATTCAGGAATTCCCCCCAAATAGAGCATTTTTCGATCTGTCGGCCTTCGCAATAAATACTTTCACCGCTTCCCCAAGCCTCTTAAGGCCGGCCTCTTTTTCGGGAAACACGGAAGGTAGGAGTCCAGCATTCGGCCAATAACCTGTCCCCTCGAGAAGAGTAGCGTCACCAATAAAAAAGTGTGACAATATACCGTCCGTTTCGCTCTGGCGCCCCTTACCAAGCGCCATGTGGGCTTGACGCTGTGGCCCACAATGACGACTGAGTCACTCCCTTGAAGCCCGAATCTCCGAACCTTGGCAGGGCCAAGTCAAATATCTCTGAACCTTGGCTGGGCCGAGCAACTGAATCTCCGAACCTTGGCAGGGTCAAGTCAAATATCTCCGAACCTCGGCTGGGCCGAGCGACTGAATCTCCAAACCTTGGCAGGGCCAAGTCAGATATCTCTGAACCTCGGTTGGGCCGAGCGACTGAATCTCCGAACCTTGGCAGGGCCAAGTCAAATATCTCCGAACCTCGGCTGGGCCGAGCGACTGAATCTCCGAACCTTGGCAGGGCCAAGTTAGATATCTCTGAACCTCGGTTGGGCCGAGCGACTGAATCTCCAAACCTTGGCAGGGCCAAGTCAGATATCTCCGAACCTCGGCTGGCCCGAGTGACAGGTTCCCTGAACCATGATGGGAAAAAGTACAGATTCCCTGAACTTCGGCCAAAGCCGACCTGCGATAATTTGAGCCCCGGTAAGAGCAAAGCACAAAAATACCGAGCTTCGGACCAAAGTAAGGGGCATATTTCGTAGAACGATCCCTGAACCGTCGCGCAAACCTCGATTAGTTCTGACAGCGCGGGACCCTCGTCTAAGGACGAGCGGGACACCTTTGTACCCCACAAACAACAATGACGGCAAACTCGGCACAAAAAAGATAGAGATTGAAAAACAGAACATAACTCTCTTTATTGCCGATCAAGATCAGTTACAAATGCCTCACAGGCATTACAAGAGCATTGAAATGCATAAAATAAAGGCAAATACAAAACTCGGGCAACTGCTCCAAAGCAGACCTAGGCAACTGTGATGCTCCGACGTCCGGATCGACAAATCAGGCAAACCACGAAACGGTTAGCCCGCCTGGACGGTCGATAAAACTGACCCTCCATGGCTCCCGCCGAATGAAGAGATTCAGAAGGTGGCACGGCCCGTGGATGCTGATTCTGAGGATTTGGACGAACCAGCCCGCTCCCTAGGAGGGGGTGCTGGATCGTAGGCCGCCGTCCGACTGAGAGGCTCGGGGACCATCAGACCCCGGTTGCTCCCATTTTCTCCACCCCGTGGCAAGGATTACCCTCAGAAAAGGGATGGGAATCCATGCCAGCGAAAGAGGGAGAATCTGTGCGTGCTACGGGGGTGTCGATACACTTCCTACCGTAAGCCCACCGTAACAGGCCGCAAAGATCACATTGAAAGCACATATGTGCGCTCTCCGTATGATCTCTGCGCCCTCCTTGTGCGCTCTCTATATGATCTCCGGGACTCATCCCCTAAGGGTGAGTCATTCTTCGGCATCTCCCCAGTCGCCCCAGCTATCCGGTGGCAAGGAGCCCATGAGAGGAAAGTTCGGTCCTCCCACTCGTAACAGCAGAGAAATGAGCATAATGGAAGCTCTGATGGAAAAGACACTTTGGGGATAACCAAGCGTGACCCCTCTTTCCCCCTTTTTATAGGCCAAAACAAACCGGGAAAGTTACCCAAGCTGTAAGTCCCGAGACCCAAACATCTGGCCCATGCCTCCACGTGGCCCCTCAGTATAGGCATGACGACCCGTTGCGCGCTGAGCCCACCGCTTGAATCGAGACGCGCGCGATGATTTCTCCTCTGATACCGAATCATGACCATTAAATGCAGAGGATCGACCACTGGCATTACAGAAACTGGCAGGTTCAGAGTATCATCCTGAGAAAATAACGTTCTCCAATGGTAGACGGTTGCGTGCACGACACGACAAAGTGACCTGCATGGGAAAAGAGCACCTTCCGAAAAGCTCTGCTATAGCTTTATGTTCCCCACTACGCCGTATCATCAATTCTGGTGAAATAAAAACCGAATCACCTGCGAAACAGCAGGGCGTTGGCAGAATAGCAGAAAGCGCGAAGGCCTACTTTGCCTGTCGGCCCCAGCCGACCTACTTTGTCCATCGGCCCCAGTCGACCTACTCTGCTTGTCGGCCCCAGCCGACCTATTTCACTTGTCGACCCCCACCGACCTATTCTGTCCATCGGCCCCAGCCGACCTACTTTGTTCGTCGGCCCAGCCGACCTACTCTACTTGTCGGCCCCAGCCGACCTATTTCGCTTGTCTGCCCCCGCCGACCTATTCTGTCCGTCGGCCCCAGCCGACCTACTTTGCCTGTTGGCCCCAGCCGACCTACTCTGCTTGTCGGCCCCAGCCGACCTATTTCGCTTGTCGTCCCCCGTCGACCTATTCTGTCCGTCGGTCCCGACCGACCTATTTCGCTTATCGGCCCCCGCCGACCTATCCTGTCCGTCGATCTCAGCCGACCGACTTCATGTCTCGGGTCTTAACTAAGGCACCCACCGAACCAGATTATTTTCCAGTTCGCTGGTCAAGGCTGTTCCCCTACTTTGGGCTAAGCCAATGCATTCCTTCAATCCCGGAATAAAAATGACATAAGGGTATCAGCGAGCCATAAGTCGCCCGCGATCGAGGCGAGACTGGACGACAACGATCCCACACAAGAAAGGCACTTAAGCAGAAATAGAAGATTCTCTTATTAAGAGACACCGAACAGACCCTTAAAAAACAGAATACAGGAGTGGCCCCTAAGGGTCAGGAACCACATCGATTCTGGCCGAGCTCTCAGTTACATCTACCGAAGTGTGACTAGACTCGCCCTTCTCTAATGCTTTTGCCCCCTCAGCGGCAGTTTGCGACCGTCCCCCAGAAATTGCGGCTTCGCTGGAACCTGGGATAGCACCAGGATCAGTGTCTAAGACGTCGACATATTCGTCCTCTTCTTTCCCCTTGGACTCACCCTCATCAGGAGTTTCAACATCCAGGAAAGAGATATCCCATTCCGGATGCTCGCTGGATATCTTCTCTTTGCATTCCTGCTGCCCATGTTGGAAGGCGCCAACACTGATAGCATCCTGCCTCTCCTTAAGTATGGCGAGCTGCATGTTGGCCTCAGCAGCCTGTTTCTCAGCCTCTGCGACTTGGGCCCGCAGAGTGACATTTTGCTCCTCGAACTCACCGGCTCGCGTCTCGAATTCTGAGCTCTTGTTACGGCTAGACACAAGCTCGCCTTGAAGAGCCCGAACCTCCAACTCCAACTTTGCCATCTGAAAAAGCCAAAGTAAGTCGGCATCACAAGAAGCCAGTGAAAAAAGCTAAAAAGGGGGGGGGGGGGGGGGGGAATGAGATCGTACCTCCTCCTCTCGTCTGGCCAACCTCTTGGCCAACTCCTCAGCCTAGCCCCTGGCTCTTGTCCTATCAGCCCCGACCAGCTCGACTCTCTCCTGCAGATTGTTGATCCTCAACTGCTTGGCTCCGATTTCCTCCTGGGCTTGGGACAGCTCGTCGTTCACTCAAGCTATCACCCCTTGTTGCCATTTAGCGCCCTCCCTCAAATGGGCAATTTCGCTGTCGCGACGCTTCAGTCGCTCCCCCACCTCGTCGAGCATCCTAGTCAAACGCTTCCTCTCGTCGGCAGCTTCCTTCTCCAGCCGACTCATACTCTCGCTATGTTCTCTCCGCATTGCCTTCACCTCCGCGGAATGTTTCGACTCGATTCTGGCTAGCTCCAAGCACGCGTTGTCATTCTTCGCCAGGAGTTCCTGCAACTCCTTCACCCTACGCTTCTACTTGGACACCTCGGCCAGAGCGACCTAGTGTGCCGCCCTTATTCCCTTCAAGCTCCTATCAGTCATGTCCATAAGCTCTTCGAACTTCTCAGACACTTTCAGTCGTGATCGAAGCTCGACATTATCCTTCTTGGCCTGAATGCTGGCCCCCGTCGCCAAACTCAGACGCCAGCACATCGCCCAAGAAAGCAAAACGCTCTGCAAGATAAAAGATGAATAAAACCCACGATGGGGTCACTCAAGAGACATCTACCGCATAAAAGAAATAACTTACCTGCGAGGCATAGGCCCGAGTCATCCTCATCAGGGTCGTATTATCGATGTTGGGAAGGAGATGGATACTCTCGGCCACGCCTTGCTGACCGAACACGGCATCGACCAGCTCCAAGTCCGCGAACTTGTCCGCCGAAGGATCCGCACCCGGATACAAGGCCGACCTCATTAAGGCGGAAAACGCCTCCTCAACACCAGCGCTCGAACTACTGGGCTGACCGTCCCCGCCTGAGGGACCGACCTGGGCAACCTCCGCCTGAGAGGCCCCCAATTTCCCAGCCTCCTCTATCAAGGCCCTGGCTTGGACTTCTTCGGATAATTCGGCTAGCCCAAGCGCCAGCCTCCCCAAAACCTTTTTCAAAGGAGCTCCCAATGCGGGGCTCCCGTCTTGCTGCGTCCCCTCCTTCGACGCACCTTTCCCGGTTACCACCATATGTGTCTCTACCACTGGGCCCCCCGGGGTCTCGGCCCGTCCTACCACTTGCGTCTCCCCCGCAGGCTCCCCCGAAGCCTCGGTCTGACCTGCCTCACTACTACCGGACTCCCCTGCAGAGAGGCCAAGAGAGGACTCTCCCTGAACCTCCTCGACTGCAGCTGCCCCATCTCCCTCTCCTGTTGGAGCCGGTGGCGATCCCGCGGGGACAGTAGTCTCCTCAGCAACAACCGCCTCCCCTAAATCCACCGCTGGTTCCTCTTTCAGGGGGGATGCGGTCGGACGGGTCAACGGGGCCTCGTCCGAGCTGTCCGATATCTCTAACACGAGAGGGCTGGGGGCCACAACCGCTCTTTCCGGATCCTCCTTCGCCCTCGGCGCTTCTGCCGTGACTGCACCGGCGCCTGGCGGGCTTCCTGCGGAGATGTGAGCCCTTTTCTCGGGCCTGCCACTATCCGCGCTGCTGCTCTCCCCGGGGCGCTTTCCTCTCTTCCTCTTGAAGAGGCTCGTCAAAGCCGACCTCTGGGCTGAAGGAACAAAACATACACGATCAGATCCAAGCACATTCATCGAGAAAACGCACAGCAAAAAATTTAAAATAGGAGATTCACCTTGTGGGTCCAGAGGGCTGAGCCCTGCTGTGAAAAGGGCCCCCTCCGATAGCAAGTCGTTGGCCAAAAATACCTATCCATTACGAAGGACGTCCAAGTCCCTCTCCTCCTGTGCCGACAAAACCGGATGCGTCTCCGCATCCCTCACAAAATCCCCCCATCTCCGAGGGAAGCCGAAACTGATGTTCCCCTCCGCGATAACGAACCGACTCTTCCACCCCTTGATGAAAGATGGCTTATCCACAATGACGTTGAAAGATCTCCGGGGTCCGATGTAGGGCCACTCTGATTTCCTTCCAGGAATCAAGTGGTAGCAAGTGCGGAAAAGGGGGAGAGTAGCGACGATTTGAATCTGATGGCACATCGAGATAAATCCGACGATGCTCCGCCAGCTGTTTGGAGCCACCATCGACGGGCAGATATTATAGTGGGTCATGATTTCCTTCACCAAGGGGTGGAGAGGAAAATGGAGACCCGCCTTCAAACTATCTTCATAGACAAAAACCCCAGACTCTAAATCCCGAGTAACTCTATCCTCGGGCTCCGGCACCCGCAGAACGACATCCAAGGGCATGCCATACCACTGGTGAATCCTCCCCAAATCCTCGGCAACGATTTCTGAGACCACGTCGTCGGGGCTCATCGCCATCTCGGTTGAAAGAAATACCAAAAGAAAACGATGAGCGTCGAAGAGGATGAAAGGCCGAAACTTTTCAAAAAATAAGATGAGAGGATGCTGCGAACATGCACATATATATATATAGTACGTCCATCGCCTTGCTTCCCCACTAAGAAAGCTGCCTTGAGGAGATAGGGCGCCTCACCCGAGGCGTCCGAAATCGCCTCGACAAACACCCGATTGATCGGGATTCACGACGTGGCATAATCCCAACCGTCACTTGCGGAGGAGCCTTAGCCCCGAAGGTAGTATGGCCCTATCGCATTAATTAGGGCATCATTGCACGAGCTGTCTAAACCAAGACGTCCCATCCGGGATGCGCCATTTGGACTTGTACTCCCTATGCCCGAACTTACGCTTCGAACTAGGGAGTGGAGGGCATGTGTTGGGGGGTAAAATCGTCATTGCATCAATATTCGTGCGAGGCGGCTAAGACCAACCTATTCCATAGCTCGGTTCCTTCCGAGCTTCCGTAGCTCGGCCCTTTCGAGCCTCCATAGCTCGGCCTCTCCGGGCTTCCCTAGCTCGGCCTTCCCGGGCTTCCGTAGCTCGGCCTCTCCGGGCTTCCCTAGCTCGGCCTTCCCGGGCTTCCCTAGCTCGGCCCTTTCGAGCCTCCGTAGCTCGGTCCCACCGAGCCTCCGTAGCTTGGCCCCTTCCGGGCTTCCATAGCTCGGCTCCTCCCGGGCTTCCATAGCTCGGCTCTTCCGTGGCTCACTTCTCCCCGAGTCTCCATGGCCCGGCTTCACCAAGCGATCCACACCCTAATACCTACCTCCGCGGAACCTGACGCGGGAGAGCCCATGCTTACCCAAACAGCACCCTAGACAAGGAATCATGTCGAGGCGTGACCTAAAACCTATCGTAACCACCCCAGGTCTACTCGATCGGATCTCGAAATATCAGGGTGCTCTCCCAGCCGTCGATCCCCTAGCAAACAGGATACGGATTCCATGGCCCCACAGCGGCCTGATTCTATCCATCTCCGTATCCTAACAACCTCTGAACCTTCCAGAAGACGCTCAAGGTCCAGGTGACAGTCTATAAATTGGACACTCCCAGATTCCCTCAGGTACGCATCTCTTGGCGCACACGCACCTTTTTACACGCGCACTCCCACTGCTCTCTCCGGCAGCTCGTCGGTGCTCCTGCCCTCTGGAGCTTCCGATTGGCCGCTCGTGGAGAGGCTTCCCGGAGAGATCCACCTCTCCATTGTCTGGTTAATCGCCGATTTCTTCTCCACTGACTTGAGCATCGGAGGGTCTTCCGCGGAGGGCCACCCTCAGCGCCTCCCGCGTGTGGACTTCTTGTGCAGGTCCGCCCCCCTTTTCCTGGAGATCGACCACGCCCGAGTCGGAGGACGGATCCCGGCGGCAACACAAGTCAATTAAATTCTACCGTCTAATCTAATCCAATAAATCATTTGACCTAACAAATGGTATTGAAAATTCATCTAATTGAGTTATAAGTGAATTATATACACCTAAAATTTCAACTAAAGAGTCGTATAATTAAAGTAGGCAAAATACAAGTACGTAAACGTAACACCTTTTTATGTCATAAACCATGACTATTCTAATGCCTTATAAAAATTAAGCCTTTAGGCAGTATTTAAAATAGGGGATAAGAGTGGATATCCCCTGGATATCCCCTCTTATTTTCAAAAGTCATAACTATAAGGGATAGCTGGGAATAAAGTTAATCAAAGGAATAATCCATGGTTAACCATGGTTAATCAAGGGATATCCCCTCAATTTATTCCCTAGAAAATGCAGGAATAGCTGGTTATCCCTCCAGATAAGAGTAAAAAAAAAGTTATCCTATGGATTTACCTTTTTGCATTTGATATGATCAATGGGATAGTCAAGGGATATCCCTAGGGATAGCCATGGAACAAACTCTATCTTGTACACTTATCCATAGATAATATTTTTTCTATCAAACACTACCTTAAGGATAAAAACTCTAAAGACTTTCAGGTAGTGTTTGAAATAGGGATAAGAGGGGATATCGCCTGGATATCCCCTCTTATTCCCCAAAGCCATAACTATAAGAGATAGCTGGGAATAAAGTTAACCAAAGGGATAATCCATAGTTAACCATGGGATATCCCCTCAATTTATTCTCTAGAAAATGCAGGAATAGCTGGTTATCCCTCCAAATAAGAGTAAAAAAAAGTTATCCTATGGATTTATCTTTTTGCATTTGATATGATCAATGGGATAGCCAGGGAATAAACTCTATCCCGTATACACTTATTTATGGATAATATTTTTTCTATCAAACACTACCTCAAAGTAGAAATTTTCATGAAAGAAATAGAAGTGATCCTCAAATGTTTATAAATCCTTTTGTGAAGGCCAAAGAACTGCTCCACTCTTTCAAGATGCAAGCCTTGATAAATTTCTTTTTGATCCAATTAGCTAAACAAATTCAATTCAAAAATATTAATGAGCAACCATTATTATTAATATGATTCTTTTCTAAAATAAAATTTAAAATATGAGGGGCATGACACATCAATATTAAGTTCTAAAACGAAGTGGTTTAGATTGTAATATTAAATTATAACAATCCCGAGAAATATACGCATTATCCAATCAAATTAATTTTGCTCAAATTAAGTTAAAGTTTGAAATTGAAAACTGATTTTTTTAAAAGAAAAAACAAATTAGAAGATCTCAAACATGATCCAACACAGCTATTCAAACTCAAACCAAGTCAAGCTTAAAATTTTTATCCCATGCACTAATTTAAGTTAATTGGGTTAATTAGATTGGCTCCAGAGGTTCAAATTACCATTTAGAAAGCTTTATTATAAAAGCATAAAGGACAAATTGGGACTTGAAAGCCATCAAAATCACATACGTGTATTCCATCCAAAACTAAATAACAACCATTCATCATCCCTAACAACTACTTTAAGATGCGCGCAAAATAATAAAAAAAAGGGCCACATTCTATAGACCACACACAAATTATGCGAGTCCTCGCACGATTACAATACCTCAGACGTCGATAAATATCTCCCAAACCCCCACCCAAAACCCTCGCCTGAGTTTAGGTTCCACCGCTCCGATGGCCGCCGCTGCTGCCACCGTGGCCCGCACTCTCGTCTCCGCCCCCCTCACCGCCTCCCGCTCCCCCCTCACGCTCTTCTTCTCCAGGCGCTTCCTCTCCTCCGCTCCCTCGTCCGGCCTCCTCCGCCTCCGCTCCTCGCGGTCCGGCCTCTCCCGCCCGGCGGTCCGGATTGGGGCTGCCCGGCTCAACTCGGTCCGGTGCATGGCCCGCCGGGCCGGCGAGTCGGCGTACTCGCCGCTGAACTCTGGGTCGGGCGGCGGGTTCAGCGACAGGCCGCCGACGGAGATGGCACCGCTCTTCCCCGGCTGCGACTACGAGCACTGGCTCATCGTCATGGACAAGCCCGGCGGCGAGGGAGCCACCAAGCAACAGATGATCGACTGTTACATCCAAACCCTGGCCAAGGTGGTCGGAAGGTATTGATCGCTATAAAGCGTTTGTATCTTTTAATCGCATTGATTTCCTTGTGAATTTGTGTTAAAAAGGATAGATTCGTTCATTTATTTTGATATGGGAATTTTGGTGGTATTTTTAAACCCCTTTTTTCGTTAATTCTTTTTGCTCCATCGTCTTAATAATGTCTCCGTTAGGGCTTTACTGAAGGTTTAGTAGTCCTTTGGCTTTCTGGAACATGAGGGCCTTCCTTAGGAATTTGCGGAAGAAGGGATAGTTTCGTTCATTTATTTTGATATGGGAGTTATGGTGGTGTTTTTATCTATTTTTCTTCTTTGAAATATAAATATGTTTGCCCGGTTGTCTTAAAAATATCATATTAGGAGCTTTACTGGTTTACTAGTCTTTTGGCTTTCTGTGACACTAGGGCGTCTAGCTTTAGATTTAGAGGTTTTTGAATGTTTTTGTGAAAGCACAAAGCGTGGTGAATGTTTTGACATCCCTTGAACAAATCTTAATTGTTTAGCATTTTCTGCGCATATCCAGCTAGCCATATCTTGATACGCTCGTTTGATTTAAATTTTAAAAATAAAAATAAGAAAAAAATTACATTTTATAAATAATTCAAATGGAATTCAAATAAGATAGAATTCTAGGATTATAAATCTGAACATGAAGAGGTTTTGGCGGAGTTTTCTTCAACATTTTTTTTAAACTCCTCTATGTTCTTCTCTGTTTTAGATAGACTTGGTATGGTCTACATTAAAAAAAAGAAATATCATCATCATGTAGTGAACCAACATTCATTATGAGAACTATGTGAACCGATCTCTTTCTTTCGTTCTGAGGGGAAAAAGGAAAGAACCCAAATGTGTGCAAACCAATTGATTTTTAGCATGCTTCAAATTATAATATAAATATGTCAAGTAACTGCATATGAGCCTTTGTGCATACAACTCTTTTATACGAAGTTGAAGAGTACAAACTAGAACTCATACAACTCTTTTATATGAAGTTGAAGAGTAAAAACTAGAAGTCATCCAAATTAGAAATTTTTCATGCAATGTAATCTCATTTGTCTAAGAGTGGGGATAAAGATGGTGTGTTCACCCACTCAACTCAACTCATCTAAGCCTTGTTCCAACTATATGGGGTCGGTTACATGAATCTGCTTCCTTCACTCTACTTTATTCAGGACTAAGTCGACATTCAAATTATAAATAGTTATATCTTTTTTAATTATTTATGTTCATATTAGTTTAGGTCTATCTCTATCTCTATTCTTACCATGGATTATTAAAAGATCACTCTTTCTAACTGGAACATCTAAGGGTCTTCGTTATATATGTCTAAACCACCGTAATCGATTTTCTCTTAAATGTTTATTTCTAATTCTATTTTTTAAAGTTTTATCTGTGTTCAGTTATGGTAGGAGATCATGAATCGTGAATTGTTGCCCAAAAAGAGTTCAAGTTCTTCACTCTACTGACATCATGGGCACAGGACCTTGTGGTCCAAAATTTGAGCTCAATGGTGGAATACGGATACCTCTCCTCATGGATGCTACTTGTCTCCTTGGATCCAAAAACATTTCCCCTAAAAGACAATAAACCACTAGCCTATTAAGATATTGAGTGCAAGTAAGGGGATTACAAGGGTCATGTAGGGGAGTTCTGGCAATTTTACTCCTCTAGTGTATGTGATGCAATTATTCTATGGTAGGAGATGTTTTGCAAAACAGTAGTAATTACGGCCGTCTCATCTATCCTTTTGCACTAAATTATGCTTTTATGGATAAACTCTGAGCTATGATTGAGAGCGAGTCTTGATTTTAGTGCTCATACTGATTACTATCTTCAGTCTCCTTTCCAAACCCATCCGAAAGTCTGCTTCCACTAAGGACCATTGGGACTTGTCTAAAATGATTGATCTCCTATCTACCATGTGTTGGATCAAAAACAGAAAAACAACTTTATTAGAATGATAATATTTGACTTCAATTTCTTATGGTACAATTCATCATCTACATAAGTTTCAAGAGAGAATGAATTACAATAACGCCACACAAAATAACAAATTAAGAATGATGCTAATGAAATTCTATTGTAGATCTTCAAAATGCATCTAATATTAAAGAGACTATATATAATTTTTTACCCCAAGTTAATAGGTTTGCATATGAAAGTGATAGATAGCTGCAACAGTGGGCATGTTGGCCCAAAATCATGCCACACCTGCATCCTTTTGCAAATTCCATGAGTTATCCATGTCAAGGACTCAAAACTTGAGACTCAAAAGAGAGGATGGAAGGATTATGGTTCTCCATCTGAGAAGACAAATGGATAAATGTTGAGAAGGTGAATGGTTGAAAAATAATTCTGAAATTAATAAAATAAGAAAGATGTGGCAATAAAAGAAGGTGGACAGTCATAACCTATGAAAAAGATTCTGAAATTAATAAAATTAAGATGCAGCAACAAAAAATGAAAACAAAATCTTTAACTCCATTTCAAATGGGATGTGGAAAGAAAAGGAATGAAAGATAAGAAAGCTGGGAAGAAATTTAATATGGTTAAATAACATCACAAAAGTGGAAGCACTGCTTCTCTGTACTTTGAAATGAGGAAGGGGAGAAAAATTCCTCCATTTCATTTCTTCCTTCACAAAGCAAAGTGCCACTTGGAAGCTGGGAGAAACTTTCTCTTAGCTTCTGCTTTATATATATATATATATATATATATATATATATATATTATGGGTAGTTTAGACTGTTGATTTTATCAGATTTGGTTTTGTGTATTTTGTTCTCTGATTTTCTTTTCTCTTTAATTTAATTAATTCTTATGGTCGACTAGACGATTGTAGATGGTTTATTTAACTGTATTTGTAATTTTAATTTATTTTGTGCTAAACTAGCGAGGAGGAAGCTAAGAAGAGAATTTATAATGTGTCTTGTGAGCGGTACTTTGGATTTGGGTGCGAGATTGATGAGGAGACATCGAACAAACTGGAAGGTCAGTGTTATTGTTCATGTAAATATATTTTAGCACAGAGGGATCAGCTTCTTGTTCACAGCTGTGTTGTAGGTGGCACAAGTTTTGTAAATGATATTGCCAGACTGATGTATCCCACAATTTTGTGGAGTAAGTCAGAGACAATATTATCTTCCGGAATTTCTTTTTGGGATGTGTCTGCCATTTGTGTTGTCTTCAAAACATATTCCTTTAATGCATGGAGTCGCACTATTGTGTTGCATGTCCTGCAGCAAGATGTTGTACATGAACATTGACGGAAAGATTTTAATGACGTCAGCAGCAGCAGTTCAAGCATATTTGCATACAAATTGCATGCGCATGTCTATAAGATAGCAATGCTCAGTTTGTAGGTAGAATTAGGCAATGCTGTGGTTTTCCATTTACCTCTTAGATATGCAGTATGAAATCTTATCATCATCATCATCATCATCATCATCTTCTAAAGATTCGGTTTCATTGTGGCATGGTACATGTTGAATTGGTTTGAATGTTATTGGGATATTCATTACAGTCCGTTTTTTCTGTTAATTTGGGTTGTCATGAAGATGCAAGTTTCTCAGAGTTTTTGTATTGCATTGGCATACCAGTTGTAATGCATTTTATGACAGGTGTTTTGACTTGATTACAGGTCTTCCTGGTGTTCTCTTTGTGCTTCCAGATTCTTACGTTGATCCTGAGAACAAGGACTATGGAGGTAATCTTTTTTCTGCTTCTTCATAAGCAATTCTTAGTTACTTCATGAATCATCGATTGCATTGAATTTGCAAGCTTTATGTTGCCTATTGATGTGGTAGTGTGAAGTTCATCTCTGTGTTGCTTGGTCTTGGTAGATTAATTCTTTTCGTGTGGCTTATAGCTGATTTATTAATCTGTGTTTGGCTATATATTATTGATTTCCTTTGTCTCTATTATTTTCTTAAAGAAAGTCACATGAATTATGTCACAGAAAAAGCAGATTGGTGGTAATTACAAAATGTTTCAAATATCTAGTCCATCTTGATTCTTGGTGGAGTAGAAGAGCCTTGTGAGGCAATGTCTTACTTTGAATGTTCATGGACTAATATTAACTTTTCTTCCTTTGGTCCTTCCCTTCCTGTGTTGAGTGAAGTTGCAGTTCAGCTGAGATGAAACGTTTATATCCCTATCAGTTATTATTCACATGCATCTTCTTTGTCTAGGCATTTATTCACATGTTTTTTCTCCCTTGTACATTATTGACTTCCTTCTATTCCTCCTTTGATGAAAATCACATGAATTATGTTGAAAAAAAAGGCAGATTGCTGGTAAACACGAACTTCTTTCAAATATCTAGTCCATCTTGGCAAAATAGAAGAGCCTTGCAAGGCAATGTGGTACTCCGAATGCTAATGTACTAATATTAACCTTCTCACCCTTGGTCTTGCTTTTCTGGTCTTGAATGAAGTCATAATTTCAGTTGAGATGAGACATTCATATCCCTTTCAGTTATTATTGTCATGCATCTTTTTAACAATCCAAGACCTCATCCAAAAAGATTAGCCAAAAGTTACTATTTGGACTCCTTGATCTTTTAGGATTTTCCTAGTATATAACCGATGTGGAACTAAACACTTGCTAGCATGAGCTTTTACATAAATTTATTTTTTACAACTCATAACCTTAGCCAAAAAGGCTATTCAAGAAGTTTTTATTTGGACTCCCTAACCCTGTATAAGTACTCAAAACCTTCTTAGTATTTAACAAATGTGGAACTAAACACTTGTCAACATTTTCAAGCACCGGCATCAAGTCCATATCCATATCCAAATCGAATCCAATCATAAACATATAAAGTCTGTCTGTAACGTTCCTTAGTCTATAAGGGCTATGAACTGGATCTACTCTGATACTATTTATAACAATCAAAAACCTCACTCAAAAAAAGCTAGCCAAAAGTTACTACTTGGGCTCCTTGATTTTATATTAATATCTAGTATCTTTCTTATATGTTACCGATGTGGAACTTGATGTGGCTGATGAGAGCCACGTATAAATTAATGATCAAAATTACCTAATGGTGGGAATTATTTGGACCTAGGCGGCTCCAGCTCCTAGGCGGCCCTGGTTCACAATATGGTTCAGAGGCGGCCCCAGCTCATAAGCTGCTCTTAGGCGGCTCTAGTTCACAATGCGGCCCAGAGGCGGCCCCTATTCACAAGGCGGCCCAGCTCATAAGCGGCTCCTAGGCGGTCCTGGCTCCTAGGCGGCCTCAGTTCACAAGGCGGCCCAGAGGCGGCCCTAGCTCATAAGCGGCTCCTAAGCAGCCCTGGCTCCTAGGTGGTCCCAGTTCATAAGGCGGTCCAGAGGCAACCTCAGTTCACAATGCGGTCCAGAGGCGACCCCAGCTCATAGGCAGCTTTTAGGCGGCCTCGGCTCCTAGGCTGCCTCAGTTCACGAAGCGGCCTCAGTTCAAAGGTGGCCTTATCCCCCTTTCATCCCTGAACTCAATTATGGGCTTCCTAAATAAGCCTTCGCTTTTGACAAGAACAGGCCCATCAGTCATCTTTGATTCATATATATCTAATAAGACATTATGTCTAATAAGACAGACTCTGCTGATTCTGGCACAAGTCCAAGTCATAATCCATCATGAAGCTTTAATTGTCCGGATCAGACGAACTCAAAAAGTCATAATTCATTATGAAGTTTTAATGACTTTAGTCAGATAAGTCTCAAAAGGTGATCATCTGCCATAAAGTATCATACCATCGGCTTAGATAGGATGAATCCAACTCCACTAGTCCTAACATTCTACTAGCAAAAAATCATGTCTTATCATGAGATTTCAATCTTATCCAGAAAGCCACGTAGACCCAAAACAACAACAAAACATGTAGGAGGGATCCCTGACCAAGGTATGAGCACTAAAGCAAACACTTAGAAAATTTTTTTTATCTTCTTCCTAACTCTCATTCGAGATTATTCAAGCTTACGGCTGTGATTTTGATCACTAACTTGAGCGTCAGAGGGTTACCACCGGAATATCCGGTCCCCGGGACTTCTTGCAGATCTCGAAGTTGAGGCAGGCAAGGTTACGGTCTGTTCATTAACGCTCAAGGATGTCAGCTCAAGGTAATTAGGCATCATCAAATTGGCGCATCAGGAAGGGGGGCATGTGGCGGTGCTAACCAGAAAAGGATAGCTCTGTAATTCTAAACTACAAGCTCGCCCTCTCTTGAACAACAATGGTGGTGACACATATTCAGGAGGCTTCTGCTAGTTATACTAGGGGGCATTCCCCCCACGCCGAGCAACCAGAAGCTAATCCTCTGGTTCTCTCTTCGTCATTAATCTTATCTACTTCTCATGAACAACTGGCCACTCTTACCCAGCAAGTCCAAGCTCTTATTGGGGCGGTCCGTGAGTTGCAAGGGCAGCAACCGGTGGCTACTACCCGGGCATCCTATACCACTTGCTATAGCTCCTTTGGTCAGTCAAAAATCTACTTACAGAAGACCCTCTCCAGAGGAGCATCGCCATCGTCATGCTCCATTCAGGCACCACCACCAAGAAACTTTCAAAAGGTGACAGTCTTCTACCCGCCATTCGAGTAGCCCCTCCAAACATAGACGGGAAAGGAACCCAGGCGGACACATCGCCATCACCACCACTCTCCCCGTTCGTCTTCTGAATCAACGAATGAGGACATTAATTGCCAGATGGAGAGGCGTTTGGAGGAACAAGATCAGCGGTTGGAGGAGCTCAGTCAGAAACTCAATAATCAACCAGGGGTGGATTAAGACACTCTTCCATCCCTCATCCGTCGGATTATGGAAGAGCCTATTCCTTACAGGTTTCATCTTTCCCAGCTGAATCCTTATGATGGCACTACGGATCCACTGGATTATCTGGAGAGTTATAAGGTTCTCATGCAAGTCCAAGGGGCAACTGACGCCCTTCTATGTATTACTTTCCTTGCTACCATCTGACAGGCTGCGCGTGCTTGGTATTCTCGTCTTCTTCCACGCAGCATCGACTCCTTTCGACAGTTGGAAAAAGTCTTCTTAGCACACTTTGATGCCTGTCGGAAGATTCCTCGGGCAGCAGACAGTCTGTTCTCCCTTCAGTAGAAGGAAGGAAAACTTTTAAAGGATTTTGTGGTCCGATTCAAGACGGTGGCCCTCAAGGTCTACTACTTTGATGATGCTGTGGCCACCTAGGCCCTGAAGCGAGGACTTCGTCCTTCTCGCTTTACCTATTCATTGGACAAGAAGCCTCTCAGTTCCTACGCTGAGCTTTTAATTCGCGTACAGAAATATATTCACGCCGACGAAGCTGATCTTACTCGGAGAGGCACAAAGAGAGGGCCTAGTAAAAGACCGGTCCGCGCGGAGCCAAGCGGACCCCCTAAGAAGTCTGAGCCTCTGCGCTGACTAGACAACCGGTGTCGGAACTTCGCCCCTAGAGAAGAGAACTTCACACCTCTCCTCGCCCCTAGGTCTCATATTCTTATAGAGATTGAAGGTGAGTCTTATCTTCAGCGCCCTTTCCCTCTGAGGACAGGCGTCGCCCGCGATCGGAGTCGTTATTGCCGCTTCCATAGAGATTATGGCTATGATACTGAAGATTGTCGTAATATAAAGCATGCCATCGAGGAGCTCATCCAATGGGGTTACTTCGGAAAGTTTATCCAGAAGGAAGGGCCTTTAGTTGTTCCAGCTCTGATGGAGCTTCCATCTGTTCAAGCCAACATTGATAATACCCTAATGGAATGGACGGTGGGCATGCTTTCATGGGAAACGGCCTTATCTTCGAAGAGACCAAGGGGGGATAAGGGGGTAGAAAATGTAATCCTTTTTTCTGAAAGGGAGTTAGCAGGGGGAGGCAATCTGAATGATGATAGCGTAATCGTCTCTATGATGATCGCTAAGCATTTTGTAAAAGGAATATTAGTAGATAGTGGGAGTTCGGCAGACATCCTTACTTATGATGCTTTTGTTCGGATGAATTTATCTTCCAACTCCCTACAACCAGTGACCACACCTCTGGTTGGCTTCACCGGAGATTCAGTGAGAGTAGAAGGTGAAATTACCCTGCCAGTCATGGCAGGATCGCTGCCGTGTCAGAGCACTGTCCTGATGAGGTTCTTAGTGGCCCGAGTATCTCTTGTATACAACGCCATGCTCGGTCTATCGGGTTTAAACCTCTTGGACGCGGTCATATCTACCAAGTGCTTGCTCGTGAAATTCCCCACCGGAGGGATCGGCGGAGATGCGTGGGAAGTAAAATCCTGTGCAAATATGCTATCATATAGCTCCCAACCCTCAGGAGATGGTGACTCTACCGACTTCGATGCTGCTCGACCCCAAAGAATCTGAAAGAAGGGATGAGCTAGCCGAGCTCTTATTACCTACCCGTTGGGGGGACAACCCTGGGAAGACTGTGCAGCTTGGTGAGCTCCTTCCCTTGAAGATGAAGAATCAACTCCTCACCTTACAGGCGAACGCAGATGTTTTCGCCTGATCAACATCAGATATGTCCGGTATCCCTTCTGAGGTAATTACTCATAAGCTCAATATTGATCCGAAGTATCAGCCTGTCCGTCAAAAGAAAAGAAGCTTTGCTCCCGAGCGACAAAAAGCCATTGATGTGGAAGTCAATAAGCTACTCACCGCTGGCCACATTCGGAAGGCACAATACCCTGATTGGCTAGCCAATGTGGTAATGGTGCGGAAGGCTAGCGGAAGTTGGAGAATCTGCATGGATTTTATTGATCTCAATAAAGCATGTCCTAAGGACAGCTTCCCATTGCCACGAATCGATCAGTTGGTGGATTCCACATCTGGCCATGAGCTCCTTAGTTTCATATATGCCTTCTCTGGATATAATCAAATAAAGATGGACTCGGTGGATGAAGAAAATACCTCTTTCATCAATGAGAAAGGCATCTCCTGCTATAAGGTAATGCCCTTTGGGTTGAAGAACGTAGGGGCTACCTACTAGAGATTGATGAATAAGGTCTTTAAAGATCAGATTGGGCGTAACATGGAGGTGTATGTGGATGATATGCTAACTAAGAGCACCCACATCGCCAACCATGTTGTCGATCTAGAAGAGACATTTGATAATCTTTGGCGCCATCAAATGAAGCTTAACCCTCGTAAATGTGCATTCGGGGTCACTGCCGGAAAATTCCTGGGCTTTTTTGTGACCCAACGGGGGATCGAAGCAAATCCGGAGAAGATTCAGGCTATTCTTGATATGAGGCAGCCAGTTAATAAGGAGGTGCAGCGCCCACCGGGAGAGTAGCCGCTTTGAGCCGATTTCTATCAAGATCAGCTGAGAGATGCTTGTCCTTCTTCAAAGCTCTACGCAAGGCGGACGGCTTCGAGTGGACGAAGAGCTACCAGAGAGCCTTCGAGGAATTGAAGGAATTTCTATCTATGCCACCATTGCTATCAAAGTGAAAAGAAGGGAAAAAACTATTCCTCTACCTTGCAGCCTCCTCAGAGGCAGTTAGCTCTGTTTTGGTGCACCTTGATCCCGACGAAGCGCAAAACATGTCTACTATACCAGCAAGGTACTCGACGCGGAGATCAGGTACTCCAGAACCGAAAAATTCATTTTTGCTCTGATCATCTTCGCTCGGCGTCTCCGGTCATACTTTTAAGCCCATCCGATCATGGTACTTGATGTGGCTGGTAAAAGCCACGTGAGAATTAATAACCAGAAGTTATTTGACGGCGGCCCCAGCTACAGAAGCGGTCCCTAAGCGGCTCGAGGTGGTTTCTAGGCGGTCCCACTTACAGAAGCGGTTTCTAGGTGGCCCGAGGCGGTTCCTAGGCAGCCCCAGCTATAGAAGCGGTCCTTAGGCGGTCCGAGGCGGTTTCTAGGCGGCTCCAGCTACAGAAGCGGTCTCTAGACGGCCCGAGGCAGTTCCTAGGCGGCTCCTTCTATAGAAGCGGTCCCTAGGCGGCCCGAGGCGATTTCTAGGCGGCCCCAGCTACAGAAGCAGTCCCTAGGTGGCCCGAGGCGGCTCCTGGGCGACCCCGGCTCTTGAGCGGCATCGGTACCCTTTTTGTCTTATCTTTATGGTTCGTTCCAGCTTCCCAAACAAGTCTTTGCATGGGCAAAGCCGAGCTCATCCACTATCCTTGATCCCTGTCGGTTAAATAAGACAGGAACCGTTAGTTTCAGTATGAGCCCCAAAAAGTAGCGGCGCATCAAACGACATTAACGACTTTGACTATATAAGGCCCAAAAAGTCATGACCCATCAGACGACATTAATGGCCCTGGTCAGATGGAGCTTCAAAAGTCATAATACATCATGAAGTCACAAACTTCTAAGCCAGTGGAGCCCAAAATGTCATTAAAGAGATTTAATGACTCTGGCTATATAAGCCTCAAAAGGTGATTACCTGCTGTAAAGTACCAATCATCCAGAGTCAGAAGATGCGGATTTAGTTCAGTCAGCTCTGACATTCTATCTGTAAAGGCATTAACTCATCATGAGATTCCTATCTTAGCGAACAAGCCATGCAAACTTAAGAGACTAATAAAACAGGTAAAAGGAGGACAAGGGGGGACTCAACTAATTCTTGGATCGATCTCTTTTAAACTTTCTCAAGCTTGCAGCTTTGATCCTGATCACTAACTTGAGTGTCGGAGGGTTCCTGCCGGAATATCCAGTCCCAGGGACCTTTTGCAGGTCTTGAAGACGAAGTAAAGATCTTTCAGTGGGTTCATGGTGCATTAGTTGATGCTCAAGGACGTCAGCTCAAGATGATCGGGCATCATCAGATTGGCACGCCAGGTAGGGTACGGGCGAACGATGGGCCATTAAAGGAAAGATTACTCTATAATACTGAGTGATAGGCTCGCCTTTCCTCAAGTACCAATGGAGGCAACACATGCTAAAGAGGCTTCTTCTAGCTCCGCTGGGGGCATCCCATCGGGTCGAGCGGTCAGAGGCCAACTTGCCTACCTCTTCATCACCACTGATCTCAGCTACCCCATAAGAGTGGCTGGCTAATCTTACTTAGTAGGTCCAAGCTCTTATCGGGGTAGTCTGTGAGTTGCAAGAGCAGCGACCAGCGGCTGCTCAAAGTAGGCTGGACCTCCCGTGCCACCCATAACTATTGCACTAGCTAGTCAGCAATTTACATACAGAAGACCCTCCCAGGAGGAGCGTCATCATCGCCAAGCTCCATCCAGGCATCATCATCGGGAAACCTTCAAGAGGTTTCGGTCTCCCACCCTTCACTCCGGCAACTACAAGCAACGACGGAGGAAGGAACCCAACCGATGGAGAGGTGCTTAGAGGAGCAAGACCGATGCTTACAGGAATTGCCTTTTGGTACAGTTTGATGTCTGTCGGAAGATACCTCGAGTGGCTGATAGCCTATTCTCCATTCAGCAGAAATGAGAACTATTAAAAGACTTCATAGCTTGATTCAAGGCAGCGGCCCTCGAGGTGTATCACCTGGATAATGCTGTGGCCACCCTAGCCTTGAAGCGAGGACTTCGTCCTCTCGCTTTACTTATTCTTTAGACAAAATGCTCCTAGTTCTTATGCCAAACTCCTGGATTGTGCACACAAGTATATTCATGCCGATGAAGCTGATTTCATTCGTAGGAACGCTGATAGGGGAGCTAGCAAAAAGCCGGTTCGTGAAGAGCCGAGCAGACTCCCTCCTAAGAAGCCTGAGTCTTCGCGCCGGCCAGACAATCGGCGCCGGAACCTGACCCCCAAAGAAGAAAGCTATACACCTCTCCTTGCCCCTAGATCTCACATCCTCATGGAGATTGAAAGTGAGCCTTATCTTCAGCGGCCTCCCCCGCTGAGGACAAATACTGCTCGCAACAGGAGTCACTACTGCCGCTTCCATAGGGACCATGGCCATGACACTGAAGAGTGCCGCAATCTGAAGCGTGCCATTGAAAAGCTTATTCAAAGGGGCTATCTTGGAAAGTTTATCCAAAAGGGAGTACCTTCGGCCATCTCAGCTCTGATGGGGCCTTCACCTGTTCATGCCAACATTGATAATACTCCAACATAATGGATGGTGGGTATGCTTTCATGGGGAGCGGCTTCGTCCTCTAAAAGACCAAGTGGGAACAAGGGAGTAGAAGATGTAAACCCCTTTCTTGAAGGGGAGTTAGAGGGGAGGGGTAACTTGAATGATGATAGCGTAGTCGTCTCTATGACGATCGTTAAACATCATGTAAAAAGAATACTTGTAGATAGTGGAGTTCAACAGACATACTTACCTATGATGCTTTTGTTCGGATGGGTCTATTTTCTGATTCTCTACAACTAGTGATCACACCTCTAGTCGGCTTTATGGGAGACTAGTCAGAGTCGAAGGTGAGATCACCTTACCGGTCACGGCGGGATCACCACTATGCTAAAGTATGGTCCTAATGAGGTTCCTGATGGCCCGAGTACCGTTGGCGTACAACGCCATACTCGGTCGGCCTGGTTTGAATCTCTTGGACGCAGTGATATCCATCAGGCGTTTACTCGTGAGGTTCCCTACCAATGGAGGGATCGGCAAGATGTGCAGGGAGCAAAATTTTGCACAGTTATGCTATCACATGGCTCCCAGCCCTCAAGAGTTAGCGGCTCCATCGACCTCGATGTTGTTCGACCCTAGAGAGTCTGAAAGAAGAGGAGAGTCAGCTGAGCACCTACTATTTTATCCGCTGGGGGATGATCCTATGAAAGTTGTGCAAATTGGCGAGCTTCTCCCTTTGGAAATGAAGAATCAACTCCTCACCTTCTTGCGGGCAAATTTGGATATCTTTGCATGGTCAGCATCAGACATGCTCGGCATCCCTTTGGAGGTGATAACTTATAAACTCAATGTTGATCCAAAGTATCGGCCCGTCCGCCAGAAGAAGAGAAGTTTTGCCCTTGAGCGGTAGAGAGCTATAGATGAAGAGGTCAACAAATTGCTTGCTACCGGCCACATCCAAGAGGCTCAATGTCCAAATTGGCTAGCTAACGTGGTCATGGTCTGAAAGGCGAGCGGAAGCTAGCGGATCTGCATCGATTTCACTGATCTTAATAAAACATGTCCTAAAGACAGTTTTCCTTTGCCACGGATCGATCAGCTGGTGGACTTCACATCTAGCCATGAGCTCCTCAGTTTCATGAATGCCTTCTCCGGGTATAATCAAATAAGGATGGATTCGATGGATGAAGAAAATACCTCTTTCATCACAGAGAAGGGCATCTATTGTTTTAAGGTAATGCCTTTCGGGTTGAAAAATGCTGGAGCCACTTATCAGAGGTTAATGAATAAGGTCTTTAAAGATCAGATTGGGCGCAACATGGAGGTGTATGTGGATGATATGTTGACTAAGAGCATCTGCATCACCAACCACGTTGCTGACCTGGAGGAGATATTTAACAATCTTCGGAGCCATCAGATTAAGCTTAACCCCCTTAAATGTGCCTTCGGTGTCACTGCCGAAAAATTCTTGGGTTTCCTAGTGACCCAAGGGGATTGAAGCAAATCCAGAGAAGATTCAAGCCATTTCTAGCATAAGGCAGCCAGCCAATAAGAAAGAAGTGCAACGGCTTACTGGAAGAGTAGCTGCTCTGAGCCGATTCCTATCTAGATCAGCCGAGAGATGTCTGCCTTTCTTTAAAGCTCTACGTAAGGTTGATGGCTTCGAGTGGACGGATGGTTGCCAAAGAGCCTTTGAGGAATTGAAGGAATTTTTGTCTACACCACCATTACTGTCGAAGCCTAAGGAAGGAGAAAAGCTCTTCCTCTATCTTGCCGCCTCCCCAGAGGCGTTTAGTTCCGTTCATGATGCGGAAGTCAGGTATTCTAGAGCTGAGAAGATTATTTTTGCTTTGATCGTCTTTGCCTAGCGTCTCCGACCATATTTCCAAGCCTATCCGATCGTGGTGCTCACAGACCAGCCTTTTAGAGCTATTCTGGCTTGTCCTGATACCTCTGGTCGCTTGGCTAAGTGGGCTGTCAAACTAGGAGAATTTGATCTTTCATTCCAATTCCGATCTGCCCTTAAGTCCCAAGTACTGGCGGACTTCCTATGAAGTGCCCAGACGCTGAGGAAGATTCAGCGGAAGCTTGGATTCTCCATGACGATGGCGCCTCTAACTCTCAAGAAAGTGGAGCTGGTCTTATCCTGGCAAATCTGAACGGCATCGTATTAGAGTACGCTCTTCGATTCCTTTTCAAGGGTACAAACAATCAAGCTGAATATGAGGCCTTGCTAGTCGGAATCAAGCTTGCCCAAGAACTCGGAGTAAAACGCCTCAGGGCCTTCACCGACTCTCAGCTCATCTCCAGGCATATCACTGGAGAGTATGAGGCTCGAGACCTAATCATGTCTCGATATCTGAATAAGGTCAAGTTGCTAACCTCCTCATTAGTTTACTTTACTATTAGCTACATTCCCAAAGGCGAGAACGCCAGAGCTGATACGTTATCGCGGCTAGCCACCTTGGCAGACGATAGTTTGGGGAGGACGTATGTCGAACACTTGGAAAACCCAAGTATCGACTCAGCGGAGGAGATTGTACCGGTTATGCAAGAACCAACCTGGATGGATGCCTACATTCGCTACCTTACTGACGGTACTCTTTCCACCAATCCTACATAAGCCAGACTGCTTAAGCGGAGGTCTGCCAAGTTCGTGTTGCTGAATGGGCACTTGTACAAGAAGTCCTCTCATCCCCTTCTCAAATGTGTTGTTGGCCCGGCAGATGCTAATTGCATTCTCAAGGAGATCCATGAAGGCATATGCGGGAATCATATGGGGGGCAGATCTTTGGCGCAAAAGCCCTTCGCTAGGGATATTACTGGCTTACTATGCGACAAGACGCCACCGAGCTGGTTCAGAAGTGCGACTGCTGCCAACGGTATTCTAATATCCAATGACAACCAGCTTCTCAATTGAGCCTGCTTTCTGCTTTGTGGCCCTTCGCTCAATGGGGAATGGACATTCTTGAATCGTTTCCCTCGGCTTCAGGACAGCGAAGGTTTCTACTAGTCGTCGTTGACTATTTCACCAAATGGGTCGAAGTTGGGGCGTTGGCCAAGATCATCGAGAGTGTGAAGGCATTCTTTTGAAAATCTATCATCTGTCGGTTTGGTCTACCTCATATCGTGATCATCAATAACGGTCGCCAGTTCGATAATTCGACATTCAAAGCCTTTTGCACTGAGTTAGGCATATGTCACCGATTCACTTCTGTTGGACATCCACAGACTAATGGCGAGGTAGAAGTTATGAATCAGACCATCCTTCGAGGACTCAGAACTCGATTGGATGAGCTTAAAGGCAGATGGGTGGAGGAATTTCCAAGCGTATTATGGGCATATCATATGACTCTTAGAGTCCTCACAGGAGAGACTCCTTTCAACCTCGTCTTTGGATTTGAAGCGGTTATCCCGTTGAAGATTGGTCTTCCCAATCCCCGAGTGGAGCTATATAAAAACGAAGACAACTCTGATCAACTAAGGGCTAATTTAGACTTCATCGATGAAACACGGGATCTTGCGCGACTCAGGATGGCCATATTTCGCCAACAAGCGGCAAAATACTATAATGCCCGGGTCCGTTCTAAGACGTTCCGCCCGGAGATCTAATCCTGAGAAGAGCTGAAATGTTTAAACCGACTGAATGAGGCAAGCTATCTCCAAATTGGGAGGGACCTTATTGGGTCACGAAAGTGCTTCATCGAGGAGCTTACAGACTTGAAGGGATAGATGGACAACCAATTCCGTGTACTTGAAATGCGAACAATCTTCGTTGATATTACTAATAGTGAGTGTACTTGGTCAATAATTATAAAAAGAGAGTTTTCGATCCTATTTCCCTATTAAAAATAAAAGTTTTCAAAAGAACCTCGGCAGTCCCGAGATCATAGATACCCCGGACCGGCGCGAGAAAGCTATGGTGGTTCAAGTCCTGTGGTCTTGGTGGCCCCGAGTCAAACTCCCGGGTTGACACGAGAAACCCTGTGGTAGTTTTCAAAAGGACCTCAGCGGTCTCGAGATCATAGACACCCTGGACCAGTGCGAGAAACCTCCGGCGGTTCAAGTCTTGTGGTCTCGGCGGGCCCGAGTCACTCCCGGGCCGGCGCGAGAAACCCGTGCGGTAGTTTTCAAAAGGACCTCGGTGGTTCCGAGATCATAGACACCCTAGATCGGCGCGATAAACCTTCGGTGGTTCAAGTCCTGTGGTCTCGGTGGCTTCGAGTCAAACTCCCGGGCCGGCGCGAGAAACCCCCATGGTAGTTTTCGAAAGGACCTCGGCGGTCCCAAGGTTATAGACACCCCGTACCGACACAAGAAACCTCCGATAGTTCAAGTCCTGTGGTCTCGGCGGCCTCGAGTCAAACTCCTAGGCCGGCACGAGAAATTCATGTGATAGTTTTCAAAAGGACATCGGCGGTCCCGAAATCATAGACACCCCGGACCGGCACGAGAAACTTTTGGTGGTTCAAGTCCTGTGGTCTCGGCGGCCCGAAGTCAAACTCCTGGGCCGGTACGAGAAACCCCCGCTGTAGTTTTCAAAAGGACATCGGCGGTCTCGAGATCATAGACACCCTCGATCAGCGCGAGAAACCTCCGTTAGTTCAAGTGGTCTCGACAGCCCTAAGTCAAACTCCTGGGTCGGCGTGAGAAATTCCCGTGGTAGTTTTTAAAAGAACCTCGGTGGTCCCGAGGTCATAGAAACCTCGGACCGGCGCAAGAAACCTCCGGTTGTTCAAGTCCTGTGGTCTCGGTGGTCCCGAGTCAAACTCGTGGGCCGGCGCAAAAAACCCTAAGGACATGATACCCTAGGGTGACGATCGATGCCAACGAGCATCCTGGCAAAAACTTAAGATGCAAATACGAACCTAAACGCCCCTATGAAGACCACGGGTTAAGCCAGCCACTTTCTAAGCATATTTATGGAAATGGAGGCATATTTGATTAAATTCAAAGGCCAAAAGCCAAAGCATGATTGCTCAAAAGGCCAAAGTATTGCCAACGAAGTTGTGAAATTTGAGCAAGAAGTGTTGCTATTAAAAATGCCTTTTCATTAATTTTATTGTCATACAAAAAAACCAACGTTAGTCGGGTTACAAGATATAGTAGAAAAAAGAAGGAAACTAAACCTAAGGCTCGGCGGGTCCTAGCCCGTCCTTGGCTTCCTCATCCTCAGGCTGAATGTCTTCACGGCCATTTAATTTATAGGCTCGGGTGATTTTTTTCTTACACTTCTTAAAACCCTGAGCGTAGGCATCGATGGCCGCCTTGCTGAACTCAGCAGCAAAATATGTGGAACCTTTATAGAGTTCCACGGCCTCCGGAGCTCGGTGTTTGGTGGCGCTGACCTTTATTAAAGCTTCGACCTGGGCGGCTGCCACCTTCTCCATGGCTTAAGCCTCGATGGCGGTCAACTTTTCCAAGACTTCCCGAACCTTCGCCTCGATAGAAGCCAGCTTTTCCATGGCGGCCCGGGCTTCAGATTCAGCCACGTCCGCCCTATCCTCAGCATAATCCGCTCTAAGGAGGGCATCCCCCAATTTCTCTTCTGTCGGCCTTAGCCTTGACATGGCTTCGGCAAGCTTGGCCTCGGCAACCCTGGCTTTCGTTTCAGCCTCCTTGGCCCGAACCTTGTGAGATCGGCCCTCCTCTTCGGTGGCTTACAGTGCACCAGACACCGTCGCCTCCCGAGCCCTGACCTCGGACAGTTCCTGGGTTAACTCATCAACTCGGGCCTTGAGGGCAGTCAGCTTGGACTGGGCACACCTGCGACTGCTGGAGCTTTCAGTGTAGGCATCCCGAAGGACAAAAACACTGTTAGATACTTGCGCGTACCAATGGTTAGAATATAGCCTGTGTTCAATCAAAGAGGTAAAGATTAGCATACTTACTTGGAGGATAACGGTGAAGAGGGTATCAAGGGATTTCTCCAACGGCTGACGGCGAAGCTCAGCCTGAAAATTGGGAAGAGTCGAGCGACTCAGAAGGCGCTCCATCAAGCGGCCTCAACGCATTGCGGTAGCCCTGGACGGTCGGCTGAGAAGGACGTCGTCGGGTGACACCCCCGCCTCCTCTGAAGTTGGGTGAGCGGCCGAAGAGTGGTCATCTCCAGTTCCTCACGCCGGGGGTGTCGCCGCTCTCGCTTCTTGCACGGCCTCACCCTCGGGTTCAGTGGGGGCCTGGGGTCCTCTCAGCGGCTCCGCCTCAGCCTCAGTAGGAGGAACCCCTGCCGTGGACGTTTCGACAAGGGACCCTCCCTTCTCGGTTCCTCCACTAAGGTGACCTTGGGAGCCACCGACGAAGCCACGAAGGTTTGGGGTGACCCACCCTGCTCTGTCTGTCGAGGTTTCTTGGGTGCCGCTCCCGCTGGATTACCGGCGGCCTTCTTTCTTTTCCTAAGGCCCTCTGCGAGGAAGTCAGGGGAGAACCTCATCTCTGCACAAAGAGATAAAGTAAAAAAAAGATATATTGCGGCGACACCGGCGCTGTGAGGGCTTCACGGAGGTTATCCTCCGATAGCAACACTGCATAGGGGGGATGATGGAAGACATGAGGGCGTTGAAAAGCTCTCGGTCTTTTTCTTCTATGACTGAGTTCTTATTGGGACTGATGTCAGGGAATCTCCAAGATGTTCTCACCCCCTCTACATGAACATAAAAGAATCGAGACTTTCATTTCTTAACCTTAGAGGGTAAATATAATTTGAGGGATCTTTTAGGTCGGGAAGCAAAGCTCCACAACCCATTTTTCTTAGGATTCCGGAGCTTATACAAGGCTCGGAATAGGGACACTCGGGCAGGAGCACCATGAAAATAGCAGAGAACTATGAAGGCGTAGATGATTCGGATGGAATTTGGAGTTAGCTTTGTCGGGACAAGATCATACCTATCTAGAAGGTTCAAAGAGAAAGGGTGGAAAGGAAGACGAAGTTCACTGTTACAGAATTCTTCATACGGAGCGACTCTGCCGGATCGACCACAGGTTACCTTGTCACCATGCCAAGGCGCGGACAGACACACACTATCGGGTATACTGTACTTCATCCTAAGGTTTTCTATGTCATGGTCCTTCATGGTAGAGCGTATCCCCTCTAGACGTGTGGGTTCGAACTCGAAAATCGGAGATGCTGAGCGAGATGAAAGCGATGCCCTAGAGGGTGGAGGAGAAGCCCTAGGTGCTGGAGAGAGGCCCTGGTTGAGGCCGGAGCAGCAGTTGTTGGGCGACCGCGGATGGAGACACCGCCGAGGGCCCGGTGACGGGCCTGGAGGATTTCCTTCCTAGAAGGTTCGACCAAAGGTTTTTCACCTTTTTTTTTTTTATCAGGGCGGGGATCCATGAGGAAGAAAAGAAAAGACGGAAAGGCAAAAAAATTGACCTTGAATCGAAGGAATGGAAGCAAAAAGAACTCAGTATTCAGAGGGTGAAGGAAACGCGGAAAAGATAATGAAGGTACTAGGAGACTGGGACGGGCGGGACAGTATTAATCCCCAAATTTTGAAAGTCCCGTCCATCATAAAAAGTAGAACTGCAGGGGCAGGGCTATCGCCCAGGTGTCCGCATATTATAGAGGGGGTACAATCTGTGCCCAATGACGGGACGCCGCCAGAGTAATCCAATTATGATGCCTCGCCTTTCTCGTTGGTCACGAGGCATTTTCCTTAATATGCTTGTGGGCTGCGCTATACCCAATACTGTCCCTTAAATAACGAAAGGACTTTGAGGAGACTCTACTTCTCCGGTGATATGCGCCCACCTTCATTAGTGTACGGCGTATGACATTCAACTAAAGGGGAATTTTTTTTACGCTCCTTTCTCTTGGCAAGCGCTGCGCGCATGAGTGCCAAAACTCAGAAGCGGGGGGCATGTGATGTGGCTGGTAAAAGCCATATGAGAATTAATAGCCAGAAGTTACCTGACGGTGGGGACAACTACAGAAGCGGTCCCTAGGTAGCCCGAGGCGGTTCCTAGGCGGCCCTAGCTACAGAAACGGTCCCTAGGCGGTTCCAGGTGGCCTCAGCTACAGAAGAGGTCCCTAGGCGGCCCCAACTACAGATGGTGGTCCCTAGGCGGCTCGAGGTGGCTCTTGGGCGGCATCGGTGTCCTTTTTGTGTTATCTTCATGGTTCGTTCTAGCTTTCCGAACAAGTCTCTGCATGGGCAAAGCCGAGCTTATCCACTATCCTTGATCCTTGTTGGTTTAATAAGACAAGAACCGTCAATTCTAGCATGAGCTCCGAAAAGTAGCGGCTCATCATTCGACATTAATGACTCTGACTATATAAGGCTCCAAAAGTCATGACCCATCACATTAATGGCCCTGGTCAGATGGAGCTCCAAAAGTCATAATACATCATGAAGTCACAAACTTCCAAGCTAATGAAGCCCAAAACGTCATTAGGGAGATTTAATGACTCTGGCTAAATAAGCCTCAAAAAGGTAATTACCTACTGTAAAGTATCAATCATCTAGAGTCAGAAGATACGGATTTAGTCCAGCTAGCTTTGATATTCTATCTGTAAAGGCATTAACTCATCATGAGATTCCTCTCTTTCAAACTTTCTCAAGCTTGCAGCTATGATTCTGATCACTAACTTGAGTGTCGAAGGGTTCTTGCCGGAATATCCGGTCCCAGGGACTTCTTGCAGGTCTTGAAGGTGAAGTAAAGCTCTTTCAGCTGGTTCATGGTGCATTAGTTGATACTCAAGGACGTCAGCTCAAGGTGATCGAGCATCATCAGGACTCATAGACTAGTCTCTCAGAGCTATTCTGGCTCGTTCTGATGCCTTCGGTCGGCTAGCTAAATAAGCTATTAAATTAAAAAATTTTGATCTTTCATTTCAATCCCGATCTGCTCGGAAATTTCAGGTGCTGACGAACTTTCTGGAGTGCACCTAGATAGAAGAGCAACCAAGGGACTTCCCCATGGCATGTTCTGACATTGAGGAGGATGCAGAGGAGACCTGGATCCTCCATATCGATGGCGCCTCTAATTTTCAAGGAAGCGGAGTTGGTCTTACTTTTGCAAATCCAAAGGGTATAGTGCTAGAGTATGCTCTCCGATTTCTTTTTAAAGGTACTAATAATCAAGCTGAGTATGAGGCTTTATTGGTCGGAATCAAGCTTGCTCGGGAGCTTGGAATAAAATGCCTCAAGGCCTTCACCGACTCCCAGCTCATCTCTAGACAAGTCACCGGGGAGTATGAAGCTCGAGACCCTATTATGTCTCGATATCTAAATAAGGTCAAGTCACTGACCTCTTCATTGGCTTATTTCATTATCAGTTATATTCCCAGGGGCGAAAATGCCAGAGCCGATACTATCATAGTTGGCTACCTCAGCTGACGATACATTAGGAAGAACATATGTTGAGCACCTGGAGGTCCCAGCTATTGATGCAGCGGAAGAGGTTATATCGGTTACACAAGAGCTAATATGGATGGATGTTTACATCCGTTATCTCACTGATGGTACTCTTCCTGCTGACTCCATAGAAGCCAGGCTACTCAAATGGAGGGCCCCTAAATTTGTATTGCTGAATGGGCAATTGTACAAGAAGTCTTTTTCTTATTCCCTCCTCAAATGCGTCGGTGCTACAGATGCCGACTATATTCTCAGGAAGATTCATGAGGGTATATGTGGGAACCACCTAGGATGGGAGGCAAATCACTGGCGCACAAGGCTCTTCGCCATGGATATTATTGGCTTACTATGCGGAAGGACGCTGCTCAGCTAGTCTAGAGGTGTGACAGCTGCTAACGATATTTCAATATCCAATGACAGCCAGCCTCTCAGCTAAGTTCGCTTTCTGCTCCGTAGTCTTTCACTCTATGGGGGATGGACATCCTTAGATCATTCCCTCCAGCTTCATGTCAACAAAGGTTTTTAATTGTCGCCATCGACTATTTCACCAGGTGAGTTGAGGTCGAGGCGTTAGCCAAAATCACTGAGAGTAAGGTGAAGACATTTTTCTGAAAAATCCATCGTCTGTCGATTTGACCTTCCCTATACTATCATCATCGATAACGTTGCCAGTTCGATAATGCTGCATTTAAGGCCTTTTGTGCCGAACTGGGTGTATTTGCCATCGATTCACTTCTGTCGGACATCCACAGATCCATGGAGAAGCGAAAGTCATGAATAGGACCATCCTTCGAAGGCTTAGAACCCGATTGGATGAGTTTAAGGGCAAATTGATGGAGAAACTCTTTAGTGTATTGTGGGCGTATCATACGACTTCAAGAGTCCCGATAGGGGAGACTCCTTTCAGCCTCGTCTTCGGATCTGAAGCGGTCATCCCAGTGGAAATTAGTCTTCCCAGCCCCTGGGTGGAATCATATAATGAAAAAGATAATTTCGAACGGCTGAGGGCCAACATCCACCTCATCGATGAAGTGCGAGACCAAGCGCGGCTTGGGATGGCTGTCTTTTGCCAACGAGCAGCGAGATATTACAATGCCCGAGTTCGCCCCAGAATGTTTCGCCCAAGGGACCTAATTCTCAGAAAAGCCTAAGTGTCTAAGCCATATGAAGGAGGCAAGCTATCTCCTAATTGGGAGGGGAGGGGCCCTGTTGAGTCACCGAAGCACTTCATTAAGGGGCATATCGACTTAAGGAGCTTGGCGGATGAACGATTCTGCGTACTTGGAATGCGAATAACCTTCGTCAATACTACCAATAGTGAGTGTACTTAGCCCATGATTATAAGAAAAACTTTCAATTCCATTTCTCTATTGAGATTAGAAAATTTTAAATGGACCTCGACGGCCTTGCGATCATAGACACCCCCGGGTTGGTGCAAGAAACCCCCGAGGCGGTTCAAGTCCTATGGTCTTGGCGGTTCCGAGTCAAACTCCCAAGCCGACGCGACAAATCTCCATGGCAGTTTTCGAAAGGACCTTGGCGGCCCCGCAATCATACACCCCCCCGGGGCCGGCGCGAGAAACCCTTGAGGGGGTTCAAACCTTATGGTCTTGGTGGTCCCGAGTCAAACTTTTGGACCGGTGCGAAAAACCCTCGTGGCAGTTTTTAAAAGGACCTCGACGGCCCTGCGATCATAGACACCCTCGGGTTGGCGCGAGAAACCCCCGAGGCGGTTAAAGCCCTATGGTCCCGATGGTCCCAAGTCAAACTCCCGGGCCGGCGCGAGAAACCCCGTGGCTGTTTTCAAAAGGATCTTGGCGGCCCCGCGATCATGACACCTCCGGGCCGATGGGAGAAACCCCCGAAGCAGTTCAAGCCCTATGATCCCGGCGGTCCCGAGTCAAACTCCTGAGCCGGCGCGAGAAACCCTCGTGGTAGTTTTCAAAAGGACCTCGGCGGCCCTGCGATCATAGACACCCCCGAGCCGGTGTGAAAAACCCCCGAGGCGGTTGAAGTCTTATGGTCCCGAGTCATTCTAGGCCGGCATCAACCTTCGAGGCGAGGACCGGCGTCAGCATTCAAGGAACACTCTAGCAAAAGCCCAAAAGATGAGGCCAAGCATAAGCGTTCCTATGAGGTCCGCACATCGAAGTGCTAACTCGCCAGATATACTTAAAAGATTAAAGATGCATCCAAAGGCTAAAGCCAAGACATGATCACCAACAAATTGAAGACGCTACAAAAAGCTAAGTCTTTTATACTTGAGAAAAAGTTCTTTTCATTAATTCAGTGACAATGTTCTACAAAAAGGCCGACTGTAGTCGGATTACAAAAATATAAAAAGAAAGAAGTGCAAAAAAGAAGTAATGAATCTTCAGGGCTTAGCGGATCCCGACCCATTCTCGGTGTCACCGCTCTTCGGACCCTCTTCTTCATCCTCGGGCTGAAGGTCTTCGAGGTCACTTATCTTAAAGGTCCGGGAGACCTTCTTGCACTTCTCGAAGCCCTGGGAAAAAGCATTGAGGGTCGCTTCACTGAACTCTGCAGCAAAATTTGTGGAGCTTTTATAGTTCTCCACGGCCTCTCAAACTCGGGCATCGGCGATGGCCTCCCTCTCCATAGCCCGGGTCTCGGTGGCGGCCAGCTTCTCCGTGGCCTCTTGGGCTTGGGCCTTTGCGGCGGCCTTTTCATCCCAGGAGGCTCGAGCGTTCGCCTCCGCGACGGTCAGCCTCTCCACGGCGGCCCGAGCCTCTGACTCGGCCTTGTCGGCCCTCTCCTCAGCATGATCCAAGACTCGGCCTTGTCGGCCCTCTCCTCAGCATGATCCAACTTGAGGAGAGCCTCCTTTAGCCTCTCCTCGGTCGGCCTAAGCCTCGTCATGGCATCTACGAGCTTTTAGCCTCGGCGACCCTGGCCTTGCTCTCGGTAACCTCTACCTGGGTCTTCAAAAAACTGTTCCCCTTCTGGGCAATTCGAAGGTCGCCGGCCGCCTTCGCCTCTCGAGACCGTGCCTCAGCCAATTCGTTGGCCAGGCTATCGACTCGGGCCTTGGCGACATTCAACTCATCCTGAACGCGCCCACAATTGTTGGATATCTGCATGGACTAATTAAGTTAGGGCTCGGCCCAGGTCTTCACATCATGTATTTTAATAAGAAAAAGAGATGAAATCGATGAACTCACCCGGAGGGCGATAGTGAAGAGATTGTCAAAACGCCGGCGATCGGTCGGCGATGGAGCTTAGCCTGGAAGGTCGAGAGACTGGAGCGCCTCAATATCCTCTCCACCAGCTGGCCTCGGTTCATCGCCATCATCCGGGAAGGTCAACTTCGAGTCTCGCCGATGGGAGGTGCCTCCCCTTCCTCCGATGTTGGCTGGGTGGCAGGCGGGGCGTCCTCTTCAACATCCACCACTGGAGGCATCCTAGCCCTCACTCCCGGTGTGGTCTCACCTCTAGGTTTGGCGGCGGTCGAAGGCTCTTCCTTAGACGGCCCCACCTCAGCCTCAGCGGAAGAAACTCCCACTACTGGTGCTGCGGCAGGAGGATCCTCCCTCGGCTCTTCCACCGGAGTGGCCTCGAGAAATGCGGAAAGAACCATGGGGAGTTGGGATGACACACCCTGCACTTCTCGGGGAGGTTTTTTTGGGCACTGCCTTCACCTTGTTACCAGCGGCCTCTTTCCTTTTTCGGAGTTCTACCATCAAAAATCTTCAGAAAACTTCATTGCTGCATAGAGAAACAAAAATAGTGAAGGTCAAAAATAAAAAATGGGACAGCTAAGAGATATGCCGCTCATCCGGCGCCGGTGTCGGCGATGCTGATGGCGCCAACACCGCATTGGCTTCATGGAGGTTATCCTAAAAACTCTCGAAGGGGGGGGGGGGATGATGGATGACAGCAGTGAATCAAACACTTCTCGATCCTCGTTCACCGTAACATTTTTATTAGGGCTGGTGTTGGGGATGCCTCAGCCCATCTTTACCCCTTCCAAATGGACAAAGAAAAAACGAGATTTTCATCCCTTAATCTTGGAAGGAAGGTCGAGCTTGAGAGCTCTCTTAGGTCTAGAGGCAAAGTTCCACTACTCAGATTTATTGGGATTGCGGAGTTTATACAAGGTTCGGACAAGGAGATCCGGGTAGAAAGACCATGGAAATGACAGTACTAAAAAGGCGCAGACAATCCGAATGGAATTTGGGGTTAGTTGCATCGGGACAAGATCATACCTATCTAGAATATTGAAAAAGAAGGGATGAAATGGAAGACGAAGCCTGCTCCTAAAGAACTCCTCGTACAAGGCAATCCCACCAGACTAGCTGGAGGTCACCTTGTCATCAGGACGAGGGGCAAAGGTACAGATACTAGCAGGTATCTCATACTGTGCCCTAAGGTTCTTTACATCCTGAGCAATCATGGTAGATTCTATCCCCTCTAGGCCTGCGGACTTAGAGGAATCAGCCGGGGGAGGAACCCTAGAAGGTGGAGGAGAAGCCTTAGAAGGTGGAGGAGAAGCCCTAGAGGGCGGAGGAGAGGCCCTAGGTGGCGCTCTGGCTGCGGTCGTTGGGCGGTCATGGATGGAGACACCACCGGAAGCTCGACACCGTGCCTGGAGGATCTCCTCCTTGGAGGGTTCAACCATGGGGGCTTTATCTTTTCTACGAAGGTCGAAATCCATGAGAGGAAAGGACAAAAATGTGAAAAAAACTAACATGAAGATCAAGGGGACAGGAGCAAGGGCTCAAGACTCAGAAGGCGAGGACGCAGGGAGGATGGAGACGTAAGAAGCTCGAAGAGGCGAGCGGGACAATCTTTATACACCATTTTCGAACGTCCCGCTCACTACAGTGCCACACGAAGATTCATGAGAGGAAGCTTCACTTAGCTGTCCTCAAGTTTTTCACTATTTGAGATACGATGCCTTGGTGACTTTCGAAAGGCGTAATCCGCACCCAATGATGGGACACAGATAAGAACAATCCAATAATGGCGTCCCACCTTTTTTCGTTGATCGAGAAGCATTTTTCTCAATATCCCCGCGGACCACATCGCTTCGAGCGCCATTCCTTTCATTCCTTAAATGATGAGAAGACTTTGAAGAGACTTAACCTCCTCAAGGGCACGTGCTCGCCTTTGCTAATTTTTGGCGCATGAGGATTGATAAAAGCGAAAAATAGCCCGTGGTGCGCGCGTGGGCACCAAGACTTAGGAGGGGGGGCATATGATGATGTGGCTGATGAGAGCCACGTATAAATTAATGGCCAAAATTGCCTAACGATAGGAATCGTTTGGACATAGGCGGCTCCAGTTCACAATGCGGTCCAGAGGCGGCCTCAGCTCATAAACGGCTCCTAGACAGTCCTGGCTTCTAGGTGGCTCCAGCTCATAAGCGGCTCCTAGGCGGCCTTAGCTCATAAGTGGCTCCTAGGCGGCCCCAGTTTACAATGCGGTCCAAAGGCGGCTCCAACTCATATGCAGCCCAAAGGCGGCCCTAGCTCATAAGCGGCTCCTAGGCGAACCTGGCTTCTAGGCGGCCTTGGCTCCTAGGCGGCTCCAGTTCATAGGCGGCCCTTAGGTGGTCTCGGCTCCTAGGCGGCCCCAGTTCACGAAGCGGCCCTAATTCAAAGGTGGCCCTATCTCCCTTTCATCCCTGAACTCAATTATGGGCTTCCCAAACAAGCCTTCGCTTCTAACAAGGACAGGCTCGCTAGTCATCTCTGATTCATATATGTCTAATAAGACAAACTATGTCTAATAAGAGAGACTCTATTGGTTTTGGCATAGGCCCAAGAAGTCATAATCCATCATGAAGCTTTAATTGCCCGAATTAGACGAACTCAAAAAGTCATCATTCATTATGAAGTTTTAATGACTGGCCAGATAAGTCTCAAAAGGTGATCATCTGCCATAAAGTATCACACCCTCAGCTTAGATGGGATGAATCAACAACAAAATGGGTAAGAGGGATCCCTGACCAAGGTATGAGCACTAAAGCAAACATTTAGAAAATTTTTTCATTTTCTTCCTAACTCTCATTCGAGCTTCTTCAAGCTCACAGTTGTGATTCTGATCACTAACTTGAGCGTCGGAGGGTCCCATTGGAATATTCGATCCCCGAGACTTCTTGTAGATCTCGGAGTTGAGGCAAAGCTTCTTCGGCAAGGTTACGGCCCGTTCACTGACGCTCAAGGACGTCAGCTCAAGGTGATCAGGCATCGTCGGAACCAAACACTTGCTAGCGCTCTCACAATCTTCTATTTATATGAGGTTTTTTTGTTGCATTAATCAATATTTGTTACATTCATGATTGTTTTATAATGCTTATAATATCAACATGATGGTATTTGTCATTATTGATATATTTTATGCTACAACAGAGGTTCCAGAAGTGTTAATTTGGTTGCTTTTATCAGGGAAATTTAAAGAGAAACCCCTATGGCTTGTCTTTCTTAGAAGACATTCTCAGTTAAATGTCAGTCTATTATTATCATTGGCATTCCCCACTATACACAATGTTTTTTTAAGCATCTTTCTTTTTGCTCCCCCTTTCTTTTTGAATGAAATTGTTTAAAGCTCTTCAGCCACATGAGAATCTTCAGAAGGATGAGAATGTCTTGTCTTAGGAGAAAGGAGGGGGAGAGGGGGTTTGATGAAGTTCCATCTTCTTTTTCGAGCTGTGACCCATCTAAGGCATATCCATTGTCCACCAATTTACACTGCACATGAACTATGTTGTGTAAAAGTTATAAGGTAGGTTGCTTATAGAATTGTTATCTCAAACATCTAGTCCGTTTTACCAAAACAGGAGAGCCTTTCATGGCAATTTCTTGCTTTGAATGCTAATGGACTAATATCAACTCTCCCCCTTGGTCCTGCACTTCTTGAGTTAAGTTGCAGTTTTGGCTGAGATGACTGCCAGTTATTAGTTGTTCGCATCTTCTCTATCCATGCAAGTGATTTTTCATGTCAATTAACTAAATGTGATATTTAGGTTCTTTTCATTACTTACTGTGACAGTCTTTATTGGACGGTTAAACAGAGAATGATAAGTAAACCTGTAGACAATGATGTTATTGGGCACAACCAGTGTGTACTGAAATTTAACATTGCTTTTGTATTGAAAATTCGATATATTTATGGAATATGTAGTATAAAACTAACATGTAATTTTGAATGCGCCCGTGCGCGCACGCGCATGCACAGAGAGAGAGATAGGGAGAGAGAGGCTTTTCATAATGCTTACAGTATAGATATAACAGCCATCATGTCATTGGACTATTCTCCTATTACATGTACCATACCATATTGATAGTAGTGCTTATCGAATCCTAGTACATTGAACCGGCCCACGTACCGAGCATATTGACGTTGTACTAGTATGGTACTAGTATGGGATCTGATACCAAGATGGTGAACCTTAGGAGAGGGTATCTACTCTTCTTATGTCCAAAATCAATAAATAAATTGAAGATTTGCATGGTTGATCATGATCTATATAACTAAATGTGCATAAAAATTAGGAGTCATGTATTTTGATGGTTTTTAACTTATGCATCAAGTAGAAGCAAAAATGGACTATTTTAATTTTGCTAGTATATTACAATACACGATAAAATGTTTCTATTAAGAATCCATCTTATTGATCATAATCTATACATGTTATATCTTGCATAGATCGAAGATCAATAGAGATGCGTACATCATATCATTCTAAATATGTGTTGTTGCAACCACTTGGTGCATAGGTTAAATATTAGCAAAACATGTAATTTGTGATTTCTAAGCATTTTTATTAGTATAAATCATGATCAATGGAATGAATCTTGATTTGGGTACCGGTTGTTGATTTTCAATCTGAGAAGAGTATATACCCTCTTCTCTCAAGAGGAGTGTGATCCATATAGATACCCTCCTCTCGAGACGAGTGTGATCCATCCCATATATATGTATGTATGTGTGTGTGTATATATGTATATGTATATGTATATGTATATGTATATGTATATGTGTGAGTGAGTCCTTTTAAGAAACTTTTATATCTAAGCATTGTTAGAAAAGGCTTATCGTCTCAATTCCGAGAGGTGTGTGGTCTATCTCATATATATGCGTACAGGTATGTGAGTGAGACTTTTTGAGAAAACCTTTATTTCTGAACATTTGTTAGGAAATCATTATTCTTTCAGGCCCTGTTTGGATTGACTGCTGAGGCTCTTTAAGTTGCATTGTTGGCAACTGTTAGCTAACAGTTATATATAGCTATTGCTCTGGCCAATAGCTAATCCAAATAAACCCTCAATCATCACATTTGTTTAGTGTTGTGGCAGGCTATTTTTCTATTCGTGCTCCTGTTTGTCATCCATCTGAAGCTAAACTTGAATATTCTTGATTTGCCATTTGTCCAGCTCAGCCTTAATTAGACCCCTTTTTGGTCCATCATTTGCTACCCTTCTTTAAAGAGGAAGAGTAAAGGTGGGTATGAGACTTTTTGACTTTTGACAACCATGCTTCTGAATGCATCTCCATTTTCATCCACCCTCCCCCAACCAAAAAATTTATCTCATTTTACTTGGACTACTTATTAATTCACATAAAAAAGCAGTTTGTTCATACCCATAAACTGTTGTTTTAAATATCCTGTTCATTTTTTTAGTTAAAAAATATCCAACCGATTCTTGTGAGGCAATTTCTTACTTTGAACGCTAATGGACTAACATCAACATTCTCTTCCATGGTCCTGCCCCTCCGATGTTGAATGAGGTTGTTGTAGTTTAAGCTGAGAAGAGGGATGTCAATCTCTTTTGGTTATTATGCTCATGCATTTTCCATATGACGTGCAATCCAAATCTGGTTACCTGTCGGCTTTTTAGATTTACAGTCTCTGTTTTGGCAAAGATTACTCATTTCATTTTTCATCTTGCATATTTATTAGAGAGAAAGCAATATGTTCATATTTGATGGCAATTTATCTCTTGTAATTACAATATTTGCAGCTGAGTTGTTTGTAAATGGGGAGATTGTGCAAAGATCTCCAGAGAGGCAGCGGAGGGTTGAGCCAGTGCCACAGAGAGCTCAAGATAGACCCAGATACAATGACAGGACACGGTATGTGAGGCGGAGGGAGAATCAACGGTGAGCATGTCTTATCAAGCTGAGGGTTTGGCCGCATACAAATTGGAAATTATATATATATATATATATATATATATATAGCTCAAGGTGCATTGTGTGCGATGGTAGCTGTGACATGCATTGTGGTAGAACAATTAATATTGCCATTTTTCCTGTGAGAAATTGTCTGCAGCCAGGTCACAGCTTGTGTATCTAATAAAATGACAGTTTATGGCTGTTGTGTTATCTAGTTGGACTTTGGAAATATAAGGCTACTGTTCAGTTTGTTTATTCGCTTAAATTGTGTTCTCGCTTCTGTTTTCCATTTTACATAGGAAACGTGGTTTCCTGTGGTTGGTGTGTTTGGTTGGTTTAAGGCTTGATTAGACTTAAACCAAATGTGGATTGTAGACAAACATAGCTTGATCCAGGTTTTACAGCTCAAAGTTAATTTCAAGCCGTAGCCAGCGCAGAAAATCATGCATTTTTTCGGTTTTATTGTGGTAAAAGCAAAAACATCGGCGTTTGAAATCATATTTGGCAGCTGAAGCCAAAGCGTCATAAAATGCGTAGTGTCAAAGTTGTGATTATATTATGATCTGGCAACCACATATCTTCAGCTAAATATTTGTATAAATATGACTGGATTTAAATTTGATATGTTTGAACTCAAGCTTGATTCTGACTCAAGTTTGGTTTAATAAAAAATAAATCTCGTTTCCTTCCATGTAACAAGTGCTTGGTAATTATTATAGGCGAGGACTTTATAGTTATTGAAGCATCATTTAAATATTTTTAAATTTTTATAAAATTTTTATTATTTTCATAATTTTTTTATTGTTATCTTTTTTAAGTTATTTTATCTTATATATTTTAATTTTATAAGTATATATTGAAAATTTTTATATGTGAGTTATTATTAATTATTATTAATTTTAATTTTATAAAATTGATTGAATAAATATGGATATTGATATATTTGTGATTCGTATGGTTTTGAAATTGAATGAACTTTTATTGAATAATATAATTGATAATTTGTGTGAATCTGAATTTCAATAATATTCATGATAGTAGGAATACGTGTTTTCAGGTAGTCACTGGCTTCGCCATCAATTTATTCGGATGAGGTTTTTTTTTTAAAAAAAATGCTCTTTTTTCTTTGAAAAAACGAAAAATTGGTTGGGAAACCGTTTTATGTTTTTCTCTTCTTTTGAACCTTGGATTAATTTAAATGGAATTTTTTTTTTTTCTAATCCCAAATTGCAATTTTTTTTTTTTTTTTGTACAAACGGGAATCACACCACTTTAGGGTGACTCAGTCCCACACTATCAGAATACAAAATTAAATTCAAATCAGGAGGACACCATTCACCGGGCTTCCAGCACCAGAATCCAGAATGATCAGCCACTCTAGCGGCGATCCAGTCAGCCGCTGAGTTGGCTTCCCTGAAGATATGGCTGATCTGTATGCTGTGAACCCCCTGTAGGAGAGAACGAATATCAGAGATCAAAGGGTTGATAGGCGACTGCGCGTAATGATCCTGGCGAAGCCATCGAATCATCGTGAGGGCATTACCCTCAAGAATAACACGACAGGCATCGAGACTGCGGCGGATAGCACAGAAAACTCTAGCCCACGCAGCATAAAGCTTTGCAAGCGGCACCGACGAATCGAGATGTCCAAATCCCCTAGCAGCAATCATAGTTCTGTCAGAACCCCGAATGACATAATCCGATCCGGCAGATCTGCCTCGAACACTCCCATCAAAGTTAATTTTAATTGCAACCTTCTTTTTGGTCCGCGTGACGCACGAATCTTGGATAGAAATGAGCTCAAAGATATCATCCAAAATATTCAAAAAATATAATCACGGTTGATGGGCATAATTTTTTCTTCAGGCTCCTTGCACGTAGAGATAAATCTTCCTTCCAAATAATCAAACCAGTTATCCATATGAAGTCAGCTGATATTGTTGACTAATACATGATATGCGAAACATTCATCTAACATCAATAGTATTCGAATCTATACTGGAGAGTTTGTCTCCCAAGCAATAGCAGAGCAGCAATTCTACAACAAGGTACTTACTCTAAGAAGTATATATTGTTCACTCGTTAATCTTACAGTAAATAATTTTCAAATAAACGTTTTTCCAATCCCACCTCTTCCATAAATAAAAGCTAGCTCTTGAATATTAATTATTCATACGTGAGCCACCTCACTGCTCGTTGCTTCAAAGGGATTGTACAAGCTAGAACTCTTCAATGGCATTGTTAATATAACAAGCTTTCCTGTTCCATAGGCACTGACTGGCATTGATGGAATATAATAAGCTTTCTTGTTCCAATAGTTTTATTTCTTTTTAGTTGTTATCAAAATTAAATAATAACATAATTATCATCTAACTCCTCTTAATGCCCTCTAACAATTCTATTCGATATTTTAAGAGTTTCTTCGAGTGCATTGTCTTTGGTTCAGGATTGGATTAACGGCGGTCATTCCCATCATTCGCACCATATAAAATCTTTCTCAAGCCGATGAGACCAGTCCTTGGTCCACTCCACCACGCGTTGGCTTCTCGCCCCAACATCCATCAAATTCCACTCGAGATTTGCCACGTTCCCTCCATCAATGCCTACACGATCCATAAAGTCCGCGTGTCTTATTGACATCGTCCCAACCTCGATTACTCCGCCTGGTACCGTATCTGACCCGTTAGGGTCAACGGTCGTCGAACGAGACCGGATCGCAACTGGGGAGCGGTCTACTCCGACGGCCGGCCTCCCGCCCCGGCTATAAATAAGTTCTCGCTTCCTCCCTTCTCCCCCACCTCGCCGGAACCCTTATCCTTCCCATGGCTGCCCTCCTCTTCATTCTATCGATTTTACTCTTCTCTCTGTCCGCCATTGCCGTCGCCCTGGCCTTCCTCGTCCGCCCCCGCCCCGTCCGGATCCCCGTCAAGGGCCGGCACGTCTTCATCACGGGCGGCTCGAGCGGCATCGGGCTCTCCCTCGCCCGCCGTGCCGCGGCGGAGGGCGCCCACGTCTCCATCCTCGCCCGCAGCACCGCCCGCCTCCAGGAGGCCCGCGACGCCATCCGCCTCGCCACCGGCGTCGACGTCGCCGTCTTCAGCGCCGACGTCCGCGACCCCGATGCCGTCGCCCGGGCTGTGGAGGCCGCGGGACCTATTGATTTACTGGTGTGCAACCACGGCGTGTTCACGCCCCAGGAGCTCGAGCACCAGGATCTGGAGGAGGTGCGGTTCATGGTGGACATCAACCTTATGGGGACTTTTCATCTCATTAAGGCTGCTCTACCAAACATGAAGAAAAGAACAAGGGCCACCGGCCTTCCTGCCTCCATCTCCATCATGTCCTCCCAGGCCGGCCAGGTATAGAGCCTCTCATAAAGTTCGAATTTTCTCACCTCTTTAATGCTTTACCTCATTCATTATTCTTCTGAAAGTTGAGCACTTTCTTCCATGTATTTGACTCGTATCTACAATGTCATTGAATTCTATCACTGGTTAGCATCCAGTTTCTCACAAGGTTTGTATCTTTCCCCGGTTTTTATGCCTTTCTTTGATGTTTTAATTGATTTTTTTCTGAATTTTCTTGTTGGGGTTTCCTCGAGTTGAATATTTGGTTTGTCGTTTCATCTGACTACATATTTCACTGGTATGTACTGTCTCGTTAAGTTTGAATTTTTCTTTCCAAATATTGGTTTATGACTGTATGTGACTGGTATGCAATCTGTCATTGATTGCTAGCACCGGTTTGTATACAGTCTCTAAAAGAACTTTGATTCTTCTCATGTTTTATATTTTACTAGATGTTTTCATGGATTATATTAGTTAGTTTTCTTTGCTTCAAGTTTTCAGTATGACTGTGTATTTAATAAGTGAACTTAGCTTCCAAACATTTTATCAACTTCTTCCTTCATGGCATGAATCTGAGTTCCTGAGATTGAAGATTTCTTGATGTGCCCCATACTTGTTATTGTTTCGGGTAATTCATCAAGTGTTTGGCAATATTTCTTTCCTTAAAATTGATTAAAATTTGAACATTCCCTTAAAATTGTCTACTTAGGTTATGACAACTGCTCCTCAGGAATGTAAGTCAAGACATACAGCTTCAAGTTGTCAATTTGTGATGGACTGCCACTTATTTGGAATTTCTTGTTTTCAGGTGGGGGTTTATGGTTACACAGCTTACTCTGCAAGCAAATTTGCTCTCCGTGGCTTAGGCGAGGCTCTGCAGCATGAAGTCATAGCTGACAACATCCATGTGTCTCTGATATTTCCTCCTGATACTGAGACCCCAGGTTTTACTGAAGGTATGGAATGTGCCTTGAGTACATTGCTATCTTCACTGTTTCCTCTCAGCTGGAGAAAGGCAATGTTTACTGAAGATTTCTATTTGAATTTGTTTCTGGGTTTTCAAGTTATATCTTTGAATCTGCTATAAGAGTTTGGAATTCACTCGGTAATTTAAGAAGAAGCGTAATTATAATCATCAGGTCTCATCCCAAGTCCCAACTCCCCATCAAATTTGTAAATTCCTTTTATTTTGTAGGTAGAATTATAGATGCCACTGTAGTTTAAATTGCCTTCTCAAATGTTCCATCCATTTTATCCCAGGTCTTTTCCTTCTTTTGGTTAAATCTCCATTCTAAAAGCTAAAGCTTGTTTCTCTTTCGAGGTTGTTGCATTTTTTTAAACGATTTAATGTGCAGAAAGACATAGACAAGCTTAGTTTATTTTCCGGAAGTGCTACTTTTTGGCAGTGTAGCTATTATTCTCCTCCAGCACGTAGTTAGTATTAGAAATGCATTGAGAAAAGCTTCCCAATTAATAGTTTTCTGCTTTAGTTCATTATAATATCTATATATTCAGTTTTTCAGGATATTTTTCTTTGTTGTATCATTTACAATCACTAAAGCCAACTATTTATCTTCTGCAATATATATTTTTATATAGACCTCTTCATGTCATCTGACTTCGCTTTTTAATTCATCAACATAATTACATGTTTCATTCTAGAATATTGTTCCAATTATTCTCATCACACATTCTCTTGAAATCCTAAATTCCAATTTTTTTCATTTATTATTGAGGTTAAGGTGGGTGTCCCAAAGGACCATGTGATGTTTAAGACCTATAGTTTCTATATCTGTGTTCAGCTTAGGAATTCTTAAGAAGGGATAAAAAGTTTTAAAAGTGACGGACCCTGGTATTGGCTTAACTTGCCTGTGTCTAAATGGTCCAGTCATGATTGCTACTCTTTTCTAAGTCGAGGAAGTTCACATCTTTAGTTTTGAATATGTTAGTTACATTTAAAGATGCATCTGGAGTTAGTGGCTATATGTTTAGAAATTAGGATCGATGAACTTTCTTCAGTGCTTATTCAGAATTATTATGTTGTCAAAAAATGGCACATGCTTATCTTGGTACTTACACCTTGATAAAGATGAAGCCAATCCATATCTAGTTGTAAATAACTGTGAAATAAGGCCAAGCCATGAAATGATAGCTCAACCTATGCTTCAAGGAAGGTTTAGAGCATCCGTTGATGGAGGTGATTGAAAGAGTAAAGAAAGTTTTGGTTAGATGGGATTCTATGCTTAGATGGGATAAGGATTGTGTTTCCAATTGTTAAGTTTTGGTTATCTCTATTGCTTCTAACCTGCTTCTCCTTGTGATGCTGCTTAACTACTAGAGATCACTTTGAGCAAGAGGTGTGCTCTCATTATGGAAGACTTTTGAGTCAGCATTAGCAAGCTATTTGTGGTGATAGTAACTTTATTTTGTAAGAATGCTTAATTCTATCTTCTACAAAATGTGTAGCGCATTTATGCTTGATTTCTATTGATATAGCTGTGCATAGATGGTTTTCATGTTGCATTGCAATGACAAGCTTACTGAATACAGAGCACAAGAGAAGACCAGAGCTCACCATATTATAGCTGGATCTTCTGGTGGAATGAAGGCTGACGATGTTGCACAAAAAGCTTTGGATGGAATCAAAACTGGCACATTTATTGTACCCTGCAACTTTGAGGGAACCATGTTGTCGATCGCAACAGCTGGTTTATCACCACAAAGATCATACCTGATGGCATTTGTTGAGGTTTTTGGTGCTGGTTTCATGCGCTTTATGGGTCTTTGTTTCCAATGGAATTGGTTTAGCACCATAGAAAATTGGCATGCCAGTAAGAAAAGCATGTGAGAAAAAGCAACAATTTTCAAAGGGTGTTCAATGTTCTTTAGTTTATGTATGATGTTTTAACAATAAAATAGGACCTTCCCAATATTCTGTCTTGTTTACAACACGTATGAAAAAAAGTTATGTATCAAACCAGACTTGGTGTTATTGAAGATGGAAAAAAAGAGAATATTATTGATGGTTAATATAAAATTCAGTTTGGAATTATTTCTCCTGATTGATGCATAGTCAGACCACTTGTTTGGAATGTAGTTGTGAGACGATGACTGTGAATGTTAGCGAGCAAGTCCTGCATGGGTTACATCGTTCCTTTTTATTGGTCCACATATGCACGACACACATTAAAAAATATTAAGACAACTTTACAACATTCCGAGGAAAAACTTACGATACCCTAGTTTTAAGCTTACGACACCGTAGTTATAAAGTTAAGACACCCGTTCAGAAAGCAAAAAAACTTACGACATCCTAGTTTTAAACTTACGACACCCTAGTTTTAAACTTAACATCCGTTCAGAAAATGTATATGTACAAAAATTTTAAAAAAAAAAAAAGCTGTCTGACATGCATTAATACCCGTTCAGCTTTTTTTTGAAATTTGTGTACATACACCTTTTCTGAATTTATGTCTTAAGTTTAAAATTAGAGTGTCGTAAGTTTAAAACTAGGATGTAGTAATTTTCTTGCTTTCTAAACGGGTGTCTTAATTTTATAACTATAAGTTTAAAACTAGGTTGTAAGTTTTTTTTGTTTCTTAATGGGTGTCTTAATTTTGACTTGATGTACATTAATACCATTTTTTTTGGAATTTGTGTATAGACGAGTGTGTGTCGTAATTTTATAACTATGGTGTCGTAAGATTAAAACTATGGTGTCGTAAGTATTTTTGCTTTCTTAATGGATGTCTTAGTTTTGTAACTACGGTGTCGTAAGTTTAAAACTAGGATGTCGAAAGGTTTTTTTTTTTCTTTCTTAATGGGTGTCTTAATTTTGACGTAATACCCATTCATTTTTTTTGGAATATGTACTGACGTTTTTTGAAGGGGTGTTTTAAGTTTAAAACTATGGTGTTGTAAGTTTAAAACTAGG